>OX465592.1:18473174-18990844 GCA_950022655.1 Alentia gelatinosa
GAGATCCCTGGGGGTGAGAATCTGTGTAAATCAGGTTGATGTACGCACTTCACCGACCCGATTTTATTGCTTTTCCTGACGCGTCTGGTAATATTACCATGTCATATATGACTGACTCTGCCCGACCTTAAGATTTTCATGACGCATTTTACAGATCGTTCCCGATTCCCGACAAAATGGGGGTGTGGGTGGGCATATGACAAAGTGGAGTGTAGGTGTAGGACAGATTGGGGTGCTGGTATATGACAGAATGGGAGTGGGCATAGGTGTACTGTTGACATTCCTTAATTAGGCCCAGACGATCTTCTCTCTGTAACCCGCCTGGCTGTATCAGTAGGGCACGGTACTTCATACCCAACTGGTACTGAGGCACGTGACCAAGCACTCTCCTTATAGGGAACACATGTGGTTCTTACAACTACTAACGCGATGTCTAATCATCGTTTCTCAACTTCGGTCATATTTGTCTGTGTAATAACACATTCATATCAACTAAAAATCCTTAATAATTCTCGTACAAACATGTAGTGCATAGGAATAGGACAGAGTTGAGGGTGGGTATAGGACAGAGTGGGGTTTAGGTGTAAGACAGGTGTAAGAGTGGAGTGTGGGTGCAGGGCAGAACTTGATGTGGGTGTAGGACAAACTGGGTTGTGGGTATAGGACAGACTGGGGTATGGCTAAATGACAGAATGTATGTAGGACAGGGGACGATGTGGGTGCAGAAAAGAGTAAGTGTAGGTATAGGACCGTGTGGGGTGTGGGTGTAAGACAGTGCGATATTGGTTAAGGACAGCGTAGTTCCTCTCTGTGTCTACAAAGAGGAATGGTCTATTTTTCCTGAATTCGTACAGACGATGTCTGAACTCCTTCGTTATTTTTTGTTGTTGCAATTCCAATCTAAGCTTTTGGTCAATGATAACTCCTAGATATTTAATATTGCTAACTTCTTCTATTCTGTTTTCTGAGATTTGTATTTCCGGTTGGTTATATATTTATTGGTGATCCATATTACTGTGGTTTTCCTGTAGTTCAATGTCAGCTTACATCTTTTTACCAAACCTTCAAAGAGCAGTAGGTCATTCTTGATGGTCTCCTTGATTTGTTTGACTTCTGATCCATTTGTATAAAACACAAGATCATCTGCGTACATCATCAATTTTGATTTCATGTCAAGGCTTTCAATATCATTCATAAATATGATAAACAAGATTGGTTCTGATATGGACCCTTGCGGGACTCAATATTTCATTTGCCTAGATGTTGATCTTTCTTGTCTAAGTTAAGTCTGTTGGCTTCGATTAGGTAAATAGTTCTGAAATAGTCCGGTATATTTGTAATTAATTCCTAGGTCGTTTATTTGTTTTACAAGGGTGCTATGGTCGATACTATCGAAAGCTTTCAACATGTCAAAAAGGATTCCTAGGGTGATTTCCCTATTTTCTAAGTTTGTACTTATGTCATGTGTTAGGGTAAAGATAGCTCGGCTATTCCACTTATGTTGTATGAAACTTGTCCTAAGTCCTAATTTCCAATCTATATGGTTTTTGATACATATATTAATGTCTTTTCGTAACTTCCTGATTAAGGTTAAGTTCTATGCATAGAAAACATACCTTTTTCAATTTTGTTAATCGCTTCAGCATTTATTGTCTCTCTCCTATCTCATTATTAAGTACCCGCGGTAGCTCTAGATTATCTTTTTATTTTGTACTTCCTCACAATGTTGTGTGTGTTGTGGTACTCCTGTATATGGTCTGTTAGTTTTTTGCCCGGATCATTATCAATTTCCCTTATAGTTTTCATATATGTTTTCATATCCTCCCATTTTAACTCGGTGAGGTTTCTCCCTTCAATAGTTTTTCGGGCAGTTTTCTCTCACTATTTTACGTACTGCAAAAATACCAACGTGGTCAGAAATGTAGTGGCTCAGGTTTCCCGATTTATGTACATATTTGCTATTGGTGTAAAACTGATCTTAACACTTTTGCCTTTTGGGTGGAGCTATATGTATAAGTTGTTGGTAATGTATTACGATTGTTACGTAATAAAAAAAACCTTTCATTATTTTATATTTGTCACTGGATTTGTTTTTAGAATTGCCGTTGAAATCGCCTACGATCCATATTTAAAAACTTCACAATTCAATAAATCTGAAGATTATCTAAATAAAGTGCATATTTAGTGTCATATATTGAAATGTCTTGCCATCAATCATTTTGAATTCATTCCCAAGAAATAGACTTTCATCTGATTATTGTGAAACATCTGAAAGTGAAACATCTTACAAGTCTTTGTGTCATATAAGATGATTTAAATTACATCAACAAAACACCTTTGTACAAGTTGTATTTCCTCTTTGGTATCACGTCAGGCCAGGTCAGCTATATCCTCTCTGGTAGACAGCAATCATTACTTAAATTGAGTCTTTGCCCTATGTGATGTCTGATACAAGAAAGATACAGAAACAAAAGGAGGAATGAACTTGCTATTGCATCACACTAGTACAATGCGATGGTGTGCAGAGGTAGCTTACGAAAAATTCTGATTGGACACTGATCTGAACTGATCAGGACAAAAAAGTGAGACATTTACATACTATGATATCACACTAGTTGTGGAAAGTGTTTTTAGATCTGAGAAAGATAAAGATAAAACGATCAATCTGATCATGGTATTTCATGCATTTTCATTACCTAAAGTGATAAGTCTTTGTGGAGAATGCTCATAAAGGCGAAAACCGAAAACTATAAAATCTTAGTTTTTGAGATGGAGATTATTTTTACCATCATTTCCAATCTGAAAAATTGATCGTACATAACAAATGTCCTCACATATGAAAGTAGGAATAATAAGATGAAAACTTCAAACTATGTCTGGGATTTCTGATGGCCATGTTTAGAATAGGGACCGACATGAATATCTTAGTTGTGATAGATCCTGGGAGCTGTTTCAAAACGTGGGTTAAGTCTATGGTTTTGAAACAGCTCCCAGGGCTGATCGTAGTCTTAGAATCAGTATTCTAAGTTATATAAACTCACTGCAGTATCACCCATGTTAGTCATAATTGTGTTTATTGATTTTAAAGTGCTCTTTGTTTCAAAAACTCAGCCCAGGTCAACTACATTCTCCTCACGGCTGTGGACATCCCAGATAGAGCAGCCATTGCTCTTTAATGGAGTCTCGCTCTGTGTACATGTCATGTCTTGCTCTAGACGTGCATATCTACATGTTGCACTGTGAGCGCACTGACGCACACAGTGGATGCTGGCACTGGAGGACACCCCACAGAGATTGTCTGAGAGAGCAACTTCAACATGGAATGTTGCCACCCGATGCACAACTGTGGTAGTGATAGGAGCCTCAGTGGTGGGAGCTTTGGTGGTGTGAACTATTGTCATGGGATCTTTGGTGGTGGGAGCTTTAGTAATGGGAGCTTTAGTTGTGGGAGCTTTGGTGGTGGGAGCTTTGGTGGTGGGATCTTCGGTGGTGGGATCTTTGGTGGTGGGATCTTCGGTGGTAGGAGCTTTGGTGGTGGGATCTTCGGTGGTGGGAGCTTTGGTGGTGGGAGCTTCAGTGGTGGGATCTTCGGTGGTGGGAGCTTCGGTGGTGGGATCTTCGGTGGTGGGATCTTCGGTGGTGGGAGCTTCGGTGGTGGGAGCTTCGGTGGTGGGAGCTTCGGTGGTGGGAGCTTCGGTGGTGGGAGCTTCGGTGGTGGGAGCTTCGGTGGTGGGAGCTTCGGTGGTGGGAGCTTCGGTGGTGGGAGCTTCGGTGGTGGGAGCTTCGGTAGTGGGAGCTTCGGTGGTGGGAGCTTCGGTGGTGGGAGCTTCGGTGGTGGGAGCTTCGGTGGTGGGAGCTTCGGTGGTGGGAGCTTCGGTGGTGGGAGCTTTGGTGGTGGGAGCTTCGGTGGTGGGAGCTTCGGTGGTGGGAGCTTCGGTGGTGGGAGCATCTGTGGTTGAAGCTTGATTGACAGGATCTGGAATTCAGAAAAGAATAAATTAAGAAAGAAACTGATGAGTGTTTGGTCTGTGTCCCTGTTTGCCATCGAGTGCTCAATAATATGAACGAGGTGATAGCCGAGTGAATGTTCTGAAGCACTCCAAACAAGATGGCGAATGGGGAGTCAGACCAAGCACGAATACGTTTCTGATTTTATCTTAGCCTGGAAATATCTATCTGTTTATCACCCATTGAAAATGGGTTACCATACTCACAAGCCTGTTGAGAATGGGTTCCTAACATTAAGCCTATGGACATTTATTCCAGGCTAAGATAAAAGTTAAGACTTGCATCCATTTACTAAGACCAAACTGGTTATGTTGAAGACCCTTTTTTTTGACCTCGTACAAAGGTTATATCGTATAATAACATTGAAGTTCGTTTCCAAAGACAGTCCTAGCCATCTATATGGTTGTCCATAACTTATTTTCCAAATCTAGAAAAAGGACACTAACAAAAAACCTCATTATTCCATGGATTTGATAAAAGTTTGGATTAAATTCCACCATGTACAATTTTTTTTTTTTTTAACCCTTTCCTTACCAGGGGTTTTTGGCTAATTTCACTGGAAATGTGCACCAAATACATTTGGCTCTACTGTGTTGGTAATAATAGATTGATTGAAGAGATATTTTACACATGTATAGATATGATGATTAGGTATATGGAACCACTATTAGAATCCAAAATTTCAGTTGCCATGGCAACCGATTTTAGGTAATTTTGTATCCATTTTTTAATGGATTTTTCCACATATTTTGACATGTAAGGAACACACAAACATATTTAAGTACCATAATTTAACTTGAGACCTTTTCAGAATACAGATTGTGGTTAGAAGAGACATTTATTAGCAGATAATCTCATCTTTTAGATATAGGGAAGGCTTCACAGGGGTAGCTTGTACATGTACATGTATATATGTCATTTTTCTATGCAATTATATTCCCAATATGGAGCGCCAATGATAAATGCATACTGTTTCTCTTTCACATGTAACTCTCAAGCACATTTATCTATCAAAATAATATTTGAGTATGTTCTGAGTATAATGATCCTGATTACATTGACATGATGATATTCTTCCAATTTGGTTGCCATGGCAACCAAATTTACCCTTTTTTGATAGATTATTTATGTTTTTTGATAGGCAAACTACACCCAAACCCATCAACATAGACTTTAGTATGTTATGACAAAGTCAGAGTACAAATATTACTCTCTAGAGACACTTTTGAATAGGAAAGTCTCATTTTAAGGCATAATGTAGGTTCTGCAAGGATGGCTTGAGCACAGGCGTATATGTGGTGTATCTATGCAATCACATTCCCAATATAGAGCTCAGAGATGGATACTGTTACTCTTTCACATGTAACTCACCGGCACTTTTATCTATCAAAATAATATTAGAGTACGTTCAGAGTATAATGAAGCTGATTGCATTGAGATGTTAATATTGTCCCTATTTGGTTGCCATGGCAACTAAACATTGCATCTTTTGTGGAAATACAGTGAAACTGCACTTATGGGGGCACCTTCCGTTCTGAGTAAAATGTCTGCTTTCCATGGAGTTTTCAGTCTGTAGATGGTTATATAATAATACCAATACAAAAGAAAGAAAGATCAATTATATCAAAGGATTAAAAAATGATTGTTATTTATATATAATAATCAATTAAAAAGCATAAAATAAATACATTCATTAATTAGTAGACAAATATATACAAAAACAAACAATCAATTCTTCATACATGGTTCGATACATATTCCCCAAAAGGTGTCAAAAGTCACTCTATCCAAGCCACCACCACCACCCCCGACCTTCCCCCAAATCATCCTTGTTGGGGTTGTGCTTTCACACAATCCCCTGCCTTTATTCACTCTTATTGTATCACCTATGTCGGTGTCTTTGTGGTTATGTTTTCAGTGTATATACTAAAATATAGATAGGTCACTGCTTTACCCAAACACACACACTCAACTGACACCTACCTGACCCCCTTACACAGGCTTACACTGTCTCACAAAGTGTTGATGTCTATATATTTGGCGACTGGTTCATCCTCCTGTTGGTGGCATTCCCTATATGATTCCTCTGCTGTTTCTGTCATCTTCTGTGAAATATTTGCAGGAGAGCCAGAACACAGCATTGAATGTGGTAATTAATAGTGATGCATATTGGATATCAGTGTGGGTTCCCTGGATGTAGCTGTTTATCATGCAGATTCAGTCGGTGGGTGAGGTGTGCAGGTATGTATGATGTGCATAGAAGCAGAAGTTACAAATGAATGGTTGGGCCAATCAGTACATCATTAATCTGGAGAATAGTTCTGGTACCTTGAACATTGTGTGTATGACCACTGCCTTGAGGTTGCTGAGCTGACTGCAGGAAATTCATATCTATGATTGTCATTGCTGTGATGGTGACAGGTGGGAGCAACAAGGCATTTTGTTTCACTAGTCTGTCTCTTTGCAACATCTGCTCCTCTGGCTTGGATCAAGTTCTGATTGCACAGTTTTCAGAGTGTTGCAGTATGTCAGCCTTGTTTTCTTTTTAAGGTGTTCAATGTGGTCAGGCATGTTGAACTGTATGCCAGTATACAACAGGGAAGAGATGCTTGGGTAGAGGTGAGATGGAGCTGAAAGCATTGGTTGCTGCTGCACTGTGGTGATGGGTGAGTTAGGCAGTGATCACTGCCTTAGTCTGGAGGCAGTGGAGGTTGCTGTGGTGGATCAAGTTGAGGTTGCAGTGCTTACAGATTGCTCTCCCTTTGAGCTTGGTTGCCTACTGTGTGCATCTAACATGTGTGAAATGTGTTGCAAGGACATTATTTGTACTTGCCTCACAGATGCATGTGATTTGATAGTATCGGGTTCTTAGGGCTTCTCCACCAGTGTTTGTTACAATCTATGCTCGAATGGTACAAGCAGGAGAACGGAAAGCTGTAGTTCCCTTCACACAGCTGATTGTTGATTGTCTGACAGCTGCAGACTGACTTGCTCTACATGTGTTATGCTGTAAACTACTCATCCTTTTAAGAGGGGAGGGGGTCCACGATTATGCTTGATTAGGGTCTTCCCCCTGCTTGAGGATCACCATGGAGGGAGCCTGTCAGTCAGACCAGGGAGGATGTACAACACAAATATGACACAGTAGATAATATTTACATCATGAAGTAGTATAGGACATCACATAAGGAAGGAAGGTAGCTTAAAGTTAGAAAATCTAGATATGTCATATTATTGTTCACTTTGTATTGTGAGACCTAAAGCTAGGACTTGTGAAACAGAAACTAGGGGAATACCCACTTCACTCGACAGCATCATGGTGTCTGACTTCTTCCTTCCTTACTCCGACAAATGATCAAAATACAGCAACATCACAAAATCCACAGTGGCCAGGACAAACAGAATAAGAATGTTCTCACATGGTTTTAAAGGATTTCCCTTGTTTTCTAATCCTACTATACAGTCTAAAACAATCAATGGCTTATAGCAGATGTGAATATAGGCATGGTAAAAATCAACCTCCTACCCCTTCACAACCAGATAAAGAAAACATGATGTTCGGGAGTGGTTTATGTGACATGCTTCCTTCCTACCCTGTATAAGGACTGGTCTTTTGGGCTGAGGCTCTTACACTGGTAGCTCACCTATGATTGATCCACTACTCTCTGTTATCACGATGTGGGAACAGAACTATGTGCACTATTTTTATGGTACTCCTCACATTCCCTTCCTCCAAATATGCAATTCAAAATGCTTGAACTTTTGGAGTGTCCTTGGATGGTTTTTGGACAATTTTCTGATGATCTCTTCTTGTGTAGGTTTGTTGTTGTTGTAGACTGTGCCAAGAGGTCCCAGATATTGATCTTTTTTATCATTATCATAAAACAATGGCATTCTGCTGTATAGAAAGTTTTATATGCCGTTGCTTAGTACATCAGATCAAAAACACGTACGCGTAAGATCTTTATGTACAAGTTTCTCAAAAGAGAAACAGTATGAGTGATTAGTGATGGGTTTAATGAAGTGTGATGGTTCACAATTTGTTACATAACACTCAACCATTCTCCTCATTTACCCATGTTCTACTTCTCATCCTGATATTTTTCTTGAACAGGTACCTAGATTTTGTGTCCTGTACTTCCAAAGGGAGGCGATTCCAATTTATCATTACTACTCTTAAGGTCATACAACTCCTGAACTGTATGCCAAAATTATTTAGGGTTGCCCGCCAAGTTATCGATTTAAATTTTCAGAATACCCCTTTAGCTTTCCGTATTGCACTATTAATTTCCCTTTTGATATTCTAAAGTTAATCGATGTTTTCTCTAGACCAATTTACCACCACCTCTTTTACAATCTCGCGTCTTTCCATCATCATATAGGGATACCTCAGTCAACCAGATAGATTTCTTCTGCTCGAAGGCAAAAGTTTTCAATGGACAGACCTTGTCTAAATAAGTAGAAATACTACCCTTAATCATATCCTATTGATCTTCCGGATTATCTATTCCTATATACCTATGGCTGTACACTCTATGCTTACACCACGCTCTGGGGGGTGGAGTAACTATCTGATACTACCCAAGGTTGGTATACTACCCAAGGTTGCCGTATACTACCCAAGGTTGACATTTAGACCAATCAGATTGTCTCTTATTAAACCACATTTGAAGGTATATAGGAATAGGGAAACCAAGTACCAGTGAAAGGAAGTCAAAATTACTCGGTAAGGCTTGGAAAAATTACTGCCCGCGGCCAGGGCCTTGGGCAGTAATTTTTCCAAGCCTTACCTCGTAACTTTGACTTCCTTTCACCGGAACATAGTTTCCCTCTAATATGTATAAGTTAGTCCCGTCATACATGTAAAGAGATGCTGCAGATCGAAGGTGCTGTAGAGCAGGTAAGACCTTCCATATATCTCACAGGGCTTCTGCGAGGAAGTACAAGTTGCCAAGTTGCAATAAGAGAGAATGATCGCTTATAAGGTTTTGATATACACTTATATCCAGTATATGTTCACTGTTTGTTTATACGTGAGCCAGACATATCTCACTCTCTGGTCTTGTTGCAACGTTCCATAATTCTATAGATCATTCTTCCTGAGAAAGTAGATAAGTCGTTTACATACAGGATCATTTAGATGAAATGTATAAATATTATTGTCCCCTATAAAAAAACTTCTCATGATTGTTATATTCCTTATCCATATTCAGTTCCTCCAGCATAGAAAAAAACCGATCAAGGTCCCCAGACAGAGCCCTATGATAAAAGGTGACTAACACCTTTTTATCATTAGGCTTTTCAATATTCATAAATATAATTATTGTTTGACTTTGCCCATTAATTTTTGATAGTGCAGGACTTGTCTCTCCTTAACATAGCAACATAAACCTTCTCCAAACTTTGATAACCTATCTTGTCTGATAATACAGTATAAATTCTTAGCAATCAAGTCTTGAGTATGAGAAGGCGTAAGCCAAGTTTCACTATAACACCTATAGTCAATATCGCTGTATAAGGTAAATACTTCATCTAGGTATTTGAGCAGACTTCTAACATTGAGATAACCCAGTCTAATCTTGGATCTACTCGTATTTAGTTATTCAATTATCATAACTCCTAACCCTGGATAAAAAAAAGAGGAGTTGAAGAGGTGTGGGTGGGTGGGTGAAAAAGGGAAGCGTGTGAGTGGTATGGAAGCTGAATGGAGAATGAGGGAGAGGAGAGGAGACCGGAAATAGAGGTCAGGAGAATGGTGCCTGGTGAAGACACCAGGGGAGGGGGCGCACATGTGGTGTGCAGTGAAGAGGGGAGACACCAGGGGGCAATGACCACCCCTGACAAAGGCCATGAGTAACCCACTACCAATTATAACTTGATGACTAGAGGTGAATGCAATGATGGGAAGGAGTGGAGTTGCTGGTGATTCATTGGTTTTTACCATTTTTATTAGAGCGTGTTTGCACGCGCTAAATACATCATCTAGAGGTTAGAGGGGTCAATATAGACTTCTCAGGGAACTGCATGCAAACTATTCCTTCACTATCTGTGTGTTATTCACTGTGATATTGAGAACAGAGCAGGGAGCCAGCGTCTCAGGGTCTTAGAGGCATGCCCAGCTGACCATGACCAATCACTCAAGATCAAAATACCTCAAGACCCATTGGTGCTTGATGTGTTTGGATTCTAGATGGGCAGTTGTAGAAATGGCAAGTTGCCTGGGTGCAAGTGGGTTACAGAAAACTGTCCATAGGCTAAATCTAGCTCAAACTTTTTAATAGTTATTCATTTATAATTGCATGCTCATTCATCCATGATGAACATGCTATTTGCTCCTAGTTATCCAGCTACAAAGCTTGGTTTCCCAAGTGGTGAGTGAAGTCATCATAGGTGACAATAGGTGATAATAAGCAATGGCATAGCTCTGAAGCCATGCTTTTTATAGTATAAATAATCAATATGTCTAGGAAATTAAGAAATACGGTAATATGAGTTAATGTTTATATCAGCATGCAGACTTAGTGAAGACAATGTGTGATAAAGAGTATAGGTATCCAGTAACCAATCAAAATAATAACCACTAATAAATATTCGAAATAAAAAAAGTAGGCGTAGCGAGGCCGATACAAGCTGGTTTAATTAAGCATTATATAATGTTCTTTCCTATGGGTTTGTTGCCCTATACAATCTTCTGTTCGTACTCAGAAAATCTAATAGATTCAGATGGATTAATGCACATATTACTACGTACAGGCATCTGAAAATAAAAAGATCGAAGATTATCCTGTATACATCCACTACGCATTAGCCCTGATCATTACTTTATCAATTTTATCAAAATTAACAAGCATTACTACCGCTCAGAACGATTCCATGTAGTAATCAGTGTACAGATAATGAGTTTTATATTTTAATCAATGACACCCCTTATGAACGACTTAGAGAAGCTAAATTCATAGGAGTATAGAAGACACACATAACACCATCACTAAGAATGAGCCTTGGTGACTGTGCAGAGTGACTAAGCGTGCAAGCCTCACTTCCCGTAGAGCAACATGTGTAGTCCATAACTGATTTAAATGATGAAACGTAGATGAGAAAGGTTTTATTATGCTAATAAGGCGTGCTGCGCATGTTGTTACATCATTAGAAAGAACTTGTTATAACATGATTAATTAATGAGATTACATAACCTGATAAGTGGCTGTTATAACATGATCATACATAATGAGGATCCATATATAACCCGATAAGCGCATGTTACTAAGGATAAGAGACAAATTCTTATGATATGCTAATATGACTAGGTTAAGCATAGAGACATAAAAGATGAATAAATATAATGTTCATCATAGCACTAATATAAGCCCAACTAACACGGATATGTTAAGTAGTCCATATGAAGGATAAGCTATCACACTGACAACACTGTGTGATGTCTTCCTCGTGGGGAAAAGTCTTAAGCCTGATGCCCATCTACCGATTCAGGGTTGAGCGATTAGATTCCAAATCGTATAAGAGTTGGTGAACTTGTTGCAGGCAAATTATGTAACCCTTCTCTCGACCGGCAGACATTCAGGAGATGGGGTGGTGTATATTAGTCCTAAGCAAATCGGTCTACTAATCGTTGGCTGACCCTTGCCTAGCTGTCCTACATCTACCGACTATGGCCGACTCCGTTAGGATGCCTTCGGTGAGCCAAATTACCGTCCGTTTGTCGCCGACAAAGGTACATGAATGTTCCGAAATCGGTAGATGGGCATTGGGCTTAATTGGTGGTGGGGAGGGCGGTGGGAAACGTGTGCTGCATGCTGGCCGCTGCAGGCGAGTGTTTGATCTCCCTGGTCAGTGCATAAAGGGGGAGGAGGTGGGTGCAGACCGGGGAGGTCGACCACTGCGCCCTCTCCTGTCTCCTATATAACCTTGATACATACTATATACCTCCAAAAATAACTTGGTTTTCGAATTATGGACATTCACTAAGTCCATACCTATCAAAATGTCCATAACTCACAAAAACATTGCTGTTTTTGATAAGGACATTTTTGTCAGATATGGACCGCACAGCAGTATGACCAATATTGATATTGGTACTGCCAGTAGTGTCACCTGGAGGACTGTGTCAGGCACCATGCTGTTAGGTATTTGAAGACTTACCTGTTTGACAGAGATATCTCGCCAAGTTACTGCAC
The DNA here is from genome assembly GCA_950022655.1 of Alentia gelatinosa. Classification (NCBI taxonomy): domain Eukaryota; kingdom Metazoa; phylum Annelida; class Polychaeta; order Phyllodocida; family Polynoidae; genus Alentia; species Alentia gelatinosa. The sequence continues at coordinate 18,485,375 of OX465592.1, forward strand.
TGCATATCACCCCATAACCATGAGTTGGATGAAGACTGCATTCCGAAACAGTCACCACCAGCTTCAGTACCACAAATCGAACATGAATCGTCAGGCTCCCCAGCAGCGAAATTACTGTGCATCAAAGAGAGTGTAGATGGGTTTATAGGTATCTAATAGAATACAGTATAGCATTTTGTATTTCTTGCTTAATCCAATAAGACACTTCTGCATGATAAAGTGCAATATGAAAGGAAAACTCTCACAGCTGAAAATTGACACTATTAAATTTTGATACAATATATATTTTTTTTAATGACAATATGTTAAGCTGAATGGAAATAGGTCTAGAATGTGTGGCTTATTAGGTTTTATACCACACACCCACACTCTGGTGTATGTGTTTGTGGCTATGTTAAGTCCTGCCAATGTGTAGACTACCCACCCACACAGTGGTGTATGTGTTTGTGGCTATGTTAAGTCCTGCCAATGTGTAGACTACCCACCCACATAGTGGTGTATGTGTTTGCAGTCATATATGTGAATACGCATATCCATAATCGATTATTATTGATAGAGTGGAAAAATCTACCAAAATAGACTAGATTAAATCATTTTAAGTCCGTATCAAAACGATCTGGAAAAGCCAATAAACCTTTCACAGCACATACACAGAAGAGGGCTAGTTCCACTCAGTCCCACCACTGGCAGCACTAGCCAATCACGGTCGAGATATGTAGGAAACTGGGTAAACTCAAAATTTATGATGATGAGATATGAAATAATGTGGTTTTATAAAATCCAAATGGCTAGGGACTTCCATGACTGGGTCTTCATTAATGGGATCTACAATATTAGATATGTGTGACTCAAAATTCTGCCGTAAATACTTTGGTTTAAGGGATTGAGTTTATTAAGATAAATCCTGCTGTGAGTTAGTACGTCGAAACCAGACCTAACTGGAACCCATGAACACAGGAATGCCATCAGGAATGTGGTTGTAAAATTATCCAAGAAAATGAAGTGCTCAGCAAAAGCAAGCACCGCCCAAGGTAACTAAGAAAATGGCTGACAGCAAGGTGCAGACACCCAGACAGAACCAAGATGGTGCCGAGTGCGACCACACGGAAGCATCTCCATAGCATACAGTTAGAGAGAATGCCACGGCCATCGGAGTAGTGTCCAGCAGGGTAGATCTAATCGACAATAGACTTGTCGGGATAGCAGCAATTTTTGCACAACTTGTACAAGAGTAGCCTGGAAGCCTGGCCTAGTTAGACTATAGGCCAGGTAACGGGTTCCAATTTCGTGGTGCTCCACCTTGGCAGACCACCAGATACGCTGGCTCCCGGGGTATCCGCCAGGGGGCTCGGCGGAGATATATATGCCTAGATATATATGCGGCCCTAGCGACAACGGGACATACTACAGTCTAGTTGAATGACGAAGGAACCCGTTACCTGCCCCTTATTTCATTAGGGCAGGGAACTAGTCTAGTACAAGAGAAGGAGCCGACCAAAGACTCTCAACGCTGCACTCAGGGTAGGCTGGCATAATGGACCGGGATGGAGTAGCCGCTTTGACGCGACGGCAACAGATCTACCACCACCTCAACCACGCGACTAGACTGAACAATCACGGCTTCCTAGTGAGGATGGGAGACATGCACATCAATGACAAAGTGGCCAACCGGGGATGATAATTTACCGTTTGTACGGAACTCAGCATAAATGCCTCGGTCCGTACAAACCGTACATTACCATCTCGTTCTGTGACTTGTACAGCATGGTCAAGACGTTCTATATTATTACTAATAATGAAGACTCTGCAGAATAGAATAGAGTTAAATTATGCAGAATCTTCAGGCTTATTCTTACTTACGTAAAGACCACATTGGATCCACCTGACCATTCTACCGTCCCTTCCTTTCTGGCATCGTTCAGACCAATCCACACATCATTTGTTTGATCATAGCTGCCTGAAGGGGCTCTGCAAACCCCAAAATAGAATAAATCATGTATCTATGTCTTTTATGGAAATTACCAGGAAATATTTGTGTTTGATGAAGATATATTGGTTTACTAGTCCCTCTCTTTTCTATCATTTCTTTGAGATATTGCTCATTGACCATTGTGTGATTTATTTCCCACCTTTAGCAATCATTGGTCTAAATATAACAAGCTGTGCTAATGCATATGAACACTGCTCACTCAACAATAAACAACAACATTCAGGAATTTTCTCAGATTTAGAACTTGGACGATTATTTTTCTTCTTACTCCGTGTTTCTGTCTTTATTGTCACTGGCGATGGTTTAGCATATGCCAGGGAACATCATTTCTCTAGGTCAATGATGAGATTTTATGTAGTGGCCAGCTGTCAGGTACAGTTGACACTCCTCCTGAGCACCATCTCAGTGCTGGTCCCACCTACAAACCCGCACCCACAACAACCACCGCTGGCTCTACTAGTGATCACGCAGGGAAAACCTCAAGGTCTCGTAGCCCTGCTGATATCCAGGATCCTGGACTTCATCCAAAGAGAGGATCTGAAGCTTTATCCCACCCCTAATATAAAATCCCATTGGCTTAACAGTCAGATTCCGTATGTCACGCTGACTGGCATACAGAGTTTTATATGCCACTAGTGGCATACAGAATTATTTTCACGTAGTATTCAAAAATTGAGGAGACGGGTAAGGATAAAACCAAAACCTGATTCGTTTTAATCTTGGCCACCGCATGCCACTCCTGGAGTTTTGGCTCCAGACTTCACTCAGCTATGCCTCATGAAGTCACTATGCCAAACTCCAGTCGTTGCATACGGTGGCCAAGATTAGAACTCATTCAGTTTTACGATACAACCCTGCTTAGCAGAGAACCAGGACTCCCTGATCTCACTGAAGGGAACCAGGAGGTCTACTGCCATTGGCAGGGAACTGAGACAGAGCCCTGTAGAGGGACCACATGTAGTCCTTCCAACCCCAGTGTGTCCAGCTGAGCTGAAGCTGAGCTTGCCTCTTATATACACCTGCTTGGCCTCACTGGGCATGTGCAGAAACTGCTGGGTTCCCACTGGTGTGTCTGTATGAGTGTAGTACCCAGCTGACCAGTCAGCTTTGCTGGTACCTATCCCACTATCACAGAACAATCCTATAATCCTGTATCTGCCAGATGGCCAGATAACCCAGTTGAACTGCTTCTAAAACTTTGTTAAGGTTCTCTATGATAAAAATAACTTGATAATAGAAAAGGCTGAAGTTTCTCGAGTGCAAATGTACATAGTATCTATAATATATTGACCGAACTTGACATGTACAATACTCCAAGATTTTGTCATTCCTAATCACAGTGTAAACTGGTTAGACTATTGACTGCCCCAAAGTTGATATGCCATTATGCCCCATTATGGGAACAGCAATCTAATATTTTATAATGTGCTGTTTTGATGTTTACCTGAGCACATGTAAGAATACCCCCAATGTGTTCAGATATGTTTTCAGTAAAGCCAATATTCACTCAACCAACATATACATTCTATAGGAACTATTAATCAACTTTATCACAGTTTCGATAAAATGTTGGTTAATGGAAACTGGGAAGCCATCATCATGGCAACAGATAATAGTACCAATAAATGGGGAATTTGTCACCACCCAATAAAAAAAGAAATATAGCTCCAATAAATTCAATTATTGAAAAGGTGTACTTTGCCTCCGAAGACAATTTCTATCATCAAACTACCTCCAACATACTGAGCAATTTCACATAGAAAAAGAACTGTTGAGGATATCTTATGTCATCATTATTTCTGAGGGCAGCAAAGTCTAAAAGTCATTATCACTTACTTGGGTGGCAAAGTATAGATATCATCGGTACTTACTTGGTCAGTAAAGTCTACATGTCATCATTACTTACGCAGGCAATAAAGTCAAGATCTCATCGTGCTCAGCCTTAGAATGTATGCTGACAAGGTGACCTCCATCTGCAACACAATCTGCTTCAGCATCTGACCATGACCGTAGAGCTCCATTAAAACGCACACACTTCTGGGATGTGGGCATCTGAGTGTAGGCTGGTTGGCACACGCTACCTTCAATAATGACTGTCAATGTGCAAAAAAACAGTCTTTGTCATCCATATGATCTATTCTATTTATATGTATATAAGCATAGCTCTTCTATTTTCCTGAAGCCTTCTATCCATAAACTCAGTCATTATGTCCATCTTATACTAGATGACAACACAATATTGGCAGGATAATCAGCATGCGGGTATCCTGGTAAAATCCCAACGGGTGTCTAATACCCATGCATGTTAGCTTAGCTCCACAGTCTAACTCAACATGGCCGTCTCAAGATTATTTTACAGGACATAAGGACTAACAGGACATACAGGAAACAGGACATACAGAACTAAAAGAACATACTGGACTAACAGGACATACAGGACTAACAGAGCAGAGTGTGTATATGGTGTAAACTGCTGGAGCTGCCTGAGCATTTAATGACAACAACATATCCTTGTTCCAACTGATTTTATTAATCAAACATGCCTTCTGAGGTCGGCTAGCCCACATGGTCAGGTGATATGCTAATTTGGTGCGCACAATGCCAGCGTAACTACATACACTACTCGCACTGGCGCCCTCTTGGCGTGCAGCAGAAACTGTAAGATATACTGGTCTGTGTGCCACATAGCAGGTAATTTAGAACTACGCACCGCAGTGCCACTAGGTGGATTTCTGAATAACTCTCAGAAATCTCCCACTATTCTGGTTCCCCAGGGATCTGCTAGGAGGCACATAGTTTGTTTACAGACCGCGCCACCTTGGGGTTACGGTCCGTTAGGGTCTAAAAGAGCATGGCTGCTATTAGTCGGCACCACTAGGTGAAAAAAACATAATGTGGTTCGTTGTTCTGTATATAGTGTAGCAGCACCCATACTTAACCATGCCAGAACCGTGCTGCAGTCTGGTGGCTTCTTTGTGTACTAACAGAATTGAACTCTGCTGCCACCTTGTGTATATTTGAGTACTAACAGTTAATCTCAAACCAAACACTTATCAAGTTTACCAGCTTTTAAATAAGATATTGTGTTTACAAAACCTAAATGTAATATAATTTGATTTACACATGATATCACCATACAGATTAAGTTTATACTTATTGTTTTTATAATGTCCTAGTGGACTAGCTATAATCTAGTAGAACTGGGGGTTCAAGACTAGCATCATGTGGATTGCACAACTGCAACACAGAAGTGGACAAAGTTCCTGAAGAAATCAGTCCAAATAGATGTCCAGATGTAACTTACAGAGGCCACAAGATTTGACGATTTCTATGTCGAACTTACCGAAGATTAATAAAGAATGACATCCGTATCATCTTAAACTGTCGTTATCATCTGGGGCATCTACATATAGCATCAGCTTGACAAGAGGGAATCTCAGCGAGCTGGACCTCATATATGGGGCACCTTCTAAATGCGCATGCGCGTGCATCTTTTTCAGCTGCATGCTGGGAAGGAGGCAGGAATTCTTGACTCGAAATGGCAGCCCCTAACAGTCTTAGTTTGAGCTTGTGCGCCCTGGTCCTGGCGTACTAGAGTTAAGGAGGCACAGTGGAATATACCTGCAGGGACAGTCCGATGCATATGCCTGAATTGGTAACCTCAGTGAAGCATGCACGAGCTAGACTGTAAATACAAGACGGTATGGACGTATAGCAGAGTCGAAGGAACACAGATTTTTCCTTGCCACTTTATCAAATACCATGAAAATTGTAGTAATGTGGTGACCCCAGGTATTTTCTTTGTTATTAAATATGTTACACATAATGACAGTCTATTCCCAAACTGAATGCACCGACTTCATAACTTATTTTCTCCTAACCTCGCACATACGCAATACCTGCTATGGGGTTGGTTTATATACTTTTTTGTATTCATAAAATTATACTTGATAAACTGCCAGACAGAAAATGATGTTGAAACACTCCTATTTTAGTTATTCAACGCCATCTTCACCTTACTACACTATGATATAGAGAGAACTACAACTGCTCCCTTAACCAGTTTGGAACCCCTATGAATAATAATCTAAAAACATTTTGACAATTATGTTGCTGTTCCTACAATTGGGGATCTTTGGGGGATGTCACTGTTGAGGTCGGTGTTGTCAGTCAGTCGCTGTCCTGGGACCTGTTTCAGTAGTTTCGTGACATTAGGCCTAGACAGACATCAACAGCGGCACCAACAGTGCAAGCAACAGGGGAAATATTTTTGTCGGGTTTGATGTCAAATATCAGCGGATCAGAGCAGCCAATTTTCTTCATATTTGGAACAAGTATAGGTTATTATCCCTTACTCATGTTAAAGTGTCATTGCTTGAATTGTCTAATACTTTTGAAACCGGACACACCGTGTTTGGGTCCTGTCCACCCCTAAGTGCAGTGACTTGTGTTGATCTGTCTGTATGTTGTCACAGACACCATACAGAAATGTCACGAAACTACTGAGACAGGTCCCTGGGATCTGTTTCACTAGTTTCGTGACATGTCTAGATGGCGTCTAGATGGTGTGTCCGGTTTCATAAGAACTAGACATTAGACTTCGTTTTGTCCATTCTTGCTTGCACTGTTGGTTCCGCTTTTCATGGCTGTCTAACTCTCCTGTCACGAAACTAGTGAAACAGGTCCATGATGTGTAGATTTGTCTAATTCTTATGTTTGGGCTCTGTCTTTTCTTAAGGGAAGCTACTTGTGTTGTCACGAAACTAGACAACCCCAATGTCTGTATGGTGTCACAGACATGTCACGAAACTTGTGAAACAGGTCCCTGGTCTACGTCCATAGCAATGTGGTCCAAGTTGTCCATGGTTGTTCTGCCGCTGCTCAGTACCCTGATGGAAATAACAAAAAAAGATCGGGTACACAGTTTCTGGCCTTCGAGGGGTACATGATTTTGCTTGACTAAATGGGATCATGAATGTAGAGATAACTTTTTATGTGGAAAGAGAAATTTACAACTAAATAAGGGAGATGCCCTTATTTATCCTACCCCTAATATAAAATCCCATAGGCTTAACATTGGGTTTCCGTATGCCACGCTGACTGGCATACGGAGTTCTATATGCCACTAGTGGCATATAGCATTATTATCACGTAATATTCAAAAATCGAGGAGATAGGGTAGGATAAAATCAAAACCTGATTCGTTTTAATCTTGGCCACCGCATTCCACTCCTGAAGTTTTGGCTCCAGACTTCACTCGGCTTTGCCTCATGAAGTGACCTTGCCAAACTCCAGTCGTGGAATACGGTGGCCAAGATTGAAACTCATCCAGTTTTACGATAATATGAATCGTTAAAATATTAACCCACGATATGCCTATTGTAATGTCATTGCTCACTGCGATTGATGAAACCCCTTGATTGGGTGGTGAAGTGGTTTCGGGTGGTGTTGTTCAGTGGAGTGTTGCCCTTGTGGCTGGGGGCAGTTCGATGTCAGATAGCTCGAACAGCAGCGGTTCCATTTTCGGCATTTGTCTGAAAGGACAAGGTATGGGAACAGTATCATGGTCTTAGAAAAATGGGAATAATATACATATCAAGTAGGAGAGTGGCACTAGTTACATACATATTGGTGTATCAGTGGTGATACGGCGTGTTTTAGGAGCACCTGCTGAAACGAGAAGTGTAGGCAGGCGTCAGGGACTAGCAATAATCGCCCCACCTACTGAGCTTGGTGTTCCTTCTTGGGCAGGCACCCTAGGTCATGGTTGTCGTACAACCCCCCCTTTCAAACAGTGGTGTCCGGGGCAGGTGCCTGAGACAATCCCGCTAGCCAAAAACTGGTGCGAGGTATGTAAACTTTTGCATATCAGCGGCGGCACAGCAAGTTTTAGGGGCACCCTCAAACAAAATTGTGAATGGGTAACGGGGACTAGCAGTATTCACTTCTTCTTCTGACCCGGGTCCTCCTTCTGGTGTTGTAGCCAGGCAGACACCCTAGGTCCTGGTCGTAGGACAAACTGCATGGAGTTGTCCCCCTGCATTAACTACCATGTAAGGAATAGAGTAGACCGAGTAGCCAATGACTGCATTCGGAGCAAACCACGACCTTCACCCTGACCTACTTACATGTTATTTATAGCGCCTTGGGACGGTTCTACAGTCTATAGTTGACCTAAAATCTAGTGGGCCACAACCACCCTCCAAACCCCCGTCCTGCAACGGTGTGCAGGCCAGGTGTCCGGGATGAACCTGCTCAGGATTCATTTGGCGGGTCATTGAACAAACCCCCCATCCTACGGTGCTGTCCAGGACAGGTGCCCAGGTACATTACTATTGATGTGTCAGTGGCCGCATGGTGGTTTGGCAAGACCTGAGGCAGATTCTTCAGTCTGTTGAATGCTCTGGTTAAACTACTGGTTGCGCCCTTGCATGGGACTCAATTTCGATCGGCGTCTGTCTGCAGAAACCTGGGGTTGGCAAGGCAGGCCCAGGTTTATTCTCTATAAGGGGGCGATATTCAGGGATGTCAACGATGGTCCTGTGTGTTGGCATTATCGGAGATGGTGCCGGCGCCTTGGCGGGAGGAGGATAATTCTTCTTTTAGGATCATCGGCTGAGTGCACGGCAGGGTCAGGGGTGCCTGCCACTGCCAGGGCTAGCAGGTGACAGGGACTCACCCTCTCTACTCACCTCGGTCTATTTCCTCCCGGGTCGTGCAGCCAGGTAGGCTCTTTATCTCACCCCTGGAATGAATGTCCATAGGCTTAACATTGGGAACTCGTTCTCCATGCCCCTACAAGAATTGCAGTCCATTCTCCATGGTCTATAGCCTGTGTGGTGTCTATTCTTTTAGTGTGTACAGTGGTGAGATAAATACAGAAATCAACTCATTTTCGTCAAAGAAGTCATTCTCCAACTCGTTTGAACACTACGTGATATTCACTCGGCTATCGCCTCGTTCATATCACACCGCATCAAACTCGTGGAGAATGACGACTTTGACCAAAACTTGTTGGTTTCTTCTTTAGTAGGTCCTGGTCTGGAGGCACGACCCAACCTGGGGTCGTGTGCAGGGATGGATGCTTCGGATTGACCCTCTTGTAAGTTGTAGGACTTGCATGGCTTGTAGGTGGACAATCCCCTCCCCCGCCGTGTGCAGGGCAGGCGTACGGGGCCGAGCAGCCAATGGTTTTCATGTAGGGTATGTCACTTACTAAGGCAGGGCCAGATTCTTGAAAGGAAATCCCCGACTATCAAGTTCTTAAACATCTCTGGTCTGTGATTAATATCTGTGGTGGACTGTACAAAAGAACATACCTGTCATGCAAGAAACAGTACACCATCTCGTTTTATTGTAACCTCTGCCCAACAGTGATCAATGATGATCAAACAATACCAGTTTCCCCTGGAAGATGTCAGTAATGGGCTGATCTTACCTAGGATCAAAGGGAAATTGGAGATGGGCATCTCAGAGGACTCATGGAAGTACCATTTTCTTTTGTGGGCCAGACACTGCTTCAGGACCCGAAACACTCCTTTGTTCATCTCAAGCCAGCAATACTGTTCATTGAGGCAGGCCATGGTTTTGTCCATCCCCTGGTGACCCATCGCTATGTGGGCATGATGGACAAACTCTCTCAGAGAACCCATGCCTTAGTAGGGAATCTCCAACATATAAAGCATGTCTTTGTGGATGATGAAGTTGTCATATCAGTTGATACCTTTCTCAATACTGGTGACAGACCACAACCCATCCTCATCCAGATCTGGGTTGTTCCTCATACCTGGGATATGTGCAGTCAAGCTTTCCTCAGTCAACACTGCCTTTGCTTTTCGGGAAAGGCCAACCTAGTGGGCTGGGAGCCTGTGGGCATGCATGTGGGCTTGCATGTTGTTACATCCTTGGCGATACTCAATGGGGATGCTGAACTCAGCATTTAACATGGCCAAATGCTCATTCTCATCTCATACCAATTATCTCTTACTATTCTTAACTTAACTTTACTAGAATGGATGTACACTTAGATCATACTATACTAGAACGCACATGGAGCGAAATGTAAAACCGTCAATCCTGGCGAATTTTGTTCGTAATAAAAAAGAAGAAGAAAAAATGCTGTATCTTCATATTTATTTTCATCACTGTGAGAAACAAGGACTTCAATGGTTTGTGATCTGTGTAGAAAGTGAACCTTGAGTCCTGGAGATAAGCTCTTAAATTCGTGAGAGAATGTATTACCACATAGGTCTCCTGTTCTATAGCTTTCTTGTCATCGGTCCTGAGGCCATTCACCCCGATGACATACCCCGGTAATTTGTTTTCTTCTAGGCTAAACTGGCACTTGTGGGGGTTGTAGTCAAATTCTGGTCCTCAAAGGTACGCAGCACCTTGTGGATGTGGTCGTAGTGCTTGGCCTCATCCTTAGAGAAGATGACAATGTCATCCAGGAACTCCAGGACGAACCTTGAGAGGAATGGCCCAGTATTGATATTGTGCTTCGTGGCAGCACCACATCAATAAAGTTCTTCAACCCTGTGGGCATCAAATTCCACTCACAAACACCATGGATATCTTTTCCCTACTGGTCTCATCGACAGTGATCTGCCAGCATGCGGACTTAAGGTCCATCATGGAAAAGATCCCACTGAAACTGGTCAAATATGTCTAGGACGACTGGCATGGGATGGGTGTCCTTGATTGTATTGGCACTAAGGTGACAATTGTCACACACGCATTGAGCGGACCATGTGTCAAGCGTTTCAGGGTAAGGGGCTGGACAACTCCTTCAATGAGAGATGTAATAGAGCATGGGTGTGGTAACACTGGGATCAGTAATGAGTTTACAATGTATAGGTTAATTTAAAAAGATAGAAACTTAGTACGCTAACTGGACATCTATAGTGTATTGACACTGAGAGAGATTTGATGGAAGTTCCATGAAAAGTTCTAACCATAAATTCTCTTCCTAGAAAAGATTTTAACGCTCTTACAACATTTTAACTCTCTCATATTTTTTTAGTAATTGTATTCAGCTGACATAGCTCTTTCCTTCTACACCGTTCATTTAAAAAGCCAGTATAATCACATCTCTTTTCCCACTGATGGCTTTTTCGAGGGCTTCCATGGCATACTAAATATGTATAGTGAGAAACATCATCCTTGCCTCTTCTCTTAGTTGCTGAAAACCATGGAGTGTGCAATCTGTTATTTGACCAAGTTGATCAACTATATAGTATCTTCACCCATTGAAGCGTTTCTCACGAAGTTCTTTTCAAGAAATTAAGTAATATTGGGATCCACAGTGACTCTTTTTAGCTCCTTAAATCGTATCTCTCAAATAGATCTCAATCATTAAAGCTAGATGAAACTATATATCGAAGACCTTACCTGTTGAATGTGGACTAGCCAAGGGGTCTGTCTTGGGCCCCACGCTTTTTATAATTTTTATAAACGATATTTTTGACTCCATATAATATAGTTCGTCTAAGATGTATGAAGATGATACTTTTTGTATGACACTCATAATCCACATTCAGAATGGAGCTCAGTCGCTGGTTGAATAAAAGGTAGCACTACTGCTTAGTTCTAGGCAAGAGAGTAATGATCCTGCATCTCTGTTCTTTACTCAGAAGTTCAGTGTTAAACAAGTATAAAAAGCTTACCAATAAGGAAATTCTTTAGGGTATGTTGACCATTTTGGTTTCTATGTATATCTGCATAATATATGATAAGATTCTAGTCTTTGGTGCAGTGCAAATGGTAGAAATAACAGTCTATCAAACTTGTATTTACTTCTTTCATGAATATTAGAACTGCTGATATCCTTTACATATAAATCGGTCATCACTAATTCAGATAGACGGCAAATGTTTAGTAGTTGTCATTGATGATTTCTGTCAATACTCATATTTCTCAGAAATAAAGCAAGAAGCATCACTAATCTGCCATGACTGGTGCCAACTAGATCTTGAGAATAAATGGTTCCCTTCTTTCCAAGCTCCCTTTGATGCATCCTTACTATGGTAAGTACTATAGGGAGTCATAGTTAATACAGTTGAATGCAATTAGTTCCGTGTTGTGTTGTGTTGGAAATACCAAACGAATTTGAAGAAGGAGGTTAAATATTTCTCACTTGAACAACAAGGAACAGATGTATTTCAGATAGCCTCACTATGTCACCTTATTGTTATATATACCGGAGAATTATTAACCTTTTAGTGAAAGTGTTAAAATTGATATTTTACATCGAGTCACATCGTACAGAGAACAAAAACTATCACTTTAAAATTTAACAGATTCCTACCATTAAACTATTAAAATTTGTATATTTCTGGTTTTTTTTGTGGTTTATTATAGATTTGTACTGATTTTGGGATTTTCAAAAATCAGTTTTTGAAAAAAGCCAGTTTTAAGCTGACCCCCGGCTTTGGCAAAATTTGTAAACCGATTCTTTTCAAAAGTCCCCTTAAAAAATAGGCTTATAATCGTGGTTTTGTGGTACCTTGTGTAAACTATTAGTTTTTGCACTTGTAACATGAGCAAACTTGGGAAAGGTCTTAAAAATATCATTATACAAAATCACTGAAAATATTACCAGATAGAATGTAGAAGAAGTAAATGAAACAATACTGGAAGTGAATCAGTTTCAATTCGACCAGACCTTATTATCACTATTAAAAACTAAAAACAGTTGCTGATGAAAAAATATCAACTGAATACACATTATTGAATATTAATGATGTCTAATCTAAATAAATAATCTATTGGGTGTATCATAACTACATAGATTGTATCTAAGATCGCTGGTCCGGGATTATGTTATGATTCTAAAACAAAGGTAGTCTGATTATCATATCGTTATAAGTTTAAAAAGATGTGCATTAAAACTGCTAAGTACAAAGCAAGATGGCGATAGCCGGAAACAAGATTCAGAATGGATCTCCTGTATAAGGAAGTGAATGGTCACGTGACTTGCTGATATAAGCAGCAGAGGAGTATACCTCTGCTGCTGCTGCTGAGAGCAGCAGTTGAGTACGAGGATAAGATCTGGTAGAGAACTGAGCAAAGCTGCACCTTGCTGGAGGACGGGTATAATTCTAGGCACCAGAGGCTTTGCTCTGCATGGAGTGGAGTCACCTATAGTAAATAATCATTGTGTGAAGCCATCGTCTCTGTGAGTAACTTACAGACTGACGTGTAAGGAACTAACAATGGAGAGAACACAGAGAGGATACTTTGGACTCATAAGAAAAGAACACTTACTGGACCAACCTCAGGAGATTGTGAACATAGAGGATTGAGTTGTGAACCTTTATCATATAATAAAGAATGAACGATTATTCAGACACGATCTGATGTACTTGGAGTTATGAATTGACATTGGTCATTGACTAGATTTGGGTCTGTATCTTTACTAGGAGTTTACATGAATTACTGTGTGATGCTAAGTGAGTACTATGACAGTGCGGCTATATGGCAGTATGTTTACGGATTACTTCTCAGGATATTAAAATTACCAAACTGTACTCCATTGTTCATCCTTATTCATTGGGTCACAGGGATGTGAGGTCACCGTGTCGCTGTGACCATGCCAAGAGAGTTAAGTCTACCCTGCATTAGAGCTATACAAGTCTATAAGTAATCAGACTCCGAAGATAAACGACTAGCTTCCCATAATAGAAATTCGACCTTAATTAGATCCATACCAGCGGTGCACTATCAAGAGCTCAATCTCAAAATCAAGCTAAAGATTTCATCATTTTTAGATAAGTGCTTACCTATTGTGAGATGCAGGGAAATGACCAGAGAAAATAGCCAAAAAATATAAGCGCATGTCAGTATTCTTCCCTAGAGCTGCTCCCGGGAGGACACAAGATTGGCACTGATATGCTGAGAGATGCTCAGACAGATTGGTGCAGGATGTGGTGCTGGTGGATATGCTCTGTTATAAGACTGCCTCGATGACAGCAGTATTTGTAGTATTTCTTGCTCATGCAGTGGGGATCAATCAATAATGATTAAAAACCTCCATCGTAAGTGTCATATTAATAATGGTTCATTAATAATGCTCTGTCATCTAGTTTTTTCTTGTTGTGTGATAAAAAAGGCATGATCCCTTAAGGTATATCAGACTATTTACCTTGACCAACCAGATACAAAATCTGCAGGATATAAATTGAACCAAGCCCCTGATGTATAGGGCCCGAGAGGAAGAACAGGTTTATTGCCAAACTTGAATTGTTAGAAATAAGAAGAAACCCATATAAAACATGATGCATGAAGTAGAGCACAAAAATCGTGGGTCAACTAGTTATATTATCGAAATAAATTGAGTAAATTTGAATAGGCATATTTTACCTACTTGGCAAAGAAAACATCGACAAACATGTGAATCTGCCAATCACAATTTATTTTAATTTGATCACTTTTAGTCATTGGGCGAATCTTGAAAAGGCGCTTATTTAATGGGAACATTTATCTTATTCTTTATCTTGTAGATCCCTTCTTCTAGTTAACATCTCCACTTGTTGTCGCTCTGACAAGTGGTAATATTATCAGGACAACAGCTGTTGAAAAGACCTACCATCAAAATGCTTGAACGCTCATAATTCTGAGTGCTGAAAATGATTACTTTGTTCTGTGTTTGTGAAAGTATTACAACTGCTCATTAGATCCTTTCTTGACTCAGAAGAACAAATAGAATCAAAATATGCCCTCTCAATGTACTACAGCGGATTTTTTCATGTGTGCACTATCAATGTGTCCTTTACACACAAACAAACACTCTTTTAGTAGCTTATTTTGGTACATTATACTTATATCAATCATTGTGTAGAAAGGTTTATTGATCAAGTAGTTCCTGAATATTCAAGTTTACAATTTCATTCTTATGTGTATACTCATGTATGTCATACTGCACCTTGTTGGACATGACAATGGAAGAACGCTAAATTGATTTAGCGATTGCTCACTTGTCCCTTATAAATCTTCCTGAATAAAAAACAATTCCAAAAGATTCTTAATTTTCTTTTTTAAAATGTCAGGTCTATTTTCTTGTTGACATGCAGTGCAGAGTTTGTTTCGTATTTTTATTATAAAGAGGACTTTTTCACAGGGAGTTGTAGGGGAATTCTGGGATATCCTCAGAAAGTGGCTTCATGGAGTTCTTGGGGAGGATATTCTGTCTACTACTAGTAGGGCTATCCTTTTGGGCCAATATGCGACTGGTCCAGCCCTGAATAGCAACAACCAGGTCAGGTTGGCAAACTTTGTTACTCTCCATGCCAAGTCCTTTATTCACAGACAGAGACTTTTCTATGGGAATGATCTCGATGTAACTCTCTTTCTGAGAGAACTTAAACACGAAATTCTGGTTTAGAAGACTACTTGTTAGATGTTAAAAGAGGATAAGAAATCTAACTTTCTAGACAGATTGTATAAGGAGATGTAGAATGTCAGTGTTCAGTGAAATCTGTTGTCGAATAGAATGTTGCCTGTTCTGGTTTAGTTGACACCATACTTGTATAGTCCTGTTTTGTTCTTTTTCCTTGTTTTTTCCTTCCTCGTCCTATCTTCCTATTATGTACCCTAGGCAGACTTAAAGCCCCCCTTTATCGACTTCTGCACCCTGAAGAATGTAGAGAGGGCCAACCGTCTTCCGGCCTCCCATGATTAAATAAGGAAACTTTCCTTGGCTTGCGGCATAAAGAAAAGTAGAAATAAATGAGTAATGGTCTCTCAGAGGTTCAACATGAACTCAGTGCAAGGGTGGCAATCTTATCTGATAGTTATAACTTGAGTCCGAACTGGAATTATTAAATTTTATTCAGACATAAAATTTAATGTTTGCAGTCTAAGTGGAATAATGCCGAGGGCATAAAGGCATGATTGAAACAAAGCCCTAACAGGAGAAAATTGTTCATCGGTGTGGGTGGGTGGGTTTAAAAACCGACCTGCGCGTCTGTGGACGGGCAGATAGTTCATATGTCCGCCGCTTGGCGTAGACGACTTCATGGGTAGACGGTAGAGGGCGTAGATGAATGAGTTCTCCCTCTGTAGAATTACCAAGAATTTCCAATTCTCCACAATGAAGGTAGCGAGCTCAGAACTGACTAGCTCTTCAAATGATATACTTTTTCATCACTTCTTCAAAAACATAGAAAATAGAGAGCTTGGAATAACCACTATGTTTATGTTGCCTTAGAAGTAGGCAAGAAATGTACACTATGAAAGAATGGTTGTTATGTTATTGTCCATATGGTTTAAATAAACACTGCTCATATAAAAAATAAATACTATGATAACATTAGACAAGAATATATAGAATTTCTAAAAAGTTACTTTTCATATGGTAAAACCCATGTCATTTTCTTCAATATTTCACAGAATATAATAAATGAGTAGTACTATGTATTTCCTATGGAAATCGGTCAAATGTATATTGGCTTAATTTACTTATTGGGGTAAGACACATTCAATAATATTTTGTATTTCACTCTTTTGGTATTAGAATAAATTGAGTGGCGTTTATATTTTATCCTACCCCCTCTACACTCTTACATTACTTTAGAAATAAATACAAACTCAGTGACCAGCCTTTAATGTGTGCCGGATATCTATTTGCTACTTGTTATTGTCGGGGCTGTGACTCTTCGCTGCTAAGTTATTTACCTACACGGCCTTTGTTTGGGGTGCTCTAGGAGACAATATAGTTCGCAACGTTTTCACTGCATTTCTTCAAATCTTTTTGATATTAATGGGTAAAAGATGATTATGGTAATTAAACCCAATGTCAAGACTCTACTTTGACGTCGCTAGATGCGTTACCATGGTAGTCATAAGCGGGCCACAAATCTAACGTCATACTCGTCAATATGGCGACTTGGATAGATTCAGAACATGGACGCTTTTCAACTGCTCGTAACTACAGATCTAATGATCAGATCTTAACAATTCAAATAATCTGAATCAAACAAACATTTGAATGGTGGCTTTGAGAGCAACTGGAACTTTTTTCATATTAACTAAATTTCTGGTCTTTGATTGGTCAATTTTTTGGTCACGTGATAACAATTCCGTATGCCACTAGTGGCATATAAAAATCTGTATGCCAGTCAGCGTGACATACGGTGGCCTATGGGATTTCATATCAGGGGTAGGATAAATGAAAATATGTCCCTAATATGTACGAGGAAACTTCAAGTATTGATAGATACGAGAATAATAACTGCTCACAGGGTAAAGGATAAACGCGATATATCAGTTGAGGAGTTACATATTGAATCAGAATTGATCAATTTAGAAACACGAAAAATACTACACACATAGGGTTGATAGGGATAACAGAATTTGTGAAGAGATAAGAGTAACTGGGGGAAAAGAGAAGATCAGACCACTGATTGAAACACCCAAGACTGAATTTTAAAGAAAACGTCTGTTGTACAGAGGAACTATGACTTGGAACGAATTGCCAAACTATCCAAAATGGAGAACTGTTCAAAATGCGTATAAAACTCAATTTAATAAAAGAGGGGGTAATAAAAGGACTAATACCAATCATCTAAATTACAAAGATCTTTTAGCATAAATATGAATGAGACAGCTTAGTTTTTCTGCGGCACTGTCAAGTTTTGTTTTGTTCAGTCTTGTTATTATATGTTATGTCTTTTGTCCCATATATGTTATGCAAACCGTTGACTTATTGTGTTAATTTTTGGACATATGACTATTTAAGTAATGTTAAAAAAGAAGTAAAATGCAAGAGAAAGGTAAATGCAATGAAATACGATCCATATATATCATGTTAACACATAGGTAAAGGGACCTCAATACTGAAGTTCTAGAGGATGTCTGTGACAGCCCCCCTGTAGGATACCAAGGTAAAAATACTGATGGGAAATAGTCAGGAGACGATAAATAGTTAGAAGAACTATAGAAGGACATAGTGTAATAGATTGCTTAAACCAACAACTGTATCCTATGAAGGGTAAATACATTGAAATGTTGACATATTATGAAGTGAGAAGTGTGGACAAAAAATCCCTGAAAATGATGGAGCGACCATCACTAACTGACTATCCATATGTCTATTGTTAACTGAACCTAAAAGATATCTGATGAATTGTATCAATACTCTTTTTCATATGTTGACTACTAAATGAAGTTATTAGAAAGGAAAGTTCACAAGAATGTATAATGAATGTAGGACGAGGCGACGTCCTTCTCTCCCAGCGATGCTACCTTGTGTGACAGTTAAAAAGAATGTATAATGAGATTGTTTTATAAACATTTATTTGAATAGTTGGGTCCCAGTTTTTATGTTCCAAATGCAAACGAAGAACAACTGAAACTAAGTATTTAAAAGTTTACCTCTGGAGGCAAGGCCAAGACGAAGTGGTCGAAGGGAAAGGCGAGGGACAAGCTGAACAACCTGGTGTTGTTTGACAAGACCACCTACGATAAGTTCCACAAAAAAAGGTATACTTTGTACAATTAAGTTTACTAGCCCTTGACCTTGCCCATCCAACCTTTTGCAGCCTTCAAAACTCTCTGCGATAGCTCTTTGATCACAGATGCTCTCAGTAATGTAGTCGTTCATTTCCCGGCTTAACGTGGATGAGAGACATAAAACACGGACCGCGACTGGTGAGAAGCGGCAGTCACTTGGGGTGGTGATAGCTCAGCGATGCGTTAGATGGTGTGGCTGAAATAGTGTGCGTGGCAGATCATTGGAGTGTCATTGTACTTGTACGCCATTATGATTACCACTCACATGTTCATCACAATAATTTGTGGTGTCACCTAGACCCCTTTTCTTCTACCTTCAGCAAATAGCAACCCACACCACAAGATGGCAGCCCAGTTTTAACTTTGGTGCCATCTGTATTTAATCAAAGAACTAATGAATCTTTCTCCCGTCTCAGGTGCCCCTGAAAATGCTGTATTATTATCACATCGTACACATAAGGGATACCGTGTTCACGAATATAGTGATACAATCCAATGTCACAGGAGCAATTGGTTTTCAGTCAGATCGTTAAAATAATCGTAAAAATAAATCTGGGATCTCAAACACTACCACAAAAACTGTAGCAACGACCCCCTGATGGAGGTCCGTATTGGCATGTTGGTTACAAACCTATTCTTTATACAGCATATATAGCCTATGATCCATGGGGGCTGCCATGACGCCCCGCAAGTAGGTGTTTTTCACTAATGAGGGTGAAAAGGTAAGTGTTCTTCACTAATGGAGGTGCAAAAGAAGTGAGTGATAATTGGGAAATGTCACAACTCTTGCCTTGCTCACATATATAAATAAAGTGTTCCATGTGAGAAACATCATGTCCTGGGTTTTAGCATTATATCTTCCTGCTCTGGGATGGGTGTAGAGAGCAAACGGAACCATGGCAAAAAAAAGAAAGGCAGATGAATTTGGTAAGAACAAATAGCCAGAATACAGGCTCTGTCCCCCGACCACCTAGTGGCTGCTTCATGAACTAACAATGGTTCTGTCCCCTATAATATCCTAACCCTAATAAAAACGGTCCATAGGCATAACATAGGCATCAAGAGACATAAAGTGCGATTTATGCCTCTAGGGGCATACAAAAAATCGACCAATCAGCGACCAGATTGTGAGCTGTTCCAAAAAAAGTTCCAACTTCGGTTGGTCGTTTAATCGATATTTATATCTTAGTAATCCAAAAGCATAAAGACAGGGTAGGATAAATATGAAACCGAACTCGAGTTAGACTTGTCAGTGTCAATGCCACTCTGGTCAGGTCTGTTCCTCACTATGCTCAGCTAACACTTCACGTAGTAATACACGACCTTCCTGTCGTGGCATAAACACTGACAAGTCTAACTCTCGTTCAGTTTCTACTAAGTGGTGCATATTTAGAGTTCCATACCTGTTGATCAAAGTTCAAAATAAAGTTCCTTCTTATTCATTTAAAGATAGCTATAAATTAAAAGACACCCACTCTAGTTGATCTTCCTCAATATCATTATAGCTGATATTTAAAAACTTCACAATTTAGTAAGTATGAAGATTTTCTGAATAAAGTGCATATTTAGTGTCATATGTTGAAATGAAATATCTTGCCGTAGAAATAAGCTCCAATCTGTAAGTGAAAGATCTTACAAGTCTTTGACTCATGCAAAATGATTCAAATTACATCATCAAAACACATAAAATTTATATTTCCTCCTTGGTATCACGTTAGGCCAGGTCAGCTATATCCTCCTGCTGGCAACAGACCTCTGTAGGCAGCAATCATTGCTTAGATGGAGTCTGAGCCCATGCGATGTCTGATACAATAAAAAAACATGAAACATTAGCCATGACACCACATTAATCCAGGGAGGTGATTCATATTTAAGAACGATAAAAAGATTGATCTGATTATGGTCTTTCTTGCACTCTCATTACCTAAAGTGATGAGTCTTTATGGAGGACGTTCTTTCTAGGTGACAACTGAAAAATCTTACATTCTATTTTTTGAGAGGGCGAAATCGTTCACCTTTTTTCAATCTGTTGCTATATAAATTGATCATACATAACAAAAGTCTTCCAATACTAGAGTAGGAATAATAAACCTTCAAATAACTCCTGATGAATTAATTTGAAGGAAATATCAAGTTTTAAATGATTCACCAATCTATCAACTTGTCTGTACACCACCACTTATTCATCAATAAATTTTCTTCAACCATATTGGAGTGGGTTTTGTGTTGTTCAGACAGTTTTACCAACTTCGATAGATGTCTTAGATTTCTGACCACCACATTTAGAATATGGATGGACATGGATATCTTGGTTGAGGTAGGTAATAATCATAGGCTTAGAGTCATTATCGTTCTTAGCTTTAAGAACTCACTGCAGTATCGCCCATAAGAATTGTAATTGTTGTCATTTGAAATCAATCTTTGTCTTAACTCATCCCAAGTCAACTACATTCTCCTCACGGCTGTGGACCTCCCAGATAGAGCAGCCATTGCTCTTTAATGGAGTCTCGCTCTGTGTACATGTCATGTCTTGCTCCAGACGTACATATCTACATGTTGCACTGTGAGCACACTGACGCACACAGTGGATGCTGGCACTGGAGGATGTCCCAGAGAGATTGGCTGAGTGAGTGACATCAACATGGAATGTCGCCTTCCGATGCTCAATTGTGGTAGTGATGGGAGCCTCAGTGGTTGAAGCTTCAGTCTCGGGAGGTTCGGTTGTGGGAGGTTCAGTGGTGGGAGGTTTGGTGGTGGGAGGTTCAGTGGTAGGAGGTTTGGTGGTGAGAGGTTTGGTGGTGGGAGGTTTGGTGGTGGGAGGTTCAGTGGTGGGAGGTTTGGTGGTGGGAGGTTTGGTGGTGGGAGGTTCAGTGGTGGGAGGTTTGGTGGTGGGAGGTTCAGTGGTGGGAGGTTTGGTGGTGAGAGGTTTGGTTGTGGGAAGTTCGGTGGTGGGAAGTTTGGTTGTGGGAAGTTCGGTGGTGGGAAGTTCGGTGGTGGGAGGTTCGGTGGTGGGAGGTTCGGTGGTGGGAGGTTCGGTGGTGGGAGGTTCGGTGGTGGGAGGTTCGGTGGTGGGAGGTTCGGTGGTGGGAGGTTCGGTGGTGGGTGGTTCGGTGGTGGGAGGTTCGGTGGTGGGAGGTTCGGTGGTGGGAGGTTCGGTTGTGGGAGGTTCGGTGGTGGGAGGTTCGGTGGTGGGAGGTTCGGTGGTGGGAGGTTCGGTGGTGGGAGGTTCGGTGGTGGGAGCTTGAGTGATGGGAATTTTGATGGTGGGAGCTTTGGTGGTGGGAGCGTGAGTGGTGGGAGCTTGAGAAACAGGATCTGGAATTCAGGAAAGAATGTATAGGTTATGAGTTACATCCACTTACTAAGACCAAACCGGTTATGTTGATGATGTTTCTTTTAAGTGTACACAATTCTGGGGTCCGTTGAATAATCTAGGCTAGTACATGAAGTCCCTTTTCTGTACCACATTTAAGGGTTATCATTTGATAATATTGAAGTCCCCACACTAAGACATAAGGTCGTCCATAAGGTCGTCCATAAGTGTTGATTAAGATGACCCACATCGTCCCTGGGTCTCCTTTGCATACAGAAAAGGGTCCTAGATTATTCAACAGGCCCCTGGTAAACATATTATTATCTTACACATCTAGAAAATGAATACTAATGTGCATGTTTATATGCCATTTAATATGGCAAGATAACCACCACCGCCACCACCGCCCCCACCACCTCCATCACCACCACCACTAGTTTGTGTGAATCCATAGCAAAGCTTAGGATAGATGGTATAGAAAAACTGAAGCTGTTCCATACATTACATACGGCAAGGTAACTTCAGGCAGTACTAGTTTTAGAAGTCCTGTAAAACTTCGTCAGGGAGAGTAATCCCTATATAGCGGAGAGCGTATGTAATATGGAAAAACCCTTTCGACTTTGTACACGAGTTAAATCATATTACCCAAAAGTAATAAATATGTCTCCACCTAATGTACCACCACTTGTTTCCCATGCCCCCTGCACCTTAATATCATTAAGGACCTAGTAATAACATGCAATGTAAAATGGTGAGGCTATCTTTAAATCCAGCTCATCTCCTATCAGGTGAGTTCAGGTTTAAAACTCTCCGCCAATCAGAGACAAGCATGATGCATGACAGCAGACTGGTATTTCACAGGTTTGAATATATTCATGCTGCCTGTTGGCCCTAATCCTTTCGTTTAAAGTGAATATATTTTTACTTATAATGCTTTGTCTTATCTGGGTTAATTTAAAGAGGTACGAGAATAAGATATGTCCTTTACAGCGTGTTCCTTTAGTTAAAGAATAAATCACAAAGAATGAGTATTTATGACTGTGCCGAGTGACTAAATCAGCAAGTCTCACTTCCTCTACAGCATCCAACTATTATTGATATTGGTACTGCCAGTAGTGTCCCCTGGAGGACCATGTCAGGCACCATGCTGTTAGATGTTTGAAGACTTACCTGTTTGACAGAGATATCTCGCCAAGTTACTGCACTGCATATCACCCCATAACCATGAGCTGCTCTCAGAATACATTCGGAAACAGTCACCAACACCACTACCACAAGTCGAACACATATTGTTTGGCTCTCCAGGATAGAAATTGCTGTGCATCAAAGTGAGAAGGTGAGTATCCAATAAGAAAATGCTTCTTCATGATTAAGTGCAGTATGAAAGGAACACTCTTTTTGTGAAAATTGACATTGTTTAATAAAATGTACCCTTCATATGTTTTTCTGTACTAACAGTATACCAGATAGGATACTTACAATATGCTGAGACCCATTGATACATATGCTAATTATTCATATGATTTTTTTTTGCATTATTTACACTTTGCTATCACTACCCTGGCTTGGAACAGAGAGATATATCTGACATGGGGAATAGATGTTCATTAGATAACGCCTCATGAGAGTACTATTTCACGAATATCTGACATATATTTACAACTCTTTTGTTCAAGGTATAATCATTCATTTCTATATAGGAGTAAGTCTATGGTGACTAAATCACCGTGTCAGTAGGATTCAAATGTTGCAATGGACGATGATCATTACCCCTATCCCTGAACACAAAAGTATGAGTCGAGAGTTGGGAATAATAAAATTTATTTTAATTTTATAAACCTTCACCGACATGAATATTAATACGGTAAATATTAATATGAAATAAGGTAAATAAAGTAATTGACAGATATACAATGAGGTCAATTATGTATAAGATAGATATTGGTAATTGACAGGTATAATGATATGTCAATTATATATATGGTTGTATAACAATGAGTATATATGGTTATACAATATGAGGTATAAAAACGCCCTACGGAGTAGGAGGATAAGAAGAAGAGGTGAGGGTGGGTGGGAGTGCGCAGGGTGCGCGGGGGGGGAGTGTCAGGGGGAGCAATGACCACCCCTGACCAACGGCCATGGGTCACCCATTACCCCTATCCCTGAACACAAAAGTATGAGTCGAGAGTTGGGAATAATAAAATTTATTTTAATTTTTTAAACCTTCACCGACATGAATATTAATACGGTAAATATTAATATGAAATAAGGTAAATAAAGTAATTGACAGATATACAATGAGGTCAATTACGTATAAGATAGATATTGGTAATTGACAGGTATAATGATATGTCAATTATATATATGGTTGTATAACAATGAGTATATATGGTTATACAATATGAGGTATAAAAACGCCAAGACCAGAAAAGTGAGGCGAGGTGGGAGGGAAAAATGTTTGTGAGGGATGAGTGAGTCACTGGTTGAGGGACTGTATGAGGGACGCGTTCACTTCTTGTGCGTTGGAGTCTCTGATGTATTTTCTGTGTGCATTTGAGCACCACCCCCCGTATCGTTGTATGGAGAGTTCTGAAACCCCGGCCTGGAAGGCCTGAGTGGCGGCGGCCTTTCTCAGGCTGTGTAGAGTATAGGTCTTAGGGGGGTGGCCTGCTGAGGTGTTGAGCCGTTCCCACTCCTTTGACAGCGACCGCGTCGTTATTAGCGACCTGTCAGCGTTGAGCAGGAACGGATCCGTTGGTATCATCGTGGGGACCGCGACGAGCATATTCCTCACGGCCGTCACCGGGCACGACCTCGGGTCCGGCGAGGATTGGAGCCTCACGTGTTTTTCCTCCCCCACGCACTGGAGGTTCTTGGCGGCCTTGATGCGGACCGCCACGTGATTTGCCGTGAGCACCACGTCCCCACGTGAGAGGTGGCGCACCGGATCGAATGCCCTGGCCGTAGGCGGGGCGACCTCGCTCTGCCGCAGTGCGGCGTAATACAGGAGGAGGAACGCGGCCCGTAGGGTCAGGTCGAGGGGCGTGTCCGACAGTTGGTCGAGGATCGCCTGGAGGGCGGCCATGGGGATCGGAGGCTTGACATTCGGTGTGTAGGCCTTGTTCCTCCTCATGGCGTCGAGGGCCCTCCTGACCCTCACGTCCTCGGTGGCCGTAACGTCCCCGCCGGAGAGCCGTAGGTGGGTCCTCACGTGTGACAGCTGGTTGGCCACGGTCGCCGGCGAGGGGGCGTGGTCCGCGAGGTACTCTAGGAAGGCCGTGATGAAACTCACGGACGGTGCCTGCGGGTCGGTCCTCATCCGTCGGCAGAAGGCGAGGTAGGTGGACACGGCGCTCTTCTGGTTCGCGACCGTGCCTGGGGCACGTGCCTCGGCCTGCCGCGCAGATGCCTTCCGTTGGAGATAGCGTAGCGCCGGATCTGCAGGACAGCCGAAGCACAGGCACAAATGAAGAATGATTACAAGGCATCACGGACCACAGATCATGATATCTCATAAGGCGAGCAGCATTATTAAAATCCCTCGAGGACAGGTGGGCCCTACTGAGTGCGTCGGCGACCGTGTTGAGGACCCCGGGGACGTGGGTGTAGACCAGGTCGACTTGCAGCTTGGCCTGAACCATCCAGGCCTGTCGGGCACACTCGGCGAGGACGCGGTTGCGTGCCCGCCCCGACGTGAGTGCCTGGACGGTCCCCATGTTGTCACAGAAGACCTCGATCCTGGTACCACGATCACGGTCCCCGAGGAACGTGTGCAGAGCATAGATGGTGTTCAGGGCCTCGAGTTCGGAAATGCAGTCCACGGGGTCATTGATGGGACAAACCTGGCACGCGTAGGCGGCACGGCCGTCGGTTCCCCCCACGCCCGAGAGGCAGGCGTCGACCGTGATATACTTAGTCGCCGGCCCTCGAGGGATGAGGGTGTGCCCATTCCACCCGGCGGCAAACCTGAGGAACCACTGGAGGTCCTGTCGCATGTCCGAGCTCACGTTGATGTAGAACCCGTCCATCGACCGTAGGGCCTCCAGTAGTTTGCTGACGAACGGCCTCGCCGGGCGGATGCATTTGGCGACGTGCAGGATTTTCCCGAGGACGGATTGAAGCTGTCGCTTCGTGAGCGACCGCTTCTTGCCGACCGCCCTAACGTGTTCCCGCACGTCCTCCAACTTGTCCTGAGGGATGGTGAGGGACATCTCTGCCGTGTTGATCTCGATGCCTAGCCAGCGCACGGTCTGACTAGGTGCCTGTGCCTTTTCCCGGGCCTCGGGGAGGCCGAGCTCGGCGAATAAGTCTCGGGCTATGGCAAAGTCCGAGGCCGCTTTCTCCCGGGATGGTGACAGTATGATGAGGTCGTCCAGATACATGGCGGCCTCGACACCCTTTCCGGCCACACACTGCATGTGATACGAGGACGCGCGGGCACCGAACGGCATGGCCGCATCACAATAATATTTCCCGTCCCACATGAAGCACAGCAGAGGCCAGTCGAGGGGATCGCACCTAAAGTTCGTAGAGGCGCGCGAGATGTCGATGGTCGCCATGTAGCTCTCTGGCCCCGAGGCCACGAGCCGGGCGACGAAACCGTCGACCGTAGGGAGGCTGTGTTCCCGTTCTTCTACGTAGACCGCGTTCTTCATCACGTAGGCATTGACACTACGGTCCCGGGGGAAGGTCATATCCGTTATGACGCGGCGGGCCTCGGACCCGCGCTTCTCCCGGGACATCAACGGCGAAACGTGGCACCACGGCTCGAAGGGCGCCTCCGTGAACGGTCCCATGAGGTTCGAGAATCCCCGCTCCTTTCGAATAAAATCCCCGACTTGCTTCGGGAATCCGGTGGCGCTCGGGTGGTTGGGAACGTCCCGAGTGTCGCTGGCCGGCCCGAGGTAGCCCAGAGGGAACCCGTACCTTATGAACCCGAGGAGTTCCCCCTTTCCTTCCATGGCCGTCAGGTAGCGCTCCCACGCCCGTAGTTTGAGGTCCGTCGGCAGGGTTATCTTGGTACACAGGGCGTTGGGCAGGCCCGAGGCCCGGACCGCTTCATAAATGTGGCCGTTCGCCGGGGGTCGGCGTCGGTGAAGCGGGGCCACTCGGCCCGCCTGTGTTCCACGAAGGCCTCCGGGTCCGTGCGGAGTCCGGGGGCGGGAATTTCGGTCCGGCAAACTTCCTTTAGTTTCCCAAAATCCGGAGTGTTACTTGCGTCGTCCCTAGCTGGCGCGGTAACACTAACACTCGGACACGAGGAGCGAGCCGGTAAGCGCCCCGTGTCAATCACATCCACGTGTGCGGCCCCGCCCCCTCTGTTGTTGTTGTTTTGGGTCGTCACACGACCACGTGGCCGGCCGGCCTCCCTGTTGTGGTCACGTGCACCCCACGTCCTGCCCCCCCTGCACACGGGGGGGTGGGGGTCGCCAGGGGTCGCCGGCACATCTGCTTTTACGACCTCCGCCCACGTCCGGTCACCGGAAATCCTTGATGTGGGGGGAGAGATCACAGGGCCCGCTTGTGTTGTGTCACGTTGATCGCACCTGGTGACCCCGGGCCCGGGGTGGGGTGCACGTGTAGTGACAGCTTGCGGGTGCGCACCGCTCACTCGCGGGGCGCACCGTAACCGTTTTTTGCCCCGTGTCCTTGTTGTGGGAGCATATCCGGGGCGTGTGTCCGGCTTGGGGTGCGTGTCCGCCCTGGGGTGCTCGCCGAGGTGCCGGTGTGGGTGCTGCCTGCCCGTTGTCGTAACCCATCGTGTACCCAAGTTTCCGGTTACACGCGTGTAACGAATGGCCGCACTGATGTAAATGTCTGAACATATCTTCACGGTCCACGGGGTCCACAGCACGGTCATCCCCGAGGAGACCGATAAACGCACTCAGGTATTCAAGGGGTCCTAGGGTCCCCCTTAACTCTAACTTCTGGGCCAACGTGTAGACCCCCTCCCTATCGACGAACATATACGGCTTACTAATCAATCGGGTAACATGTATATCGGATTGTAGCTTACCAGCCGTTCTGTCATGTCGTATGGCCTCACGGTCGAGCTCACGTTGGATGTAAGGATCTCCGGCGTAGCAGTCTCGAAGCTGGCGGGGTGGAGGCATGGCGCGGCCGGCTTGATCCTCAGCCCAGTCCCGAGTCCGTACTTCGGCGACTGAACGAACCGTAGGGGGGGAAGCGCGTCCCGTTGACCGTTGGGTCTGCAGTTGAATGAGTGCGTCCAACTTCTTACTCATATCCGAGAGTCCGGTCTCTACGGCCACGAGGCGGGCCGACCGGAGGCTACCGGCCTGAGACGCGGACTCCACCTGGTCGCTCTCCCTCACGGTTGACTCCGAGGCCTGGTCCGTGGTCGTGGAGGCGCTCGCTTGCGCGCGTGTGGTTGGTGGTGCCATCCTATATGCCCTGTTTTTCACCAGACTTTACCCGTATTTAGACACTGTCTCTGCACGGTCAGATACTCGGGGAGTATCTAAAGACGGCGTGGAGAGTAGGCCAAAAGTGGGAGAAAGAAAAGTACGTGTGTACGTAGTGAAGTACAGGAGCAGAATGAGGTGGAGGTCAGAGCGGCGGTGGGCCACGTGACCGCGGGGTTCAAGTGACCGACACCAGGGGGGAGTGCGCAGGGTGCGCGGGGGGGAATGTCAGGGGGAGCAATGACCACCCCTGACCAACGGCCATGGGTCACCAATTTTCTTGATATCTAGTAAATAGCAAATGATTGACGAGTAGAGTGTCGCAAGCATGCAGGTGCAGGTCATATTTTCAGGGCCCTATTGTGGCAGCGTTGGAGTTTCCCAAGCAGTGCCAGGTTGGTATCAGAATACATGGTATCTACATCTTCTAATGCTGTCTGCATTAAATTGAAAGTGGGATCTAGGGTATTCAAAATATTACCCAATCAGGAATGTTCGATTCCCAAATTTTGATTATACTGTCTCGTGTACGTCGACGGTATATAGCTTGACCCGAGAGTTGCTCTGGCCGGTGTTTATATCATTGATATATATCAAGAAAATACAGAGGCCTTGAGTAAGAGGAGCATAGAACCTTTAGGTACCCCGTGCTAAATATGTCCGACATAGAGTCATTTGCCGCAGTTGATTGCATCCTTTTTGTTGGATAATTTTCCACCCATGCAACAGCATTGTCATGAAAGCCAAGTTTCGAGAGTTATCACACTAAAAAGTACTGTCTATATTTTATTGTCCTATCCTTTTGTCAGTTCTCTCGAACATCATGATAGTATAAAATATGTAGAGTAGGGCAATCGAAATTACTCGCCTGGAGCTACTAGAAAGAAGACACTACTCATGCCTAAGACTAAGCCTACTTATGGACTGTATTGATAACTGGGTTCTACGGGCTAGACAATTAAAACCAGCTATCTTGTAAAATAGCTGATGTCAAAAGCCCACTGCATTGACGAAACTATGTAAAGGTTTTATGTATAATAATTATAATTCTCTGTCAATAAAGAAATCATAAAAAAAAAGAAAAAAAAAGAGATAATATCTAGCAAAATCCAGTCTTTACCTTAAACTAAACAAATTCTCCTATCCATGTCATTGTTCTAGCAGAAACTTTCCTATCAGTGCCCTTATCCTTCTCCCTGTTCCAATATGTTAAATGACCCCCAGCATAATACAGTCCAAAAATATAAGACTATAATACAATATATAATGACTATGGTTTCTTCATTAGCATGATTTACCATAATGAAATTGAAAATAATGTGTCTTTTTAAATCGAATATCTAGGGACTTTAATGACTGGGTCTGCAACAATGGGGTCTACAATATCTATATGTGTGACTTGAAAATCTGTTTAAGGGATTGAGTTTTTATCAAAATAAATCCTGCTGTATGTTGTCATTACCAAAAAGGCTTGTCCATGAAAACCAGTCACCCAGACAACGGAGGTCATTTGTTTTTAATTGGTTTACCCTAAGTTAAAGTAAACTGTCTTAATAATTAAGCAAATAACTTGAGATATGTACCAACTATATAACATCTAGTGCACAACTATACTATTGTAGACCCAATCGAAAAATTGACCCCCCCCCCCAAAGAAAAAGAAAAAGATAAAGAGAGAATAGCAGAGTCAATGTCAAAGGGACCTAATATTATGGGGGTCTTAAATAATGAGGTCTCAAGAAAAGGTGTTATGATGGCAGTTCTACAAGTTTCCTGAGAAATTAGCTACATATACAAAATACATTATATCATATGATATAAGCTTTTTGGGAAATTTCTTTAAGTGATGAGCTGAATTGTGGTTGAAACTCCTCACTTACATAGCCTTGGGAAATTTAGGCAGCACCTTATTCTGACTTACGTGAAGTCCACACTGGATTCATCTGACCATTCTTCAGTTCCCTCACTTTTGACGTCGTTCATACCAATCCACACATCCTGTGTGGGATCATAGCTGCTTGAGGAGACTCTGCAAACCCCCAAATAGAATAAATCATATATCTATGTTTTTATGGAAATTACCAGGAAATATTTGTGTTCAATAAAAAGCCATTGGTCTATAAGTCCCTCTTTTTCTCTCGTTTAAAAAAAAAAGAAAATTGCTCCTTGATCTTTGTGTGAGTTATTTCCCACCGTTAGCAATTGTTTGACTAAATACAACAAGCTGTGCTATTGTGGAACAACTATAGGGTGCATCGTTTCTATCATTAACAGTGAGTGAGAAACAATACAAGATACCTCTATTCATGCGCTCCACTCGCTCAACAGTAACAAGAACATTCAGGAATGTTCTCGTATCTAGAACTCTAGGATGATTACTATTCTTACTGATGCGTCTCCAGACTCATTTCTTTTTCATTTTAGGTTTCGTGTGTCCTCTCATGCCAAACTTAGGTTAATGCTTAATACAATCTATGTTTACCAGTAAGGCTTAACAAGATGCATTTATATAATACATTGGTCATTGCGATGGTAGAGTGGAACGAAATGGTACATAATCACAAACATATCTATGAACTCACTTGGTTCTACGTTGGTCCTGTAAACATCATCTTTCAATTTTAACAAATTGCTTAAAATCGGATTATTTTTTTAATAAAAAAAAAACTCGTTCCTGGTCACTTTAGCCTGTGACCTAGTTCTTGGGTTTGTACTTGTTTCAGTGTCTTTAGTAAACCTTCTCATAAAAATATAGATCAAGTAAAGTCGACGCATGTCTGGGAATTTTAAATTCTACCTCGCGTGGAGCTCCTTCACACTTCACTTATATTCATGCAATATTTCGTGATCTATGATATATTTTGGTATTGAAATGATGTCTGCGATCTGCATTGTAACACTGCGTATATCGTGAGCTAATCATAAACACGATCACCTTTTCTGGCACCAACAAAGTCCTTCTTATGCATTACAATACACACTGATACGCTACGATTAGAATTTTCAGGGACCTTCCAATACACCACGATTTTGCCATTTCCTATCGTGAGGAATCGGCAGAAGAGGGTGCAAGCAATTGATGATAATAAAACAAAATTTACTTAGCACTCTCTTATCAAGTAGTTGTCTACTTATGACCCGCACCCACCAACGCCGATTTTGGCCCCGATAAGCCTTACGATTGACTTCCAGATTGGAATCCAAATTTCAATGGGAGGTCAGACAAAATCCTACACTGCACGAAAACCATAATTTTATTCATATATACGCCATCGCGGAAGTGAATGTATTGGCTGAATATTGACTTCTTTTCACTTATATGTATATATATACACCCAGGCCTTATATACGGACGCGTCTTGGCTGTATTTCACACCCGGCGTATATGAGAGGAAATATCCTCTCCCCCCACCGCCTCCCAAGCGTTTGTGTTGGTAGAAGTACAGTTGTCCTCAGTAGGAAGCCCTCCCCCCGCCCCCTCCCCCACCTCCCCCCGCCCGCTCTCAGTGAAGCCCTGTTCACTGGATGCTTATATACGCCTGCAGGTGAGGTTTATACACACGGGGAATTGGACGACCTTGTATAGGCAAAATACCTACTTATATACGCCGGGTGCATCCATATGTAAAATAATGATGTTCGTGCAGTGGTAGCAGTGGATCACACATCTGGCAATGGCTCAGCAATACACCATGAGTGTCTCCCAACACGCCACGATACAAAAAGCCAATAAAAATGGCCTCCAGATAAGATCAAACATGTTGGATTTTTCATAGCCTATCATTGAGACTATTTGACAGAAAAATATCTTTCATGTGTGAAATACTTGTTGGAAGATTATGAAATTTCGAAATTTGGTAGACCGCATATAGTATTATATAACCACTGTGAATATGAAATCTTTTGATTTAAGTCTAATGGTCTGAAAATAATAGTTTCCTATTGGAATTACGTTTCTGCGTAGTTTGGGGGTACAACACCAGGTCATGGGTCACCAATGCGCCGTTTTCCTGATATACTTGCCTGAGCACGTTATGATACCCAAATATTTCAGATATGTTGGAAGTAACTTGAAGCCAATATCCCCTCGACCAACAGATACATTCAAAAGGAACCATCAACCAAGTTTATTTCAGTTTCGATAAAATGTTGGTTAACTGAAACATATATCAGTACCAATTAATGGGGAATTGGCACCATACTACAAGAATAAATATGCCTCCAATAAATTCAGTCACTAATAAAAGAGGTTCTGGTTCCTATAATTGTTCAGTACGCACCAAGTGAAAAACAATTTCTATCATTAAACTACCTCCATCACACCACAAGCGATTTCATACAAAAAAGGAATAGTAGAGGATATCTTGTATCACTACTTCTTTTGTTGAGATATTTACATGGGCAGCAAAGTCTACATTTCATCATTACTTATTCTGGCAGGAAAGTCATCATTACTTACTTGGACTGTAAAGCTTGTATATCAGCATTACTTAGGCAGTAAAGTTTGTGAACATGTCATCATTACTTACTTAGGCAGTAAAGTCTACATGTCATAATTACTTACTTGGGCAGCAAAGTCTATGTGTAATCATTAGTTACTTGGGCAGTAAAGTCTACATGTCATCATTACTTACTTGGGCAATAAAGTCAAGATCTCAATATGCTCAGCCTTGGAATGTATGCTGACAAGGTGACCTCCATCTGCAACACAATCTGCCTCAGCATCCAACCATAACCGGAGAGTTCCATTAAACCGCACACACTTCTGGGATGTGGGCATCTGAGTGTAGGTTGGTGGGCATGAGGCACCTTCAATAAAAATTGTCAATTGTCATCCATTTAATCTGTCTGTAGAATTCATGGAAATCCCCAATGTACTTTGTGACATATAAATCATAATCAACATTCAGAAGGGAGACCACTGACCAGTTGGATAAAAATAAGCAATTCTCCTTAATTTTTGGCAACAGTGTAGTAATCCTCCATCTCTGTTCTTTACTCAGAAGTTAAGCATTAAACAACTATAAAAAGCTTTCCAACAATTGCATTTTAGGGTAGGTTAGCTATTTTCATTTCTGTGTATATCTGCATAATATATGACTGCATGCTAGTCATTGGTACAGTGCAAATGGTAGTAATAACTGTCCATCAAACTTGTATTCACTTTTTTCACAAATATTAGCACTGCTGATATCCTTTACATATAAATTGGTCATAACTAATTCAGACAGATTGGTCAGGCCAATGTTTAGTAGCTGTCATTCATGGTCAGCAGTCAATACTCATATTCCATAGAAATAAGGCAAGAGGCATCACTGATCTGCCACGACTGGTGCCAACTAGATCTTGAGAATAAATGGTTCCCTTCATTCCAATTTCCCTTTGATCCATCCTTACTATGGTAAGTACTATAGGAAGTTATAATCAATGTGGTTGAATGGAATTTATTCTGTGTTGTCTTATGTCGTAAATATTCTCCTAGTTTGAAGAAGGATGTCAATATTTCTGACTTAAGGGGCTGTTCCATTTGGCCAAATTCTCAGCCGAAATATGATTCTGACAGTGTCTGATTTGCTATTCGGGTTTCATCGGTGTAATGGAACAGCCCCCATCATAATATAGTCCTGAGCGTTTAATATGGGACAAAAAACTAGTTTTTTCTAACTTAAAAAAACACAACAAATCGCTGTTGTGTCGTGAATAATAGGGCGATTTTTTATAAACAAAACATTGTTAGAAAGCTAAAACTTGGGCTTATCTTTCAATAAATTTCTACAGGTATTTACAATATAATATCATATTTAGAGCGATTATACATCTATATGCGGCCAACCTCATTCCAGATTTTCATAATTTTCTGCCAACTATCTCACCCGCAAGAGATATTTTCCTGGTAAATCACCTTCAATAGGCTACGACAGGCTATGAAAAATTCAACATGTTGGATTTTATTGGGACCCCAACTATTAGTGTTTTCAATCGCAGCCTATCGAGAGTTATCCTAGACGGAATCGCAGAAACCTGTTCCACCTACCACGATTTTTGCTGACAATAGAATCGGTATGGTGTAGGGAAGGCAGTCATAGGGCCTATCGGGATCAGAATTGTGGTAGGTGGGGGCTGGGCTTTAGTTGGCGCATTTGTAACACAAGCAAACCTTAGAAAGGATTTAAAATTAAAATTATTCAAAATAACTGACAGTATTCTTTCTGCCTGCTAGACTATAGAAGAGGCAAGAGAAACGATACTGGAAGTGAATCAGGTTCAATGTGATCAGACCTTATTATTAATACTAAAAACTAATTTCAAGCAGCTGCCAATGAAAAGATATCAAATAAACACCTACTATTGTATCTTAAAGTTGTCCAATCTTAATAAATAACATCTTTGAGTGATGTATCCTAACTATATATTTTCTCTATTAAGAACTCAATCTCAAAATCAAGCTCCAAATTGTGATGTGCCAACCGGCGCCACAATTAACCAGCCATTATGCTGACGTATACAAGGAAGAACTCAGTTGTATATACCGTATGTACCGGCGCACAACATAGGCGTATACCTATATACAAATATTTTATACATCTGGTTGCGCAGTGGTGTATAAATAAAATATATACATTGTTCACGCAAAGTTCCATATACTAGTTATAAGGGCGGAGCATTCGCTATAAATGATAAGATGGTATGCAATTAAGCCTGATCATATTTTCGAAACAACAGAAAAAAGACAAGAATGGACAACAAAATAATATTGAAAATAACCAGACCAAACGTTTAGGTATTCACCGTCTTATGTAGAGGAGAACAATTCTGGATCCTGGTGCAAGCAAGCAGAACCACAGATGGTGGGATCGGGATACAGTTTTAAGAATAAAGTAAAAGGGCAAATCCATGATATCCTTGGTAGATAAGCAGGACAAAAGTCCAAATAAGATGATGAAGATAGGTCATAAGACCACATGAGAGATTTGTATAATATCACATTATGTTGGTGTAAATGGCTTTAATGTATTGTAACATGTGTAAATTGTCAATTTATGTCCTGTTACTATAAATAATGTATATGTGTGACATCCACGTGTAAGATCGTCAGAGGACTGGTGAACGTGCGCTTGGTCGTGAAATAATTTAATAAAAAAGAGAGCTAAAGATATCATTAAATCTAGATAGGTGCTTACCTATTACAAGATGCAGGGAAATGACCTGAGAAAGTAGCCAAAAAATAAGGGCGCATGATAGCATTCTTCGCTAGAGCTGCTCCCGGGAGGACCTGAGACTGGCCCTGATATGCTGAGAGATGCTCATACAGTGTGGTGCAGGATATGGTGTTGGTGGGTCTGCTCTCTTCTGAGACTGCACTGACAACCTGAGTAGTGCACGGATCAATTCTCCTCAGAGTAATCATTCAAAACCTTTATCGTCTCACATTGTTCATTAATAATGCCCTGTCATCACTATGGTAGTATGATAGGAAAGGCATCCTCTTGTAAGGCATATCAGACTATATACCATGACCAACCAGATACAAAATCTGCAAGATGCAATTTGAACTAAGCCCCTCATTTATAGTGCATGAGTCGAAGTTTTTTGTTTTTTTTGAGGAGTTTAACATCTAATATCTCCTATTAGACTTTCTTTGGGTTTGACTAAATCTATGAAATGAATGTAGGTAGAATTCCCATCCCTACACATTTACTGAGGTGAGAGTTCTTTTACTTCCCACACCACATAGTCATGGTATGAGAAGTATTGGCTTTTGATATAGCAGTAAATCTACCACTGCTGGCCTGGGGGAGAAGGAGAAAAGAGGCTGCAGTGGGACTCGAAGAAACAAAGTCCGACACCCTTTGATTACCACTTTAACACATGAGCTAACTCCCCACCCCAGTCAATGCTGACAACCAAATTCAGCCTGCACCATGAGGAGGCAAGGCAAGAGGTTGAACAGAGTGATCATTGCTGTCCACCAAAGCAGGCTTCCTGATTTGAAGAACGGCTTTATTGCTAAACCCGATATGTTAAAAAGAAATTCAAACCCATGTCGTTTCCTAGAAGTCGAATGTGATGCATTATGTAGAGTACATATAAAAAAAAATATTCGAGGTCAACTAGTTTTTAATTTAATACTATGGTATAATTCAAAAATTCTAAAAAGGCTGCAGTCTGACGAGGTGTAGTAAGATGCTATTGTAGGCGGCTTTATGGTAAGCTCATGTTCGTATTTACCAAGCCGTGGGCTTATTTACACACGAGGGTTGATTCTTTTAGAAATACTCAGAATGGTTCAGTTTCCGCTATACCCGAATCATGCTATCTTAACTGTTTCTGGGAAGCATCGATCATTTTCTTCCTCAAGCGTTTGGAGATGATTATCATTATTTGTAGCACTTTCCAGTGTAGAATCTTCTGTGCAAAACATTGACGACTGTCCGTTGACATCGCTTTCTGGAAGTACTACAGAGTCTAGGTGCCCCCCCCCCCCCCCCACTGTCACACAGATCTAATACATAGCAAAGGATCAACAAAGGCAGGATTTTTGATAAAGCATCTTTATTAACTTATTTATGCAAAGACGAAACCTATGGTGTCCTATACAAAGGTCCTATGCTACATATGGAATGCATTTTTTAATGATAAGCTTGTTTTTCCAAGGACAAAACTCAAAAGCTTCTTACCGCCAAATGATAAATAATAATGTAACGGTAGATGAATATTTGATAATGAGAAACGTACAGATATAGAACGATTTGAAGGCAGAAATAAGTTACTTAAGTTCAGAGTAGGAGGAAGAGATCACAGATCAGATTACAGAGAAGGAAGAAACAAGTCGCTGAATACAAATATTAATTTTGTGCTTGGTACGCCCTGTACCACACTGCATTGCCGACTAGAGGATTATCACTCAATGTGCAACTCTGGTCTGCATTCAACCGGAAGTAGGTGCAGGTATCTGCGTGCGCACACCGTCGCCCGCATACTATTTCCTCAAAGGGAGACGCGTCATTGATGGCCGCTTCCCCTAGTACATCTTTGTAAAAATGGGTCTCTCGAACTCCAATCGCAGCTGTAAATCAACGGAAAACGCATTTTCAATGTTTAAAAAAGATACGAATTAATTAGCTTTTATTTCTTGTTACATACATGAGGAAGAAGTCAACTAGTTGAAGCAAGAGTACACGTATACATTGAATAAAATACCCTTAGTAAAGTTTTAGTTAAGAGATTGAAGCTGGCTAGCGAAGCAAAATCAAAATTCATCTAGATATTTTATTTGGAGGCTGAATGATTGATGGGCTAGGAGATACCTTTTGTAATACTTTGATATAGTCACCTGATGATAGTAAAATATATATCTGAAGAAAATCTAGTCCATCAAATGATTATCCTACCATGGCCTAAAGACGTGGTGTGATAAGCTTTTCTTATAAAAACAAACACCAAAAATGACCCATAGACTGAATATGACCTAAACTTTTTAATTGTTATTTCTCACAAAATCCACGTTCATTCATCAATGGTGTATCAAACAGTAATAATTTTGCAATGATTTCATCATCAAATCACTACCTCGAGAACTTTAGCTCAACATATCACATTCACATATCCAGGCAGATAATGTCTTCCTAAATGCAGTTTCAAATTGTTGATTAAATCAATCTATTAGGATGAAGGTGAAAATACATAATACGTGCAAAAAGTGTGGTCTGGTGAGTGACGATAGAGATGCGTAAGGGAGTGAGTGTTTGGTGGTGTGCAGTCTGGGTTGGATGTGGGAGGTGGTGATTCTTCCACCCATCCAATCATAACACAAGAGTATCGACAAACTGTATGATAATGCGGAGAGATTAATAAAAGACTTGCTAAAAGAAAAAAAAAGTGTCGACAAAGTTAAGGTTGAAAACGAAAAGGTGGAGGACTGAGAAGTATTTTCTCAGGGAGCACCACCGAACGACGCTACCCTTACCGATATCTTATCACTGCATGTTCTATTGGCAGGTGTAGACTGCACCTTAAGGGTAGACAAACCCTACTTACCTTGCTGACAGACATATCTGGCATTCATGTAACATTGCTTGTCGCCCCATAACCAGTTGGAGGGTGTTGAAGTTGAAGTGAAGCGTATACAATCAGCAGAACCAGTCCCGCAAAAGCCACACATGTCGTTTGGTTCTCCTTGGTCATACTTACTGCAAGAGATAAAGGCAGAGTGTCATGAACACAAGAGGGATTCACACAAAGGGACCAATGTACCTGAAGTGTATTCAACACCTTTCCCCTAGGCTCAGACAATTATCCTCGCTACAAAGTTCTCATGGCAAGGTACTTTGGCTAGTCTCAAGGAGCAATGACGAACATAGTCTCAGAAATAATTCAAGTGAACACTCAACCAGGCAATCAGTGCAATGAGAGCAGTCCACAAGTACCCTTGAGGTGAGGGGTGTGAAAAAACATGTGATCATGTTTGCTGACATCCTGCTGACATCCTACTGGCTAGTATGTTCTTTTAGAATTGTTGGTAACAATCACCCCTAACGAGGTACAGAATCTCGTGTCTGAAATTATGTAACAGAAGTGTCCTTCCATGTGAATCAAATTTGCCGTTTTTCAATGAGACTGTTAAAAGCACCTTGCAATAAGAATATTGTACCACTTGCTCCTTTCACAAAAAAAAAAGATATATGGGTCTCATTGATGTACAGGAAAGTACGAGCATATAGATTATTCAACATACCCCTGGTAACTTACCTCCGATTCGAATCAGCACATCCTCCCACACAAAAAAGAAGCATCCCGTACTCTCAACTCCTCAGAGTAAAGCGCATATGCACTAGACAAGAGGACTATGAGAGACATGCAGCCGACAAAATCAGGCAGTTCAAAGAGAGAGGGTATCCCCAAACGATACTAGACGACTGTGTGAAGAAGATCAACAAAATTGATAGAGAATCCCTTCTGAAACCAAAGAAAGACAGGGAGAAAAAGAAAGAGGAGGAAGAAAAACGAATCTTCCTAATCACAACATACCACCAAAATGACAACAGTGCTCCTAAGGTGGTAGAAAACAACTGGGAGATCCTGGGAAAATCCAGTACAACCAAACACCTTTACGAGAGTAAATTGATAAAAGGGTACAAAAGACCGAAAAACCTACGAGACCAACTGGTCAGGGCAAGAATCAACTACAAACCAGATGAGAAGCAGAGACATACTGCTAAAAAAGACAACACATTCAAGAGCAAAAGTTGCAAATACTGCAAACAGATCGATACGAGTGGCCAGATCAAAAGCAAATCCACCAAGAAAACATATTCAGCGAAGCACAACGTGACATGCAATAGCTCCAATGTGATCTACTGCATCAAGTGCAAACTTTGCCAAACCCAGTACGTGGGACAGACAAAGAGGAAAATAAAAGAACGCATGAGAGAACACATGCGATCTGTAGTAACCAGGAGCAAAATAAGTGACATCCCCAAACACTTCTGCAAAAAGGGACATCAAGGCGTGGACGACATGGAGTTTAAAATCATAGACTTCATCCACTGCCATCCGGACAGTCAGGCAGCCAAAAACCTCAGATTGAAGGTTGAATGTAACTGGATACACCGGTTAAAAACTCAGGCGCCTATGGGCCTCAATACCATGGATAGCAGGTACGGTTGATGGACCACTGAATGCCAAGTCAAGAATTTTTTCTACAAATCTAACACGCCCACACCCACCCCTGGGAATGAGGCTAGTCGGGAAAAAGTTTTAATAAAACTATGATCCATACCCCATCAACCAAATGCACATAAGAGACCAAATGTGACTAGACACACCATTATAGTTTCTCACTGGCAGGCACAAAACCACCCAATAAACAAGCCATAGGTCATACATTAATTAAAACAATTTATTAAG
This sequence comes from Alentia gelatinosa, assembly GCA_950022655.1. Lineage (NCBI taxonomy): Eukaryota > Metazoa > Annelida > Polychaeta > Phyllodocida > Polynoidae > Alentia > Alentia gelatinosa. Next base: position 18,525,522 of record OX465592.1, read on the forward strand.
ACCTAACAATCAGCCAAAATAGCCTGAAGAGATAGAACACTATTGAAACTGTTGGTATGACAGATTCCAGCATAGGGATCTGACTACATGCACCTATAACTCCCACACACACACACTAGATGACATGAGTGAAGCTGGAATGCCCCAACTACACACCAGATGTCCCCACCAGAAGCGGCCTGACACCCAAACATGGCCAGAATCCGCTTTCTGTATGGACAGGACACATACAAACCACCCTTTGTCCGTAATCCTGCCCAATGGGAACCAGGGGAGACCACCTGCTGACCAGGGTAACCCAATAGGTGCCGCGCTTTGTACGAGATCGAATAAATTATACACGGAGCCTGCGAACGGTGCTCTGCGGTCTAGTCACATACCAACAGTCGCTTGGCGAGATTGGACGTCCTACATACATACCCCTGGTATCTGGACCATAGTGATAAAATGATTAATGAAATTTTCAGAATTAGTCAAGGAAAGATATTCACGTGAAGGTTGTCTGGCTGCCGTCTGACCAGACAAAGGTTCCCTCCGTAGCAATGTCTGACAAGCCGATCCACACATCCTCCTTATGGTCGTACATCCTCCAGGTTCTGTCCAAAACGAATAGAGCAACGGTCTTTAAAGATAAATGCGGGTAGGTATCGAGGCGTCTCCTGTTTCTACTCAATTAACACTGGTGCTGCCATCTGGTTTTATGAAAATGTAGAAGTTTCCCATAGACACCAATAGATAAGCACTTATCTTCTTGAGATGGCCTTTCCATAGAAATTAGCATCGTGACATAGTATTTTTTTAGCATTTCTCATTTGTACATTTTCCCAGCTATCATAATCCAGAATTACTTGAAGATAGCAATAGAACGTCTGTGTCATTTAGCAACAAAGTCAAAATATTGCATTTTCCCATTGACACCAATAGTTAAGCACTTACATTTTCAGATGCTCCCCCCCTAGAAGTTAGCATGGTGACATGCCATTTATTTTGCATTTTCTAATTGCTGATGTAACATCATCTTCCTTAACCTTGATTGTATCATCATATCTTCATCACTATATTGGTAGGGTATATGTAATTTTTTGAATTTTCATTTCAAACTTGTCTTGTTTTGTAATACCTCGGACGTCTGGCGCTAGAGTATCCCAACAATCTTTAGTTTTATATTATTAAACTTCTCTTTCTGTCAATTTTATCAATAATGACATTGTCACTGTAATGGCTCCACCATTTTATAAAGGTCATCAAATGTCCCACCCTTCTTTTCTCGGGGAGTAATGCCACAATGAGCTTGTGTTTCGAGGCAGAGTGGATGCTAACAAGGATTGGGATTAGAAAACAGGCATTAACAAAGACTCACGTGGGGAGTAGGTCCACAATGACATTGTGTTTTGAGGCAGAGTGTATGCTGACAAGGATTAGAAAACAGGATTTAACAAAGACTCACTTGGGGAGTAGGTCCACAATGACATTGTGTTTTGAGGCGGAGTGTATGCTGACAAGGATTAGAAAACAGGATTTAACAAAGACTCACGTGGGGAGTAGGTCCACAATGACATTGTGTTTTGAGGCGGAGTGTATGCTGACAAGGATTAGAAAACAGGCTTTAACAAAGACTCACGTGGGGAGTAGTGCAACGACGGCCTGGTGTTCTGCTTCTGAGTGCAGGCTGACAAGGTGGCCGTCTTGTGCCTGACATGCAGTCTCTGCATCCTGCCATGGCAGGAGGTCAGGAAAATAGCGCACACACTTCTGGCTACTAGGTATCAGAGTGTAATTTTGTTTGCAGGTCAGACCTTCAAAATAGTGAAATAAGTACAGGTTAACATTAATCCCTAGTCACAACAGATGCTATCGGCAGCATTAATATGAAGTGATCTTTTCTCTCCTTTAAATCATCTATCTATGCTTCTGAACACCCGTCTTATCTTGATTTACATGAGTTTGTAGATTTGACCGGCAAAGCGCGACACATAACATAATATGAGAAGAGGAAAATATATGTGCAATAGTACACCTTACACATTTAACATTAACATACATTTGATTGATAAAGAGACACAATTGCCCATAGACGCTGAAAACACAGCTAATTACATTATTTTTTTTGTTAATATAGGCCAAACCCTAGCCAGAGCCCAGCGGACAGATGGTTTTATGAAGATGAAACAAATAGTAAACTTTCACAAATTGAAACATATGTAGACATGGTTTTAAAATTACTCCGCGTCATTGATGTATCGAAACCGTCAGGCATGAAAATCATATCATCTTGGGATCAAAAGATACCTTTAACTTTAGTACACCAGTTTACATACTTGCTAAATGTTTCTATAAAAACTTGCATCTTAGTGGCTCATACAGAAATACTGGAAATTGTGGTGAGAAACAATATGCCAGATGAGGAAGAATACATTCCTGATTTCAAGGTTGGGCTTAAGAGAATTGAAGCAATGTGTAATTCGTGGTCCAACAATCAACTGTCCCTGAAGGCGAAGATCGCGATTGTTAATAGTTTGCTGATACCAGTTAAGTTGTATCCAGTTTGGGTAATTTATATGCCAATGAGAGGAATTTAGAAGGATGACTGATGCATTTGTATTGCAGAGTAAAGTGAACAAAGTGGCAAGCTCGTTCTGAATGTTTTCATCGGCTACACCTCAATAAGTATATGAATTTAGGCTTCGTGGCTTCGTTTTTACTTATAATTGATCCTTAGAGTATGGACAATATCCATAAATAGTGTCTCTATCAAGCTAGCCTTAAATCCTCATACATAATTTTCTTGTCTTATGAATGAAGTCCAAGAAGTTATCCTACCCCCATGTAATTCTCCATATACATATTTTTGTGTGACTGTATGCCATGGTTATGCCATACAATATGTATATGCCATTGGTGAAATATAAAGAAAAAAATATGTGATGGGATAGGATAGAATCTAAACGTCACTCAATTTCATATAACTGTTTACATCGCGATCGTTGTCTTCAGCGACAAATATCACTCAGATACATTAGGGATATCATTCGGCAAAAACAATTTGACACCATTTAAAGAATCATATGAAATTGAGTGACATTTTTTATATCCTCTGCGCATCTGAATGCTTGCCCGTCAAAGCTCGCCAAGGCAAAAAGACTGAATACAGCATCCAATTTCTCCTTTTTGCCATGAATTGAAGAGGTAGAATGTGTTGTATAGTAACCCACAAAACATGACCGTGGAAAACTATACAGAGTAGTAGTATAGGAATGTATTCGATCCTGACGTGAAACGGTAATTACAGATCATCTGCAGAACATTCTCACAGCTTCCGAAATACTATAGATATTCATGAATTGTAGAATTTAGCATTTGAGCGGTTGAAGATGAAATAGGAATATGATAAAGTCTTACTTGTAGTGAAGTGAAGCGATTTTGCCAGGGAGAGGCTGAAGAGTAGTAAGGTGTACGGTGCGACCTCCATCTCCAAACCCCGCCCTCTGTGTGCCACGTGTTCTACTGGCGCCCAGCCCACCTACCGGAGCCTTAAGTAACATCCCTGTTTCCTTCTTTGTTGTATAACTTATGTATACGGAAGTGCAGGGTACAAAGAGACCTCTTACGAGAGTTATCGTTTAATGATATTCAAACTCGTTCAGGTAATACTGAACTCGTCCAGCGCCCATTAGTGTTGAATAAAGTTGGCCCACATCATCCCTTAGTCTCATTAGTGTACAGAAAATGATCTATATGTACGAGCCTGGGGCCCGTTTCATAACCCAGGGGTCTGTTTAACATCGGACGGACGAGAGTTTGAAAGCTCGTACGGGGGTCGTCCAGCCAGTCTCGTTCAACAAGTCTCTCCCTCGTCCAGGGGCGAGCCCCGTACGATACGAGAGAGCTGCCATGAGAAAGTCTCGTTTTCTGGATTGTTATCAATCACTTGCTTGCGTTGCAACAATGATTCATGGCACGACCGATTTAATCTCTTGATAATTTTATGATAACAAAACAAGTAACAAATTACCTTAGACTATACCCATGATGGTATTGTTATTAATGTTAAGCGTGATTGTGAAGGTTATTTTCCAACTGACCCTACTACAATTGTTTATACAAATGTTTGGCTGTTAGACAATAAGTTAGAATCTAGTAGACGATATCCTAAAGTTATTACTGGACAGTAGATGGGTCATATGTCATGAACTATGATACAATGGACAAACTCTATAAGTATAAGGACTGTAAGGCAGCTTAGTTCGATGTAACTGTAGAAACACAGCATTCTAAGTAGAAGAAGAAATGAAGCGTTATTGTTGAATCGGTAGTTATCATTCATCTCATCTCATCTCATTAATCCACAGCAAGAAAAACGGGTCTGAAATGTCTTGAATTGACGAGATAAGTAGAGAAAGAAGCCAGCCTGTACGTTAGCAAATGAAATGTAATTTGCCATGACATGTAAGAGGGACCAGGCGGCAGAACGGCAGCAGCCGAGCCTGGAGTTGTACTAAAGACCCTAATAAAATCTATATAAAAAAAAACAAAAAAAAACAACAACCTCGTCCAATGAAGGAATGTCGTCCACACTGTCCTAGGTCGTCTCAAACTCTCGTAAACGGACGACACCCCAAAGGGGTGTCTTACCTGAAGCTGAAGCATGTGACATGAAACACCAAAAAGACTGCAATACGCTCTGACACACTCTGACATGGCTTGACAGGCTTCCGACACGCTTCACGATAGCATTCCGATACAAGGAACTCACCAGTCCTCACTCAACAGTCCTCACTCACCACTCCACACTCACCAGTCCCCAATGAAAAGTACTCAGTCACCAGTCCTCACTCACCAGTCCTCATTCACCAGTTCTCACTCAACAGTCCTCAATCACCAGTCCTCACTCAACAGTCCTCACTCAACAGTCCTCACTCAACAGTCCTCACTCACCAGTTCTCACTCAACAGTCCTCACTCACCAGTCCTCACTCAACAGTCCTCACTCACCACTCCACACTCACCAGTCCCCAATGAAAAGTACTCACTCACCAGTCCTCACTCACCAGTCCTCACTCACCAGTTCTCACTCACCAGTCCTCACTCACCAGTCCTCACTCACCAGTCCTCACTCAACACTCCTCACTCACCACTAACCGGGTTATGATGGTAATGCGGTAATTAGGTTAGAATGGTAATGCGCTAATGAAAACGTTGTTACTGGGTAAGAATGAAAACGCTGTAACCGGGTTGGAATGGTAAAGGCCCGCATCTACCGGAGCCGACACACTACAATAGTGCTCCCGACACACCCTGACACGCTGGGACACAGAACTTCTGAGTAGCAGCGTGTAGGGAGGTTTTTTTATTTTTTTATTTATTTATTTATTTTTTATTCAGAAATATAAAGGAGTAAGCACATTCATCCAAAAAAGGACGCTCTTCCATGGACCAGTCCAACAGGTGAACAAAAGAACAAGGGACCACAACTGTCCTCAAAATTATCACATTTAACTATAATACTGTGCAGTGATTGTCATTTCTCCAAATGCAGATAATGAATACATAGGTCTTTTGACTCTATGGCAAAGTATTATTAAAAGTCTTTGTATGTTGTACATTAAGTTTGTCAATTATATAAATACTTTACTGCAGTAATAGGTTCTATAGGTTTATACATCATTTGTTTATACAAATTGACAGGAGCAGTCAACATAGACATGTAAATAAAGACAGTACAACATAAAAAATACAAAACACACCCTCATGTTATTTCAAATTCACCATTGCTAAAGTCACTTATATTCCTAAGTCATTCTCAGCATTATACAGCTGGTTATGGAAAGTTTTGAAGATACATAAATACATACTTACTTGTGGTCTTATGACTCACATTGATATAGACATGGTCTTTTGACTCATAGTCTTCATTGGTCTACGATGGTATTTTATTTATGACCTCTTCCTTTAATAGGTGGTGTTTAACACTAAGTTTGAACTTTGAGCTGTTTATTAACTTTTGTATCTCAGGTGGTAATGTGTTCCATAAGAGCATGCCTCTATAAAGTGGGCTGCACCTGTACCTTTCAGTTCGGGGTCTCTTAGTTTTGAGTATTATCTTGGAGTTCATTCTAGTTCTTTCAAGTCCAGTTTCCACTATGTTGTTTTTATCTTGTTGCCACCAATAAATAATCATTAATAGATGGAGGGCTCTTCGATATTTTAAAGTTCTTATCTTACACTCTTGATACATGTCATCTCTATTTTTATGTTCCCATCTACGTATGTCGAGGGCAGTTCTTAGGCTGTCATTTAGACTTATTTGAAGTTTGTTTCTGTCTGCTTGTACCCCTAGATAGTATACATAGTCAACATATTCCAGACAGGGTAAGATCATTTGTTTAGCAATTGAGATGGCGGCGTCTTTAGTTAGTAAATATCTAAATTTCTTGAACTTAAAATTTTTATGTAATGCTTCTCTACTTGTTTTCTGTACCTGCTGCTTAAATCTCAGTTTGGAGTCTATAATTACCCCCAAGTAATTATAAGAGTAGACCCTAGCTAGTTTTTCTCCATCTATCATACAGGCCAGTTGTCCTATTTCTTCATCCCTTGTTCCTACCCACATAATTTTTGATTTCTCTATGTTTATACTAAGTAAATGCTCATCTAACCATCTTTTGACATTGTCTAAATCAGATTGCATTTTAGTATAAGTTTCGTCTAGGGTTAGTCCTGTCGTTATTAAGATCAGATCATCCGCATACATTGTCGGTTTGGCATATTTAATAACATCAAAGATGTTGTTTATAAATAGGATAAACAACACCGGGCCGATGACCGAACCCTGTGGCACTCCGCAGTTTATGGGCAGATATTTACTTGTTTTTCCATTGATTTTTACATTTTGGCGTGAATAATTTAACAGCAGTTGGATGTAAACCTATTATCTGTAACTTATTTATTAATATCTCGTGATTTACGCAATCAAAAGCTTTGCGTAGATCGATGCAAGCACATAAACTCTTCCTTTTGTAGTCTATATTATCTACCAAAATATTAATTACTCTGAAGATGGCCTGAGAGGTAGATCGTTTTGGCATAAAGCCATATTGGTGTTCATGAATAAGTAAGTGATAAATTGCTCATGTATTATTTTTTCCAGTAGTTTGGCTATAGTCGGGAGAACACTTATTGGTCTCCAATTGGTAAAATCAGCCAGGTTACCACCTTTTGGTATAGGAGTAACTGTAGCACACTTTAAAGACATTGGAAAACAGCAGTTATCTTTGACATAATCAAACATATCACATATTATTCCAGGCTTCATTAACATGGCCTTCTTCAGGAATAGAATCTTCATAAAAGGTACACCCGTAGTTTTATCATTGTCCAAGTTTTTGATAAGTTTCGTTACATCCTTTTTTGAGACAGAGCTGAACTCAAACATATCATTGTCAATTTGCACATGGTTTACCATTTCATATTCAGTCATCATAACTGATCTTCTACATTTTTTAGCTATATTATCTCCAGTACTTACATAGAAATCATTCAGATCATTTTCAGTACTCCCATCCATAAAAGGCAATATAGATTGGGTTTTAATTGGCTTCCATATTGCATTGACATCCCTCCAAAACCTTTTCGGATTTTTCTTGTTATCGTTAAGCGATTTCTTTATTAGTGATGCCTTGTGGTTTCTAATATCCGTATGTATCTCCTTTCTTAGTTTTCGTGTCCTGGAGTATAAGTCATTAGTACCTGTGGTACGGTAAAGTTCCCTTAATAGATGTGCTCTCTTTCTGATCTTTATGTTGATTTCATTAGGTAGTTCGATATTATTAACAGTTTTGATCTTGTACTTTCTGATTGGGCATTTAGTGTTTAGAAAAATATTGAGGTATTCAATATAATGTTCATTTGGATCATTTGTATAAACCTTAGAACATGGCGTAGGTCGTTTACAATCATATAAGTCTATGTATTCCTGTATTTCTTCATTTTTTAGTTTTTTCAGATTTCTCCCCTCTATCATAATTCTTTCCTTCTTTTGCTTCTTACATTTGCGTACAGCAAATATCGGAAAGTGTTCTGATGCAAAGATATTTATGTTTCCTGTTTCAGTGATATGATTAGAACTTGCATAAATGTGGTCAATTTTGCTACTCCCTTTTTTATGAAAATAAGTATCTTTAGTTTTAACTAGGTTCTGTCGTAAACATGGCGGCGCCACGCTGCGACACCGCTGGTTACCCACAAAGTAGTGATCATAGGTACCGACACACTACGACACAAGAACCGCAGAATTCAGTGCCTAAGGGGGCATCGTAGAGTATTCTTCCGGGGAAATCACTCTCATTTGAGAGATACTCAGCAGAAAATTATGAGATTTTGGAATTAGATAGCGGATATAACGGGCATTATGTATTGTAAATATGGTGATTTTCGATAGGGGCTAAATATCTCAAATCAATAATTCCTTTATTTGACATCAAAACGAGATTTTAGAGCCTAAAAAAATGAATGTGTTAATACCAGGGAGCTGTTTCAAAACGTGGGTTAAGTCTATGGTTTTGAAACAGCTCCCAGGCCCGCTGGTACTATCGGAAAGTCGTAATAAAGTGAATACATTCTAGTTCTCCTAGGTAAATGCATATATACACGCTGCAACACACTGCAACACGGTCTGTGTCGTAGCAAATATCGAACATGTTCAATCGTGTCACAGTGTGTCGGGAGGTTCCCGACGCGGCCCTTTTTGTCGGGGCGTGTCAGGGCGTGGCGTAGACTTGCGTCGTAGAACCGTGCTCAACCAAAAAATACGTCGGCGATGTTCAAAATTTGTGTCGCAGAGGGCGTGTCGGGGTGTGTCGGGAGGCATGTCAGCTCTGGTGGACGCCCCCCTTTAGGCCCCGCACCCACTAGCTACGACACGCTCCGACAAGCGTTCCGACACACTCCGACTCAGAATTTCTCTGTCGTAGCGCAATCCTAGCACTCTTGTCGGAGCGTGTCGTAGCATGTCGGAGCGTGTTGGAGCGTGTCGTAACGGTTTTTGGCGAAAACAAAGAAACCATGGCGCCGACACGGGCTACGACACGGGCTATGACAGAATACGGTTTTTCTCAATTATTTAAAAAATGATGAGAGTAACCTATGATTTTTAAGATTAATGCCCCAGTCACACTGGCGTAAATTTCGGCGTTTCTTCTACGTATTTGAATTTGTGGGGAATACATATTAGCTACGGATTTGGAACGTCTCTGTTTGGTTTGCTTTAACGTTTTAGTACGCTTCTCAACGTTCATCAACACTTCTTTACACTTTTGTACGTATTGTGGCGTTTTTCGGCACATTCCGACTTTCATTTACGCATGTCCACGTTTTCCCGTGCATCGCCGCGCATTTGTAAATCTCAAAATGCGTAGGAAAACCTAGACGTGCGTACACGGGAAAACGTTGTTTTTTTACGCCAGTGTGACTGGGGCATTAAATAAGTAGCATTATGAATATACTATATTTTGGTAAAGTTTGGAGAAGGTGACATGGGTTTTACTGAGTGAAATTGAACTTTTCAGAATTCTTATATTTCCTTTTATCAAATATTTTAAAACTCTTGGGCTACGGAAAGGGTACATCCTGATTAGTATGTAACCGAAATATAAATGCCCATTGACTTACCATTGCTTCCATAGGCGCCAGTGTTAAATATCGTGACTCGTGTCGGAACGGTGTCGTAACCCTTGTCGGAAGCCAGCCTCCACTACTGATGAACGCTAGATAGCGTTTCAACACGTTCCAACACGCCCCGACATGTTGGAAATGTCGGAAGCGTGTCGCAAGGCCTACAAAAAGGCGCCCGTGTCGGAGCGTGTCGGAAGCCCTGTCGGGCCTATCATAATTTGTGCAGTTGTGAGGGGGAGGGCGATAGGGGGTAATGTGGGGATGGGAGGAGTCTGTTTTGCAGTCTGTTTTGCATTTTGAAATGGTCCCGGAAGTTGATATTTGGTGCGGGATGCATCCCCTACTGGTCCCCTGCCTGTCACAGTTCCCTCTAGCGGACGACCTCTCGTACAGACTCATATAGGTCAAATATAAGAGAATCTGTACAAACGATAGGCCCTGCTCTGGACGACATGCCTTATTAAACCACATTGGACGAGAATCGCCCAGAACCTCGTCCCTCGCCATGTATCTCGTATCCTCCAGGTGCAGTATCGCTCGTCCGATGTTAAACAGACCCCAGGATCGTACATGTAGACCCTTTTCTTTATGCCATAGAGACCCAGGAACAATGCGGGTCAATTTCATTCAACATTTATGGACGACCTTATGGACCAATATTGTCTTAGCCAACAGACTTACATATTATTAGACGATAACCCTTGTACGAGGTACAGAAAAGGTTCTTCATGTACGATCCTAGATTATGAAACAACCCCCTGGGGTCTGTTTAACATCGGACGAGCGAGACTGCACCTGGACGATACGAGATACAAGGCAAGGGACGAGGTTCTGGGCGATTCCCGTCCAATGTGGTTTAATAAGGCATGTCATCCAGAGGAGGGTCTATCGCTCGTAAAGATTCTCCTACGTTTGACCTATTTGAGTCCATACGAGAGGTCGTCCGCTGGAGGAGACCGTGTCAGGCAGGGGACCAGTGAGTGGACGAATCCCGCACCAAATATCAACTTCCGGGACCATTTCGAAAGGCAAAACAGACTGCAAAACAGACTCCCCCATATGCCCGCAATAGTCTTCACTCAATAGGATGTAGTGATGTAGAATGTAGTAATGTAGTGATGTAGGATGTAGGGATGTAGGGATGTGGGATGTAGGGATGTAGGATGTAGGGATGTAGGATGTAGTGATGTATAATGTAGTGATTTAGGATGTTGGGATGTAGGATGTGGGACTGTAGGATGTAGTAATGTCGGATGTAGTGATGTAGGATGTATTATCTCACCCCTGGAATAAATGCCCATAGGCTTAACATTGGGAACTCGTTCTCCATGCCCCTACCAGTATTGCGTTCCGTTTTCCATGGTCTATATCGTGTGTGTCATCCATTTTTTTAGTGGTACAGGGGTGAGATAAATACAGAAAGCAACTCGTTTTGGTCGAAGAAGTCATTCTGCAACTCGTTTGAATGCTAGTGATATTCACTCGGCCTGTCACCTTGTTCATATTACACCCATCAAACTCGTGGAGAACAACGACTTTGACCAAAACTTGTTGGTTTCTTCTTGTGATGTAGGATGTAGAGATGTGGGGATGTTGGGATGTAGTGATGTAGGAATGTAGTGATGTAGGATGTAGGGATATAGGATGTAGGAATATAGGATGTAGGATGTAGGGATGTAGGTGGTAGGGATGTGGGATGTAGTGATGTAGAATGTAGTGATGTAGGATGTAGTGATGTAGGATGTAGGATGTAGTGATGTAGGATGTAGTGATGTAGGATGTAGGGATGTAGTAATGTAGGATGTAGTGATGTGGGATGTAGTGATGTGGGATGTAGTGATGTAGGATGTAGTGATGTAGGATGTTGGGATGTAGTGATGTAGTGATGTAGGATGTAGTGATGTAGTGATGTAGTTATGTAGGATTTAGTGATGTAGTGATGTAGGATGTAGGATGTAGGGATGTAGGATGTGGGGATGTGGAGATGTAGGGATGTGGAGATGTAGGGATGTGGGATGTAGGATGCAGGGATGTATGTATGTAGGATGTAGGGATGTAGGATGTTGGGATGTAGGATATATGCTCATGGCTTTCGTAACGTTTCCACAAATGTTCTGTTACCCGTCTGTTAGTCTTCCGTAACTCTTCCGCAATTATACGCTACACCTCCGCAACACATAAATTTTACTGTGCTACAATTATTATGTTACTTTTCTAACCCCATTACCTTGATAATGTTCTTACTACATAACAATTCTAACCCCGCCATCATGTTATTAGCGTTACCATTACCATAATATTGTACCGCATTACTGTTCTAACACCAATATCACATCACCATTCCAATCGCATTACCATTCCAACCCCATTACCCAATTTGCTATATAACCAGGTTACCACGTTACCATTCTACCCCCTACATTATATTACCTTTACTACTTAAACCCCTTTGCCATGTTACATCCTAATAAGTATTGGTAAGTACTGGTAATTGAGTGCTGGTGAGTGAGAACTGGTGAGTACTATTAAATGAGGTCTGTGGGTGAGGACTGTTGAGTGCACATTGTTGAGTGAGAACTGTTGAGTGAGGACTGATGAGGGCGAACTAGTGATTGAGGACTGGTGAGTGCAGACTGGTGAGTGAAGACTGTTAAGTGTGGACTGGTGAGAGACAACTGGTGGATTCTGGTGAGTGAGTACTGTTAGATAAGAACTGTCAAGTTATGACTGTTGGGTGAGGACTGTTGAGTGAGATCTGGTGGATACTGGTGAGTGAGTACTGTTAAATAAGGACTGTTGAGTGAGCACTGGTGGATACTGGTGAGTGAGTACTGTTCAATAAGGACTGTTTCGTGTGATCTGGTCAGTAAGGACTGCTGAGTAGGGACTTGTTAGTGAGAACTGGTGGTTCTGGTGAGTGAATAGTGTTAAGTGAGGACTTTTGAGTGTAGACTTGTGAGTGAGTACTGGTGAGTGAGTACTGGTGAGTGAGTACTGGTGAGTGAGGACTGTTGAGCGAGGACTGGTGAGTGAGGACTGATAAGTGCATACTGGTGAGTGAGGACTGGTTAGTGAGGACTGGTTGGTGAGGACTGGTGAGTGAGGACTGGTGAATGAGGACTGGTGAGTAAGGACTGGTTAGTGAGGACTGGAGAGTGAGGACTGGTGAGTGATGACTGGTGAGTGAGGACTGGTGCGTGATGACTGGTGAATGAGGACTGGTGAGTGAGTACTGGTGGGTGAGGACTGGTGGGTGAGGACTAGTGAGTGAGGACTGGTGAGGGCATACTGGTGAGTGAGGACTGATGAGTGAGTACTGGTCAGTCAGGACTGGTGAGTGTGGACTGGTCAGTCAGGACTGGTGAGTGTGGACTAGTGAGTGAGGGGGGTATTAAAATACTAAAACTATCTTATCTACATTCTGTAAAAAAATTCATGAATATTGCTCTATTATTACTTTCTTAAAACATTTTTGTAAATATTTGAACAATGATGCCTCTAGGCATCATGGTCACAATAAATAAACTATAGTGTGGTGATGCCTCCAGGCCATGTTGGGGCGTGTCAGAGTGTGTCAGACCGTATCGCAGTCCCTTACAAAGTCCACTATCACATGCTTCAGTTTCAGCTAAGACACCCCTTTGGGGTGTCGTCCGTTTGCGAGCCTTTGAGCCTCGATGTAGGAGAGTCTGGACGAGATTTCCCCTTTGGACGAGGTTGTTGTTGAACGAGACTTTCTCATGGCAGCTCTCTCATATCGTACGGGGCTCGTCCCTGGACGAGCGAGAGACTTGTTGAACGAGACTGGACGACCATCGTGCGAGCTTTCAAACTCTCGTCCGTCCGATGTTAAACAGACCCCAGGGCCCCGTTGAATAAAAAATTGTCGTCCGTGAGGCTGGACGATAAGACATAGTGAAGGATGGACGAGAAATAAACGATAATTTATTTTTAGTGTAGCATAAAACTGCTCGTCCATGTGAGCACTGTCGTCCGTGATAATATCGTTCACTTATCGTAGAATGATCGTATAATTGACCTATATTCATGGGGACCACTAGACATGTCTCTCAACCTGAAGGTTGAGAGTTCTAACCCCATCCAAGGCAAACTTTTTTTTCCCAGTAATTTTCAAACATTTCACAAAAGAATGTTTCAATCGTTAATAAATGTTGAAATTTGGTATACATGTATCAAATATGAATAGAAATCGCTGTCGAAAATATCATTTAATTTGGAATGGATTTAGTGTATCAAAAACGAGTTTGACATAGGCTATGACGCCGAAAACGTGCTCGTCTGCGAGGAGACTTGAACGATAAATAAACGATATTTTCAAAATGAACGATTTTTTATTCAACACCACTCACGATCGTTCATTTTATCCTGTTGCCCAATGCTCGTTCACCTCCACGATAGTTTTTATACTACAGTTTGGCACTGAAGAGACTTGTAAGATACTTTTGTTATCGTTCATTTTTGTATTCAACGAGTCCCTGAATTATCCAATAGGCCCCTGTGCCACGTGTCACAGTCCACTGCCCATCACCGCCATTTCTACTGCAGGAACGAGATCCTACTTCACACTGCACCGGTGTCTGCTGCTGTAGTAGGTTCCAAGGGTGATCTTAAATGGGATTCACACGATGGGACAAATGGACCTGAGACTGGTGTACTTCACACCTTTGCACCAGTCGGCTACTATTTCTAGCTGGGTACAAAGTTTCACAGATTGGGGTGTCCTACAGTCTCATGGTAACATGGCGGATTCAATTCACATGGGAAGACCTAACAGGTACATGGTGTCACCCCTACACCCCTACACAGGGTACACAGGGTGCACAGGATACACAAGGTTCACAGTCGCTGACTCTAGGTACTTCCCCATGTGGATAGGTGTTATTTGAGACCACTGAGACTCACAGATAGGAGGGAGAACATGCAAAATATATTTGTCTCACCAAAATGCCCCTCTAAATTTTAAACCTGTTTAAAGTCAAAATCTCATGAGATCCGGTTCCTTGTTAGAGGTGATTGTAGCTGACAATTGCAAGAGAAAAAAATTGTCTCAGCAAAAAGGAACACTGTCATTAACACGAGGAAATTGTGTTCCAGTACCGAATCTCAACGGGATTTGTCTCAGACAAACGGCCTGTGAGGTGAATTCCACCGTGTGAATCCCTCTTTAGGGACAAATTACGATATATAAGCAATGTCAAAACAGGGAATGCTGTAAACATATCATCATATATGAAGATATATAAATCATATATAATTTGTAGGAAAGCACTATGGCCAATGTACTTGCCCCTTTGATGCAAACACACTATGTTATTAATGCTATATACTATGGCAACGCGTTTATTGTAACTGGAAACTGTCAATCGGTAGAGGCCGTGCATTGAAACCAGAACCGAGCTTTTGGACAGTATTGATACAATTTTTCAGAAAAAAGATATAAGATGCACGTACGGTTTCAGTTGAAACTGGTTCATATTTCTGTATACTCTGCTCTCTAGTTTAATTTGTGTAATGAGCTCTCACTATGACGCAACACGAGTTCTTTTACGAATAGAATGCTACATATAATATGAAAACAATCCATAGGAAGCTGACTTTTTTAACACTAAATAAAGAGAGCGATGCTCATAAAAAAATCAAAATAGCAAAATAAGTCGGCATTTTTTTCACCAATCTAAGGCCTTGTTAACAATCCCCCTGTAGGAGGTGTCTTTGGTTCAACTATAGTATCCAAAGTATTTATTGGATCTAAGATAAACACACTTCAATCAATTGAGCTGTAGCACCACTGGCACTATTGTATATGAATAAACACCAAACAGCTGGTGTGGTTAGGGGCGTATGGATTTCTACATAGAGGTCCAAACACATAAGTAATCCCATGGCAGACGAGCTCAAGCTATCAATAGAGTTTATGTCACTATGCCTCGAGTCAGCAAAATTACTAATCAACGGTATTAACACTTCGTTGGGGCTTAGAACTCTGAATCACGACTGCAAATTATGATTCTCTCTAGCTTGAACATGATGTTGTTTGAGGTTCTCCTGTACTGTTGGTGTCCATAAAATGAATGGGTTGTAACCGTAATCGTACATAATTAGGAATTTGCCCTCAGATTGACAAAAGACGCAAAGATTTCACCCTCCGAGACCAGTCAGCTTCGTATATAAAATCAATCACATGAATATTTGTTTAAGGAAAATAGGAACCTTTAATCATATCCAAATACTTATAAGATATCACTTGATATAAAACTTCATCATCCAATTTTAAGGATCCAGTCTTTTCTACGATTCGAGGTAAATTCCATGTATTTCGTTTTCTTAATTATTAAATTTGCTGGCACCAAAGATACATTAGGTCCAGGTCCTCCTGCATTTGCTGATACAAATAAGCATTTAGTCTACCCTGATAATACACAACCGTGTCATCTGCAGAAGATCAGCGTCGATTTTAACCTTAGACAGGTCATTTACATAAATAATGAATAACAGGGGTCCCAATTTAGAACTCTAGGGGACCCAGTGAAAAACAGCCTTTTCTTCTAACAAAGCATCAAAAACTTTTACATTTTGTCCCCTTCCCTTAAGATAATTTTAAACCAGCTGAAATTTATTCCATTTCCCCAATTTAATCCCAGTTTTCGTAGTAAAATGCTGTGATTCACGGTGTCAAAGGCTCTCATGAAGTATATATATATACTGCTGCAGTATCCTTATCTATGTACATTTTTGCCCACAAGTATCCGTTGAATTCGATACAGCACCCAGTGTTGAGTAACCTTTACGAAAACCATATTGTTCAGGGCTAAGTCTATCATTTTCAACTAAAACGCATTATTCAGCGGAGTCACATATTTGACAGCCTCACAACATGTCATTCAAGACTGATCTTTGTCGATGACTACCGATTGTTTGGCCGAGTGTTACAAGATGGCGCGCAACGGAAAACCATCGATTAAAACAACCGGTAGAACTCGTTAGCCCTTCAGCGACTGGAGGATAATATAATACTGTATAACCCGGTCCCCATTTCTCACCTGGCGTCAATATTAGAACTACATAACCTGGTACCACGCCGTGTACGTCCGTCTGGTACCTAGTGAATGCTCATCACGGACAAAGCACACACAGTGCCGGGTATTATTTGTGCAATCGATAGTAATGAGAAATATAGATTTTGGCGATCTTCCACGAACAATAAAAAGAGGGTGCTCTTTTTCTCTTTTTTTTCTCTCCCCTTTTGGGAGATACATGGTTAAACTGGACATGAACATGAAAAGAAATGACATAGAGGACAGAAGAAAATAAAAAAAGAGGGTTCTAGCCCGAGGAAAAAGGAACAACAAATGTAGTTACGTAACAGGAGTTGGACAACAAGACTTAATAATTAATACTGAACTCTTCGGCCCACACCCTACCTGGCAAGGCAGCTCAACCATACCCTAGCAGCAGCTACAGCTACTGGGACCATGGAGAACCTTGGGTACCAGGCGGAAGCTTATACCGGAGACACATCAAGCGAGTGAAGGCAGCGATCTCTGGAATCGCCATCACAAATTGGCATGTATGTGAGATATCATTTCATAGGAATATCTCCTGCCTTTAATTTAGCATCTTGGAAGCAATAATCAGGTGAAATATGAAATGATAGCTCACATATAGGCCATTTTTTGTTGGCGATTACGGAACTCGCTGCGTTTCTAGGTTGGTGTGTCTCCGGCTTTATGTATACACAGTTCATGATTTCCCACACGTTAGACTATAAAGTTCAAACGACTGTTTATGGAGACTTTGGCTTACTCTCCGAGAAGCCCTGCCTCCGTCAGAAACTATGTCTCCTGTGCCAAGACGTGTCCTTTAAGTCTTGGCCTCGAGCTGGTGGCTTTCTCCTCGCCCCTCGTCATCCAGAACTCTCAACTCACCGACTGGGGACCCGTTTAATAATGTAGATCCTTTTCTGTACCTCGTACAAAGATTACCGTTTAACCCTTTACGGACGGGTGCCTGTGGCCAAGCTACCGCCTGAAGCACGGGTGCTGGTGGCACTTTATACCGCTAGGGGACGGGTACACAGTCGTTAAAACCCACAATTTAATTGTTGAATCCTGTTATATGATATATAATTTTAAATATTTTATTTCGTTTTTAATAGAAATACTAATAATGCTATTATACATGTATACATTCTGTGAAAATTTCATTAATGTCCCACCATTATGTTTTGTTAAAAACTATTTTGTAGATTTTTGAGCAATGATGCCTCAAGGCATCATTCGCCCTGGGCTGGACGATGCCTCAAGGCATCATTCGCCCTGGCCTGGATGATGCCTCAAGGTATCATTCGCCCTTAAAGGGTTAATGATATTTAAGTATGATTGCTAAAACAGTATTAACCGTCCATAAGGTCGTCCATAAGTATTGGATAAAGTTGACCCACATCGTCTCTGGGTCGCTATGGCGTTCAGAAAAGGGGTCCTGGATTATTAAACGGGCACCGGAGCCAGCTCTGCCCATCCCTCTCGACGTCATATGACCCGTGGCCCAGATCTTAACGCGGGCCTGACCCCAGGTCAGTGTTGCCTCACGCCTCTGTAGTCTAAACATCGAAATAAAAAAAAGCTAAAAAACATTGACCAGCCTTGAAATATGAATATAGGGTCTGATTTCAGGCTAGAACCGGGGTGATTTATCATCCACCTAATACAGACTGCCGATAGAAAGTACATGTATACATAGGGAGCGTATCGACAGACCCGGCGCATACAGATACATTGTATATGCCGGGGTTGATAAGGCACGCATACGTAAAATATCGTGTGTGCGGATGATAATGGCATGCCACTTATCAAGAAAAGGTGGCTAATGAACATAGATTTGACTGGTTTCAGATAGAGTTGATTGTACGCAATATCCTCAAATGCCCTCGGATATCAAAACGCGTCGACTCCTCAGAGCACACAGGAGCTTGTATCTGAAACCAGTCAATAGTATCTACATGAATATATATTCATATCTCAAACAGTTAGCTCCTGGTACGTAACTATCCGTGGACATGCTCCTGCAGGCCTGTCCCGCACCTCAGTTGTACCTCACAGTGATCCACCTGTATAACTGCCATTCCTATTATTATATACCTCTGCACTAACTCAGTGTAAATACGTACTGCTCCTGGGGGTACAGTTATCGTACACAGAATGCACTATACACCGTGAATCTTTGTACTGGTGCCTTTGGATAGTGACAGACTGCACGCTTTGGGTGACAGATTGCATCCTTTGAGGTTCACCTGCAAGCTTTGGGTGACAGACTGCACCCTTTGACGAAATAACGCAATCTGATTGGCCGAGAGGCCGACAACAGAAATCTAGGTGCCAGATAAAAAAATGGTGGATCCCTTCACTTCGCGAGTTCTGTGGCGTAGTACAGCAACCGCGGAGCGAGAATACATCAGACATCGAGGTGAAATACGATAACGAATTGCGTGATACACTTTAGATAGCTTAGATATGTGAGAAATATCGATTTCGATGCGTTCGCGGGCTGAGCGGGCGACTTGTCAATGTCAACAAATAGTGGAGACACTGCACCGCTCGAGTATAACTGTCCGACGGGACGATCTAGCATAGCAGGGTGACCGTGCGTTAATTTATGCGGCGCTATAATGTATTCGCGCCTGCGCAGTGATCACTTCCGGTTATCAACATCCGGCATGTCTGCTAACGTACACATCGTGTTTGAGAGTTGTGCCAAGTTGCTTCGACATCAAATTACGGTCAGTTTTAGCGAATTAAGACCGAATTAAGGTATATAATAATATGAAACCATAGTGATGGTGCCAATACGGGGTGCCGGCTCGTTAAGAACGAATTTCTCTGAAACAACGAGTAAATCTACCCCGTATTGGCACCATAACTATGGTTTCACATATTATTATATACCTGTGGCTGTATGAACTATGTATACTGCCCGCTCCTACCCATGCCATATTTATACCCGTACGCCACACTGTGATGTACTGTGATCACATGACCAGATAAAATTTCACCATTTTTAGGTATATAATAATACGAAAACAGGCTGACTGTCTTCGTACGTCAAAATCCTTGGTAAAATTGTTGGTCACATACATCCATCTGCCTACGGCATCGGGATGTATGTGACCAACAATTTCACCGCGTATTTTTGACGTATGAAGACAGTAAGCCAGTTTCCGTATACTACGTCATGTGTGTACATTCAGAGCTTGCATCCACTATACTATAGATACGAGCAAAGTGAAACAGATGGTTTTTGGAAGCAAAACAAACAGGCAAACATGCAGGACCATTGAATATTCATTTTAAAGATAAGCAAATCTCATCAATATCTTGGCACCCTGGTATAAACGAATAGAAAAGCAGCACTATCAGTCCTTAAGACAACCATCACACTAGACTACGACAATGGAGATATATTGACTAGAATCCTCTAGACACTATAAAGAGTAAAAAATAAAGGTTTAAGGAGTTGTCTTAAGGCTAACTTTAGAACAATCTTGAATAGATACGAGTGATAGGAGGATTACTCACCTGGCGAATTACATATTACGAAGGGCACAGAAATAAACATTTAGGGCTAACAGCAACATACCTACAAGGTAATTTGTGGCTCCGGTACATAAATTCCACACTCTAAACAATACGTCAAACATGGATATTATGGTGGAATACACTGGAATGCGTTATCGAGTGTATTAAGGTTGGCCCCAAACGTGAGAATGTTTCAATCTTGGACAGAGACAATGATGATGGAATCTTTACCCACGAGATAAACAAGGATAAAATGTGTGACATTTATCTATTTATTATATATCTTGACGTACAGGTGCAGGACATACATGTCTCAGAGTATTCCGATGGTATACATTCTTCTATTTCTGATTATAGGTTAAATGGTTGAATAAAAACGCCAGATAAAGAATCATGTTGTCAAAACGTATGGGTTCCTACTGCAACCGAGGAAAAATACCCAAACCATTAACGGTTGCCCCTTTATTGGAATTGTACACGAAAATGAATGCCGAGATTGTTATGTATTCCATGATGAACCAATAAGGATTGAATATAAAGAATGAATAAATAAATACGAATATCTCATTTTAAACATTCAGAATGTAGAGAGGAGGATACGGATTATTTGAGAATGGAATTGTATGATTAACACACACTGAACAGACACCCAAGATTATAATTTGATTTAAAGTTTTGATATTGTAGACACAACGTTTTGACTTCTTTTGTGGTCTACATCTGGGACCTGTTTCACTAGTTTCGTGACATGTCTGTGACACTATACAGACCTTGGGGTTGTCTAGTTTCGTGACAACACAAGTAGCTGCCCTTCGGAAAAGACAGACCCCAAATATAAGAATTAGATACATCTAGACACATCATGGACTTGTTTCACTAGTTTCGTGACAAAAGTGTTAGACAGACATGAAAAGCAGCACCAACAGTGCAAGCAAGAACGGACAAAACAAAGTTTAATGTCTAGTTCTTATGAAACCGGACACACCATTTAGACGTCATCTAGACATGTCACGAAACAAGTGAAACAGGTCCCAGGTGTGCATAAATTGGTGGTATGACGTATACATTTTGAGCAAAATAGTATAATGTTTCTATGGTAACTTGATAAGAGTATTTGGTCTGCTGGTATCACCCGGATGATTCACGTACATTGTTGAGCATAATTCCTACCTTTATAAATGATAGTGATAACATTTATTGTAAGAAGTGTAATTATGTAAATCGTCATCATATTCTTCTCATTGTCATATAGGTTGTCATTACTGTCCTAGTCTAGACAGACTCTTCTATCCTAATTCATGATATTATATTACAGTTTTGTACAATGTCTCATGTACCATGCCTAATAACGTTTTACTTTTCCTTGATATTATCTTCATTCATGCAAATTGGGTAAATTGAGGATTGCCGATTGTAATACAGTTATTAGCCATCAATATCATCTTTATACACCCACGGAGTGCGTCAGCACCTGGCTCCTCTTTTTCAGTTTACCATACTCCACGCCTCTCTGTCTTGGGCCTTTTACTTTGAGTCATCTTGTGTTATATTCATGTCTTGTAGGTATTTTGTGTGTTCAACCAGGATGAACAAACATGTTGATGCTTGGCTGCCGTGCTGTTTCTTCATTTCTCTCCTTGCCTCAGCTAGTGCTTGTTTGGCTGTCGTTTCCTCGCTTAGCCACTCTGCATGTCCGTACCATCTAAGCCTGCTTAATTTAATGGTTCCCAAGCAGTTTTCTTCTTTTGATATCTCCTCTGTTGTCTAGTACACTTCTTAGAATTTACATTTCTTCCAATCTTTATTTCCATGTGCCTTCGCTTTGTATTTTTCTGTCTTTGTTTCGTTTCACAGGCCTCCAGCTATTAGTTTTAGTGTGACCTTTTGTTTCTCTGCCGTGTTTGCAGTTCACTGCCTCCTAGGCTATGTCATCTACATATTTTCTTTTTTTCAGCATTCCTATGTCTTTGGGTCTACTGTAGGTGTGATCCTGCAGATCTCCTTTGATGAATTCTGGTTTTTTGCAATAGGTATGGTCCAAGATGTTGTGTTCTAGGTGTAAAGCTTTTGCCAAGTAGAACATTCAGGATCAGGCAGAGGCAATCTCCCTGGGGGATGCCCATCTTTGTTAGGAAGGGTTCTGATGTTTGTGTCCCTACCCTTTCAATCATTCTTATATCCTTTACTAGTTTCTTTATCAGGTGCAGTTCTACAGGGTTCAGGATTATTTCCTGGTTTTAGAGTAGGTAGTTTGGCCATACCATGTCAAACGCTTTGGACATGTCTATGAGAGTGATGCTTAGCTCAAAGTTTTGTGGTGTTATAGCCTTCTCTGCCATGATCGTGTAAACAAAAGTGGGTTCTGCTGTTCCTTGACCTGACCAGTAGGCAGCCTGTTCGATTGGGGTGTTTTGGTCAATCATCCTTCCCATTCTTCTGATGAAGCAGATGGCCAGGATCCTCCTGAGTATGGAAAGTAGGATTATCTGCCTAAGAGTTAAGGGTCGTCCTTTAGGCTTTCAAAAATAGATCAAGAAATGAGAGATATTATCTATGCTAACTAATAAGCTATCCCCTTCGTGGTGTCATCGCTGGTATAGTAAAGGGTGTATCTGTCACATTGTTCTGATGTTATGATGTTAGTAGCAGTTTCTTTTAGATGATAGTTTCTTTTATGGGACCTTGTTGTTGCATTTCTACTTCATTGGTAAGTGGTAGATTGGGGTAATGGGAAACGATGTTGTTAAAAATCCCTCTGAGGGGAGAAGTGAGGCCTCACCCTTATGCGAGGTTAATAGATAGGACTTAATTCAAAAATGTTTAATGAAAAATGAGATAAAAAGAAGAGGTGGCAACTTAATGTGTAGAAAGTCATATAGACTGCCAAAGAACTTTGACTAATATCAATATTTACCTTCTATATATACGAATAATTATAATCAAAACATAAAAGATTATTGGTGATTCACAGAATTGTTTATAAGAAGATGTGTAAAATTTGAAATATCTCATGGAAACTAAAATAAATGTTGACAATCTTCTCCAACATTGCGGCTATGTGCCGAACGTCGATGTCAGAAAGAAACTGAAATAAATGCTTGCTACCACTACTAGGTAACCTTTGTTGATCGTGCTACAGGACGAATAGTCGTGAACTCATAGGAGAATAGTAGAAAAAAAATCATAAAGTAGTGGGAGACATAAGTCCTCAACAGAATACCATCAGTTACCTTAAAATCATTGTTATTTCTGAGCTTTATGTATTTTCGGTAGGAAAGGAGTTAAACCACAGGACCTCTCTGCGATGGAATACTGCAAGGAAATGGTCAACATGGAAGAATTGTGCTTTAAAGTGGAGCTTCCGTACATGAACAGTCTCCTCGTTTGAATGGTAGGGATCCATCCATATTACTGAGACAAACTTATCCCCCATGCAATTGTTTGCGACGATGACCCCTAGCAAAGTAAAGAATCTCAAGAGATTCTGATTTAATTTAAAAAAAATCAATATATATATATATATATATATATATATATATATATTTTTTTTTGGAGGGGGGGGGGGGACAAACGAAGCAACTGCTGAGTCACTAACTCAGTAGCGACCTTGTCCTTCCATATGTATCAAATCAGCCATTTTTCCTTGAGACTGAAAAAATGAAATAATTCGCACATTTTCATGAGATTAATATGCATGTACCAAAGGAGAATTATCTAAGACTAGGGGAAAGGTCTGAAGAACATTAGTGTAGACCTATGTGTGACTCCCGCTTAAGATCACTTCATTATTCATCGTATACAAAGACCTCAAGAATGTATGGGGTATAGGGATTCAAATCTGTGGCATACGGCCTCAAAGCATTGGTATATCGATAAAATGGTGCCATTGTGCAGTGGAGCAAAAAAATAGTCCCTATTGTTATTCTCTTTAATATGATAATCCCTGGCTTTAATTCATTGGTCAAGATGGATAATAAATGCAACAACCGATGGTTTTGTAGACAGGCGGCTCTGTTAACCACTCGAAGTTGTGTATTACTACGCGTCAACCTCTCGTGGTTTTTTTAATTTTTAATTTTTTTTTTATTGTAGTACTGTAAAAGGGTACATAAACTCGACCTCCGCATCGCAGATTTTCAGGCCGGCCATTAACGTAACATGTAAGCTTCATAGTACCGGACAACACTTCCTTCACTTACATAACTTATTTACAATGTGATGATGAATCAATGAATGGTATGAGAGAGTGATTGGGTTTTTAATCTACTTGACTGATACTAGTTTACTTGATTAGGAATAACCGAGCAAGATAGTTCAATCATACATATCGTAAAATTTCAGTCTGATATGCCTTTTGAAGCTCTGTAAACTGTCGTCCTGAATACTTTTAGGAAGATCATTCCAGTCATTCATGTTTGAGTAAACTGGGCTTTTCCTAAAAAAGGAAGTTTTTGGTCTTTTCAACTTAATAATTCGCTTCTCTTGAGTTCTTGTCTTAGGGTCCTTATCACTCTCTATACCTTCGGCATATTTTCTTAAGAACAAGGTTTTTAGATACCGTCTTCTGTTTTCTAACAACTGTACTTTACACATACGGTGTAAGGAGCTTACCGAAAGTTCCCCTATTAGCGTCTTAGTGCAAATCCTCAGCCCTCTGTTTTGCGTTACCTGTAATTTGTCCCTTAGTTTCTTGTTTGATCCATTTATAAAATATCCAGGATAGTCGAATACTGGTGAGATAAGGCTGTTATATATTATGATGCTTGTCTCTTGATTTATGTACTTTCTGATTTGTGCTAGTTTGAATAGTCTATAATTTACTTTCTTTATGGTATCAGCAATACATTTTACCCAGCTTAGTGTTTCATCGATCTGGATTCCTAGATACGAATACGCGTTACAATATAGCAACTGCTCATCTTCAACCAATAGCTTAGCCCGATCCTGTACCTTTGCAACCTGCCTCAATTTAGCACTAGAACCAAACAAACACGCCTTGGTTTTTTTAACATTAACTTTCATCTTATTATTTCGACACCAGTTACTTAATAGGGTCAAGTCCATATTTAGTCTATGCAATGAGTTTTCTACTTGTCGGTCATCTGTATAAAGGACAAGATCATCGGCATAAGCAATGTGGGAGCAATTATAATCATCGGTTATCATATCATTAATATAGCAGTTGAACAAAAGTGGGCCAAGAATACTTCCTTGGGGAACTCCTACTTTAAGATCAAGATACGTCGATAACGAATTACCGACCCTAGTTCTATGTTTTCGATGACTGAGGTAGTTTTCTGTCCACTTTATTATATCATGATTTAATCCAAGTTTTTTTAGTTTACTTATTAATATCTTGTGATCGACTCGATCGAAGGCTTTGCTTAGATTGACAAATACTACTGAAGTTATTTTCCCATCATCCCTGTTATTATAAAGTGTTTGGGTTAATTTAGTTATGGCATCTATTGTACCCCTCCCCTTTCTAAACCCATACTGACTTTTATTTAATAGATTATTTTGGTCTAGATGTTCTGTTATATGTTTATGTATTATTTTTTCAATTAACTTTCCTGGTACTGGTAATAAGGATATAGGTCTCCAGTTGGAGATGGTGGTGGATGATCCGCTCTTCGGAATCGGGATAATATCAGCTTTTGCCCAGTCTGCTGGGAAAATTGCCATATCCATGGACGTTTGCAGGATAAATCTAAATTGGTCGATCGTGGTAAAAAGAATTTCCTTTATTACCTTACTGTTAATATTTAGGACGCCGCTACTTTTAGAAATGTCAATATCTTTTATCAGCTTATATAAATCTCCTAAGTTAACAGGGTCAACCAAATTTTGTATTATATGCTGTGCTTGTTCTTCATTTTCGGGTGCTTGGCCGTCGGGTTGAGTAACAGTGTCATTATCATCAACGATAGACGAAGTATCGCCAGCGTTATTAAAATAATTATTTATATAACCTGGTAGTTTGTCGTGTTCTATAAGACAGTCGTTATTTTCGTCATAGAATTTAGGGATTGAGCTTTCTCTAATAGGGTCATACAAATCTTTGACAGTTCTCCAGAATTTTTTGGGATTAGTTAGGTTCTCCTCCACTCTATCTGACCAGTATTTCTGTTTCGCATTCCTTATTTCTATCTTAATTTTTTTGTTTAGTGTAGCTAATTTAAGTCCTAAAAAGCTTGTTCCATATTTTTTATATACCTTAGTTACTTCTCTTCTCTCTATAAATAGATCGTTAATAACATCAGTGATCCAATAAGTTTTCTGCTTTTTGAATTTCATTTCCTTTACAGGACAATTTTTGTTTAAAAAACGTTCAGTAGTCTCCTTCAGATACGCCCATTGAAAATTCGGATCCCTACTCTTATATAAGGGGGTCCAGTCTGACTGAAGTAAGAAAGTGTCTAGGTCATTTTTATTATATTTAAAATAACTTCGGCCAGTGAAGGTCGTTCCGACATTATCTTGCAAGATTTTGTCCCTACGTGTTAATACTGCCAAATGATCGCTTATCAAATTCTCATCTACTTTCGGTTTATAAACATGAGCAGAATCGCTAAGGATGTGATCTAGGCACGTCTTGCTCTTAGGTCTAGTTATTTCAGTAATATAATTTGTAAGTAAGTTATCTCTACAAAAGTCTCGTAATATTTCACTGTCCCTTGAGGTGCGGAGCCTCGTATTGATATTGTCATCACCGAGTAACCACTTCTCGTGATATTTGTACCTGGGTTCATTTAGTATGGCTTGTAAGGTTTCTAGAAATAATATTACATTAGAATGTGGAGGTTTATAAAACACAACCAGCAAGATCTTTTTATTATTCTCCTTAACAATGTTCAGTACCATTACATCTAGATCTAGTATGTCATTAGAGACTGTCATTGCAGTATCAGTATAACAAAAACTAGCCCATTTGTTTTTTACTATACAACAGACGCCGCCGCCTATGCCTAACATTCTGTCTTGCCTATAAATAGTATATCCGTCATTTATTATCATATTATTGTCATTTTTGTCGGTTAGCCACGTTTCACCATAGCTCATAAAGTCCACATCCCTGTATAGATAATTCACTTCCTCCTTATGTTTATATATACTCCGCACATTCAAATAACCCAATGAAATTCCTAACTTACGTTTGTGATCCATGCATAAAGATAGGAATGCCTACTCACAGTCTTAACTCCCAGCATAAATGTACCAAAGTAGATGATGATGGATGAAGATGGTCGTTTACGGCCGCCTATCTATAAAATCATCGATTATTGTCTATGTAAGTCATGAACCAACAACACCTTATCAAAAGACAACAGATGGACACCTGGTGGTTCGGTGTAAAATCAAATAACTACAGGCATAATCAGTTTATTGATACTAAAAGCCGTTTTCCATTGGCCGACGTGAACGGCACCGATCATTTGAGTTCACTGCACGTCGGCATCAAACACTCAGTGAGGGTGCAGTGGATACCTTTTTCAGATTCTCCTGCATTTTACAGTTGTCTACGTATTTAACGTTCATGCTAAAATCTTGATTCGAGATCATTGATACATTCACAGCATTTTAATCCTGTCTGTCTTTGACAAGGTCGGTCAATGGTGACCTTATTGCATAATCTTCTTAAAATAGCAGGATTTTTCACTTTTTGTATACAAAATATCGATCGGTGGTTCTCGACAGCAAAACGGTGGTGAATAATCGGCCAGCGGAAAATGGCTTTAACATATCTCAGAGTTCTTGATTGTTAACATTTACCGGGGCGATCCCTCTGTAAGTGGTGTGACCAACCCCGGAGAAAAGATCCCTGGTGTGTTATGTGGTGTTTCTACCTGTCGACTAAGAACCCACCGTTAAGTTTCATGCTGTACGCAAGTCGGTCGGTGGTTCTCCTTGTGAAAAGTTGGGGCACATTTTGGTAGTAAATTGCAGATCGTCACCGATTCAGTCAATTCAATTTGATTTTGTTGATGGGTGCAGAAGTCGATGGGTTGTGCCATATTGCATAAGGCGGGAGAGAAAAATCGTTGACCATTTCTGTTTCCACCTGACGAATACCACACGAAATATATCGCATAATCGGTCGGCGGCGCGGAATGCCATAATAGGTGGTCCTAATCGGCAGGTGGTAACGCCACATAAGAAGCCCAGTGTGAATCGAGGCGTTCCGGTCCATTGGACATCGTTAGGACTGAGGTGCCAATCAGCGGGCAGATAAAGGTCAAGATGTGCGCTGTGAGAGAACAATGGGAGGACAGGGTGGAGATAATAGTGACCGATACGCGATACCCGGACACATGAAACGTAATGAAGAGTACTGACCACCCTTATCTGCTGGCTATTTGGTCTTTGTGAGGAACACTAAACGAGTTAGTCGCCCGGGGACCAACGAACCGGACGCTACAAGGACGCTACAGGGACGCTACAGGAACGCGCGACAGACGTCGCGAGCAGACGACAGCTTTGTTCAGATTCACATTGTTTTACAAACATGGTAAGTTTTCTTCAACTTCTCATTCCCCGACTGAATGGATCATCTCTTTCATTGTTGTTCATTCTAGACTCATTTACCTTATTCCTCATTTCAAGATTCTCTCCTGTAGGTTCTTAGTCTTGTCTTTGTAACTACAACAGAAACACCAAAGCTGTGCTTGAAATATTTTCTTGTCAGATGGTAGGTTTCCTTTTAGAATTTTCCTCGCTCGTTGTATTTCGTTGACAAACATTTATTTCAGATAAAACAGAATTCATTTTGTACTCCTTGTATTTCTCTCTGTAAAAGATATCCTTTGAGTCATCCGTCAAACCTCCTTTGTTGATTTCCTGAGGCATCAACTTCCAGAGAAATATAAAAACCAATTTCTCATGTCGACGATATTGATTTGTACACTTTTTGATTTTTACATGCTGTAGACTTTAAACAGTGGTTGAAACTATTCCGAGAGGTACAAACTACCCAGTGCAATTAGCCTTGATTAAACCTGATATAGTAGCGAGTGAAGGCAGTAGCTTGGATAATCCCGTTTCAATTGGCCGACGAAATTAGAACCATTTTTTTTAGTTCCTCTTAAAGTCTGTTGGTGGTACTACCGACTGTAAATTGATAGCAACTTAACGCTGAGGGTGCGTTATATGCGCTGTTTCTGCTGTGTTAACTAAGTGCAGATCACATTTCGTAGCCCTGTTGTATAATCGATCCCAAATCAATCGGTGAGCATTCTTTTCAAGTCCGGTTTCCTTTAGCCCGTCAGTATACCAACAAAGTCTATCGGGGTCCCCGACTGCAGATCGGTTCCGTGTATTTCGATTGGTTTATTTGGTATATCTCATAAATGTGAAGATAGATAATTAACCAATGCCAATTGCGTCGCCTCTGTTACAAATAGAGGTGAACAGAAGACCATTTGTCTGTGACGTTAATCTTTATCCATGCTGAGTAACCAGGCAGCATGAATCGCATCTTATCGGCTATAATCCCAGCTATCTCTGAAATGTGGCTGATCTGTGCGGTCAGCGGCAGGGAAAGTCAGCTTCCCTCTACCTCCTATCTTAGTCCAATCTCCAGGATAATCAAACGTGATAATGTTTCGGCGAGATGCCTGAATCGACGTAAATCACTGGGACTTTGCCATCTCAAGGCTCATTGCGAAATTGTGTTATTAGTCATTACTTTGGCATCATGCCAAACAGGAACTGTATACCTGGCCATGGTGAATATGATAATAGAACTTGCATAAGCTAATACTCTTTAAACTATTATCGTTTAGAACGTAAATGGTAAATACAGCTAGTTATATTATTCCATTTGTAGATCGACCAGAACTTGTTAATCTGCGTTTTTATTCAGATCTGTAACTGTTATATAATTCTTTCAATGAATCTTATGTTTGATATTTCCAATACAACAATCAGCAAGGAGTTAAATACGCCTGCGCAAGTTAGAAAGGAGAATGAAGTTATTGCAAATGAGTTGATATGAGACCGGTCCGAAAGCAGTAACATTGTGCAAATTTGCCTCGTGAGATTACTCCGCTTGGCATATTTTCAGTATCGATGGAAATCGATGCAGTTCCTTCCTATTACAGAATATTTCCTTTTGGTGACATATCTCAGAACATTACCCATAAAGTGACGGAACGTCAGCCTATCGCATGGTTTTTATCGGCCGTCGACATGAACCAAATATAGGTTTTGAAAAGGTGTTACATGAGAACGGTTTCCAGATACACAATATCAATAATCGTGAGAAACGTGTTGAAAGTTACGTTTCCCTAGTAATGAGAACAGAATTATGCTCTCAAATATAGATCACATATTTCTTTGTTTCGCTTTCTATCCATGATCAATCGTATGGAGTCAAAGTCTTTTGTGTGATGTCATCTATATATATCTAAGTAAGGTATTATGGGATGGGCATTAAAGATCCATGGGGTTCAAAGGTAAATGCTCTTCACCTCAAGAACTCTTCTCCTCTAAAGAGCGACATCATAAATAATTACGTCATTTTGTTGACCATGACAGACACCACAGGAGTCAATAGCTACAAGTGTTCCAATAGCACACTGTTATGGCTACCTTTATCAACGAATAGGTAGGGGAGGCGGGGCTCAAATAGGTATGACATGATATTGAGTGCCAGAGGGCAAAGGCTGATGTTAGTTCAGAATATCCTTCAAAACTAGTCGTAACCGGTTTTTTAGTAGGCAAGCACTAAATCGCCTATGTCACGGTAGGTATAGGCTGAATGATACCAAATAATGATTCAGAAGGTAATTAACGATTAAGTTACGAAACCCTCATTAGCACAACATATTGCCTTCAATCGAATTGAGGCACACTAAGGTATTCGTGTGAAGGGATGAAGGGGCATCCCGCGTTACATTCTAAATGCTTACTAAGCATTTATAAATCAAGCAAGGTATGGCCTGTCATCCCATCACACTATATTAGTTGCCCTCTTATCATTCACCAAACATTATAAACTAGGAGCAAATATTGTTTCCATTTATAATGGAAAAGCGCGGTATACCTAAATCATTTCATTAAATAAAAGTAAGAATGTTTCAATAAACTCAGAGAATGAATTTGATAGGTGTTCTCAAGTATCACCAACAGGAATATTTATCATGTTATAGAAATCTACATGTGCCAACAGATGGCAACTGATTATTTAATCAAAATAGGTGTATCTTAATACATTGAAAATGTTTCTTAATCAAGTCATATATGGATCTAAGTATCTCATTCAACTCATCACCCTGACTCGTCACAGTTGTGACTGAATTTTTCATTGAGGGTCTTGGTCAACTGCCCTATTTCTCTGGCAGGTCAACTATGCCACTCAATATGTGATTTTTGTTGATTTGCTACAAGGCAGCGCACACACCATCACAAGGTCACTCAGCCATGAAAGTTCTATTAAAAGGAACCAAGTCAGTAGTGGGCAGGGGTTATGGTAAGACTTGATACTGGATCCCTGCTCATATAACAAGGCCTTTACAGTTGGAACATTGATAGTGAAGTGTTAGATTCTTTGCAGTAAGCTGAAACCCTGTGTGAGCTTTCTAAACTCTAGATGACGTATATGAGCGCGATTTCCCGCGCTCAATAAAACTATCTCAACACGATATCACACTTAAATCCAGTATATATCGCGTCGTAACAAAGATAAAGGGATAGGGTTTTCCTGCACTGTGTAAACCAAGTTCCGGGATTCCTGTCCGAACACATTCTTAGGTACACTGGTCATAGATCATACTTGCAATCTCCAATCACACATATTGGCGCATTGCAAAAGAATATAAGAATGTTTTGTACATATATGTATTGTGGTAAGAAACCTTTACTATGTATGCAAAAATTCCTGAACTATATTCTGGAGATTTGCTTTTTTGTAATTCCTTGAAGATCAATGGACAATTAGTCATGCAACCTGCACAGAATATAGGTATAACATTGTGGCTGAGGCTTTCATGTGAGGGGAATGGATTCCGTTCGGAGATGTTTAGGTGTGTTTGGGCGCACCGAGGAGTATGAGATCAGCAGTACTCTAATGTTTGGGACTGACTAGCTATAGTACCTGGCTCTATGATTATTTCTTTAAAATGTTAATTCATTTTATTCTTTTGGTTCCATTATTGGTTCTTCGCCGTTGCATAATACTCCAATATATAGAGACAAACCATTAATTGTCTTAAAGAACTATCATTTTTTTTACTGGTGTCGTCACAAATTCCTGGAATTCTTGTAATTGTTTTTACATAGGACATGAATACTCAATTTAGATTTACAAGTCTAGCTCGTCCTCAGAGTGTTAATGGGTTAATCACTGACCGTGGAATAGTTGCACCTAAATCAAACACTGACGCGAACTCGGCCCCTTTATGAGTCCGGCTCACTCTCGGCCAGTATCAGCTTGATACCCAGCTGATTGATTATCGCTGTGCCGATAACTCTGATTCTACCGTCATTATTACAGATGAAAGCCCTGATAATGAAGAATGTATCTGCTGAAATACTATACAAAGTCAATTCACAATACAAAATAAACACCACCTCAGCAAACTGGCCTAAACTCGCTATGAAATACATCTGAAATACAGTAAAACCCCGCTTCTGGGACAGCCGCTTAAGGGGTCACCCCGCTTAAGAGGACAGTTATTGCGGAACAGAATGCTTCTGAATCACGCGTAAGGGGACACTTGGGAGGGGCACCTTATCAAATCGGCCGGGTCAGTGTGGGGACAACACTCCTGTTTATCTTTATTGCTTGTTTATGGTGTGGGTGTGAGATGGGTAGACTTGTGTATAGACAATGAGACACCAGGAAACGGCCTGCATAGGCTCCTGTAGGCGTTAGGTAGGTGTCTTTGGGGTGTCTACACATGTATGGTTATAACAGTGTCTCCATACCATAGTACAGTAAAACCCCTCTTCCGGGACACCCCGTTTAAGGGGACACCCCGCTTCAGGGGACAATTTGCTCGGAACGGAAATTTTTCCCTCTATTAAGAGTTTATTTTAACCCCGCTTAAGGGGGCACCCCGCTTAAGGGGACACCCCGCTTTAGGGGACAGTTTTTCGGTACAGAAATGCTTAAAAACCCCGCTTAAGGGGACAGTTTGGAGGGACATCATATCAAAAACACTGAAAATCCAAGTTTATGGTGCCCGTTTGTCTGGGACAGACAGTTGTCACAAACAGAACAATAGACTGAGCATTCCCGTGAGGGCCCGGGCGACCGGAGTGTGTGTTTTCAAGGTAATAATCACATCTGAAGAGGCTCTGGGCGGGCGACAGTGAGTGAATATTAGTATGAGCGACTTTCGCACCCGTTGAAGGTAGGGGGTAAGAGGTCCGCTTACAGGTTAGCGGTGGGCGATACAGGGCGGGCAGGGGGCTTTGAAGGTGCGGTATACAGTGAGCCACGGCGGCTCTGTGCGGCTCACAGTGAGTCACTCTCAGAAGTTACAGAGGGGACACTGACTGGGGATATAAAAAGGAGCGAATTTCACAAGGTAGGCATATCTACCTGAGACCTGTTTTATATTTATTTTCAATTTATTTGCTAATTAATGTGTCATTATTAAACCTTTTAACCTAATAACCAGCTTTTCCTTCATTTATGTAGTTATGTAGGGCATAGGGCTGCTGACTTCGGGGGGGGGGGGGGTGCGGGGGTGTGTGTGTGTGACATTGAACCGGGGTGTAAAAAGGAGCGAATTTCACAAGGAAAGATCCATCTTCAACCTCTATTATCTTTTTTTTTTTTTACATTTATATTCATTTATATTGTATAATTTATATTTATTTGCTTATCTTTTAATAAACCTTTTAACCTAATAATCATCGTTTCCTTCATTTATGTAGGTATATTCTCTATTGTATAACCACTGGCATACTGAAAACCCCGCTTAAGGGGACACCCCGCTTAAGGGGACACTTGGCCCGGAACGGAAGGTGTCCCCTTAAGAGGGGTTTTACTGTACCAGTATACAGTTATTATATACATTATGTACTACATAGTCTAACCATCGTCAGACTGAAAACCCAGCTTAAGGGGTTAAGGGGAGACCCCGCTTAAGGGGCCACTTTGCTTGGAACGGATGGGTTTTACTGTAATTACATTTCCACTCCACAAATAGAAGTGCAAGGACATTCTTGATCATAGTATTTTCTCCTCTTCCTTGTTATTTACCCCACTGTCTTTTTACATACCCCAGTGTATTGTCCTTTACTCGCCTGCAACATTATTTTCCCTACTGCCTTGTCACTTACCCCACTGTCCTTTCACTTTCCCAACTGCCTTGTCACTTACCCCAATGTCCTTTCACTTTCCTCACGGTCTTGTCACTTACCCCACTCCCTTGTCACTTTCCCCACTGTCCTTTAGCTTTCCCAACTACCTTGTCACTTACCCCACTGCCTTGTCATTTACCCCACTATCCTTTCACTTTCCCCACTGTCTTGTCACTTACGCCACTGCCTTGTCACTTTCCCCAATGTCTTTCCACTTTCCCCACTGTCTTGTCACTTACTCCACTGCCTTGTCACTTACCCCACTGTCCTTTCACTTTCCCAACTGCCTTGTCACTTACCCCAATGTCCTTTCACTTTCCTCACGGTCTTGTCACTTACCCCACTCCCTTGTCACTTTCCCCACTGTCCTTTAGCTTTCCCAACTACCTTGTCACTTACCCCACTGCCTTGTCATTTACCCCACTATCCTTTCACTTTCCCCACTGTCTTGTCACTTACGCCACTGCCTTGTCACTTTCCCCAATGTCTTTCCACTTTCCCCACTGTCTTGTCACTTACTCCACTGCCTTGTCACTTACCCCACTGTCCTTCCACTTTCCCAGCTGTCTTGCCACTTACCCAACTGCCTTGTCACTAACCCCGCTGTCCTTCCACTTTCCCCCACTGTCTTGCCACTTACCCCACTGCCTTGTCACTAACCCCACTGTCCTTTCACTCCCCCCCAGCTGTGTCACTAAAGGCCCGGCCCCACTGGTGGGACGGATTCGTCGCAAATCAATAAAAACTCTTAAAAGGCCGGGCGAGGGTCATAAAAATGGCACCGCCCATCGCATCGCACACAATCACTCCTGTGGGGCCGTCGACGTGCGCGTGTGCGGTTTTTTGCGATGCGACGAAATCGTCGCATCGCACATCTTGAAATGTTCATGATGTGTAACGGATCCGTCACACATGGAGGCATGGGGTACCTTTTATTTCATTAGCCATCTGGTACAAAGTGACCATGCAAAACACATGGACAGCATGTATCTATATATTCGGAGCATATAGACATGTTGTATACTCGGGGTTGCAAAACCTGACGCATACGGGAAAATAGTGCATATGAAAAAATAGTGCATTCCTAAAATAAACAAAGATGGGTACCGATATTGTCAGATAAAGATGGATGATAAAGACCATATAGAATGGTTTTAGATAACAGCAGTTGTATACTTATCAGTATTTCTAACATACCTACTAATGTTAGGGTGACAGCAAATATTCGAAGTATGTCATAAATATTGTTGCGACGATTCCATCGCACCTGTGGGGCATACCCTATATCATACCTGTCATTGAGTGCGATGAAATCATCACAACAAGGGTAATAAAGACTATCTGTGGGCGTCGATGGGGCCATAAAACGTGTGCGATAATCACATCACACCAGCTGGGCCGGGGCTTAAAGGCCCGGCCCCACTGTTGCGATGAGATCATCGCAAGTCAATAAAAAGTCATAAACGGCGGGCGAGGCCGGACTTGCGTGCAGGTGCGATTGTGCGCATCGCACATCATGAAATGTTCATGATGTGCGATGGATTTGTCGCACAGGTACAGAGTTCTTCCTATCATATTTGCATAGAACCTGTACCACACTTCATTGATTCCAGCTAGGTACACAGGATACCCTGATCAATGCCACTTTGAGTTGACTACAGTTAAAAACTGCCACACCTGAGAGCATCCACCTGGGTACCAGGAGGTGTGAAAGCTGTGTCCAGTTTCCTACTGATGGCTGTACCTTTATTGGAATACTTTTTATGTAATATATGAATATATTGTCGATATCGAATGAACCAATAAAGAAATCTTGAAAAAAAAAGGAAAATGCCAGGCTGTGCTTTTAGCATAGGTGTAATTCTGACACTTTGTAAAGCGTGAGGGATGAAAAGCAACATAATCTTTTTTTAAACGAGCAGCGCTCTCTTTTATTCAGTATCATGATTTCATTACACAGTTCATTCTCCCTGTTCAAAACTACCATAAACCCATTGGTGTTAGCATGTTTTCGCTCCCACGATGAGAAAGCAACATAATTAATTCTAATAAATATTATAATGAAGCTGTATATCTAGGCCTATACATAGCTGGCACCAGAAGCGATGCGACGAATCCATCGCATCAGTGGGGCATACCCTGAATTTTCCCTGTGATTGAGTGCGATGAATCCATCGCAATAGTGGTCATTAACCCCTCCAAGGGGCGTTTATGGAGCCATAAAACATGTGCGACAATCGCACCGCACCAGTGGGGCCGGCCTTTATGCGGCGTTTTCAACAGCTGACTAGAAACCCACTGACAATTTTCATGCTGTACAATATTTGGTCTGTGGTTCTCCTTGTAAAAGGTCGGTGGTACATAATCCGTTACCTACACTGCAAAAATACCATGAGCACTCGCCGCTTTTTGGTAGTAAAATAAAGAGCATCACCGATTAACTAATATGCTTTGAATTTGTTGTCGGTCGGTGGTGCCATATGGCATAAGGCGGGAAAGAAAATTCATCGACTATTTCTGTTTCCACCTGACGATTATTGCACTAAATGTGTTGCATAATCAGTTAAAATGCCATAATAGTGCGAAATGCCATAATCAGCAGTTACTATTAGCAGGTGGAAACGTCACATTACCCACTGCCCTGTCACTTAACCAATGTTCTGTCACTTAACCACTGTCCCGTCACTTAACCACTGTCCTGTCACTTAACCACTGTCCTGTCACTTAACCACTGTCCCGTCACTTAACCACTGTCCTGTCACTTAACCACTGTCCTGTCACTTAACCACTGTCCTGTAACTTAACCACTGTCCTGTCACTTACCCAACTGTCCTGTCACTTACCCAACTGCCCTGTCACTTAATCACTGTCCTGTCACTTAACCACTGTCCTGTCACTTTCCCACTCTCCTGTCACAAGATCTCTGGGCATTGGTAGACGTGAATAGCCTCTCATTGCCACTTAACTTTTGCGTACAGTGAATGTATTTGATACGAGCATTATGGTACTTTCAGGGAGCTGGCAAAGGGTTCTTCACCAACTACCCCAAGCATGTGTTTCTCATCTTGGGGAACGAGTTCTGCGAACGGTTTTCGTTCTACGGAATGAAAGGTAAGTAAATGTCAGCTAAACTGAGATGTAGAACGAGCATTACTTGGGTACCCTGTACTTGAAATGTGTTTCTTTGCGGTTAAGGTAGGGGGTCGTATGTGAACACAATTTAGATATTAAAAACGAAATCTTATGACCTCCATGTCCCTATGTCACGTGATTAGAACAATGTACACTATGTAACCGATTTTTTTGAGAGAGAATGAAGCATAGGGGAACAGTACATGCGTCGTTAGAAATCGAATAGAGAACTAGTTAGGACAGATGTAACGGTCGATATGTCTTTTGTGTGTGCATGTTCCCTCCCAACAAACCAATAGCTAGGCCGAAAGTAACAATACATTTCTAATGATTTCCTTGTACCGCAAACTCCAACCTTACCCTGCCCCCGTCCTGAGAAACAACAACTAAGCATTATGGTTGCGTCCACATATCCTTGTCCTACAGGGAGCCGCACCAACCAGTCTTATATAGGCATATATATACCCATGAGCGACGTCTCACTTTTACTGGCCAGGAGTTCCGTTCATCACCGAGTGACGAAATGATATTCATACGTCCCTTCATACCAAAAAATTGTCAGTGATTGTCAGTGATGTACACACCCTGTTTTCACTGAAAAGTTTAGGTGCTTGCCGGTTAATTGTTTGACAAAATCTGTGGGGCATTCGCAGACGATTTCAAATCGCTTTGAAATCGTCGACTCAAAAGTCGACCGTGGATGGTGCTGTATTACACAATTTGGGGGATAGAAATCGTTGACCCGGTTTGGAATTTTGCTATTGACATTTACCGATATTATTTCGGGAACTTATGATAATCGGTCGGAGGTGCCAGATTCTTGAATTCTTGGTCAAAATCCGTCGGTGTAAATATGGCTTTGCCCCCATAAGACATCGACATCCACGATAGATAGAAAGTAATTCATCCTTTGATGAGTTTAGATCTAAATAAGATATTGGAAAACATATTTCGCACCTATAATCGCTTCGGTCTCTCTTACAAATCAAATCATAACTCTTGTAAATGAAAAAAGAGAATCCACACGCTGCTGTGTCTTACCGCACACTGATAATCGGGAAAGTCGGAGAAGGTGCGCACATCGACAAATTTGTAATCTATTTTTCGTATTTTCAGCCATTCTCGTTCTCTTCCTGACTCGCGCTCTGGGTTTCACGGATGACGCCGGCACCGCCATCTACCATGGCTTCAACGTCGCCTGCTACTTCATGCCGCTCTTTGGGGCAATGATTGCCGATGGCTACCTTGGCAAATATAAGTAAGCTACGTTTTTGTGGGTGTATGAGCACGCACACACTGCATTTACACTGTTTTTTTTTTATGAAAGATAATCTAAATACTCGCTCCAACTGTGAACAGCCACACTCCAAAGCCGTTAAGGTAGATCCAACAACACTTTCATCAAAATGATTTTATACTCCATTCTTTCGTTTTGTAATTGTAGTAGTTTACAATAGTTACAGATGCAATCTCAGGTACAATGATCGGTCCTCCATTGCAGCTTACCCCCCCTTTCCCATGTACAATGACCATCCCTTTACAAATACTGATCGACAAAAGCTACCACGTACCATATACAACCAATCATTCTGGGTGTCACACTAATCTTTATTATCCGCCCATTACCGATACCGAGATTACCGATAGAATTTGCCTTGTGTACAAAACAGTAGTGAGAAAAGTTTGCAATGCTAAATAATAAATACAATGTATACTGGTTTCAGATAAAAATAGCCATTTGGATGTACCGTAATTGTCACCGGGCTTTGCAAGGAAATGGAATATAATGTTTATCGTACGATTTGAGTGCAGCTCTGGATTTATCTCACCCCTTTTACAGACATAAGAAAAGCATCACATTATCAAAATAATCCAAATCACTTCGCAAATCCAATTAGGCGTGTTGATATCTGGTCTGTTCTCTGAAATCCTGGCCACTGATTGGCCAAGCACATTCCTATGGCTAAATTTGTACCAGGGGTGAGACAATACACTTTATCTAATGCTTTCGCATTCGCTTGGATTATATTCCGAATGTATTCCTAGGATATCATGACCGCTTGTATCGAAAAGAAGTTAATATTGCGTATTCACATCAACATCCCTCGTTATGTCTGATTCTAACCGGGTTTAATTTCAGAACAATATTCATCATCTCCATTGTCTACGCTATCGGAAATGTTGTCATGGCCGTTGGGTCGATTCCATTTGACGGGACTAACTTTAACAGGTAAATGAGTCTGAAGACGCTGCCACTGGCAGAGTTCTTTTTATTTTTATTGATGTGTGAGATTTCGATCGGCTGATATAGACCTCACTGTATGTTTCCTTTTTTTATGAGCATTGTCCTTTTCTATTGGCCAAGAGATTCAATTCACATTTAGCAATTATACAATCTTCTTATTATGTTTGATGATCGTTTCAATGTGGCTTGTATTAATTGTTTAGACACCTGGAAATTTCCACAAAACCAACAAACACAAATTCTGGAAGGGCTCAGTCGTCAATCACCTTGCCTGTTGGCCAAGAGCGATTTTTTATATTTTTTATTCAGCACAAAATTAACGACAACATTATTCGCTTACACAACATTATTCGCTTAGCGTGCTCACTGTTATGCAATGACAGTCACGATTTTCTACACTTTGCCCTTTTTCACCTGAGATTGGAAATATAAACATTCACCTGTAGTTTAGGCAAGGTTAACCTTTAAGAATCGTCGCCCAAAATCTTCTACAGTAAACGCCTACCCAGGAGGTCAACGGGAAGTAATACGTTCCTCATTTAAAAGATGGTGAATTTTAGGTTGAAGATTCTTGGAGATGATATTGCATCATCAAGCACCACCTGACGGATTCTTTTTAAAGCGTGATATTCCGATCTAACATTTGTATGGAAGACCAATATAATATCATTGAATCAAATAGAAAGATCTATAAAAAAATACAACAAAAAAAACCCGTCACGTTTCCAGGCGTCTAGTGTAAACGTTGGGTTAACCGATAAGTATGAAAGGTTGGTCAATGAAAACTCCACCATAGCCCTAGGTAATTTCACATAATGCGGATGCCATTCTGCCTCCGATTAGATGTCTCTGGTCGCACTAAGCCAAGGCAAAGTCCGACATAACTACAACATTGCTACGAATATAAATCTATGCATAAAAATCATCCCTGGGTCTCGTTGGCATATAGAAAAGGGTCTTCAAGTACGAGCCTAAACAGGCCCCTTGTCATTGTCCTCCAACTCTCCTATCATTGCCCTCATCCTTCTCACAATCCCTTAAATGAATATCATAGTGCCCCCTCAGTTGATTAACACCGGCTTTTCTGATCACCGCACAGAGTCTTGCCCTTCACGGGGCTCGTCCTGA
The DNA here is from genome assembly GCA_950022655.1 of Alentia gelatinosa. Classification (NCBI taxonomy): domain Eukaryota; kingdom Metazoa; phylum Annelida; class Polychaeta; order Phyllodocida; family Polynoidae; genus Alentia; species Alentia gelatinosa. The sequence goes on from OX465592.1 coordinate 18,566,600, forward strand.
TAGCCATCGGCACTGGCGGCATCAAGCCATGCGTGTCGGCGTTTGGGGCAGACCAGTTCGACGACAGTCAGGTATTACAATAATTGACTTGTATCTTAGCATAACCCTGTTCCTCTGCGTGCCTGGTGTACAAATACCTATTTCTCTAATCCTTCTTTACTCGAAGGTAGGATAGTGCGGGAAATTATCATTTGGACCATAGTTTCAGTCATTTAGAAAATTCAAAAATTTGTATAACAATATTCATTTCGTTATTAGGCATGACTGGGCACTGATAGCAAATAAAGTTACTTAGACAACTATTATTTCTTATCTGTACAACCACAGAATTAGAATATATCATACTTCAGTGCCGACAGGTGTGATAAGTACTAACCTATACATACAGCAAAGTCTCACTGTAGAATCATGTATGGCCCAGTCCGAGTACAAAATGTCCACTTTGAAGCACAACATGCCTGATTTGAAGCTCAAAATGCCCGCTGATAGGCTGCGTATGATCCTCACTTACCAGAATCCGACATGCAGTGTGCGATGTTGCTTAGATTCATATTTGCAAAAAGGCCTAGACTCTTTTCCTAATGTATGGGTTTGGATATCAGCACATCATCGTTCCTTAAGATTAACTGTGATCCTTTCACTGTTATCAGGCTCGTCAGAAGGAGACGTTCTTCTCCATGTTCTACATGGCCATCAACCTGGGCTCCCTGGGCTCGATGATCATAACGCCAATCATCAGAAGTAAGTTCTTCCTCATGTCTACTGTATCCAGCATCCTGCCCAATGAACTGTGCACTTTTTATTTTATCATGGAGGGATATATAGAGGTTTGCAAAAGTTGTTTTTAACATAGTAAACCCAATCTCATTTTCTTCAAACTTTCAGATGATATATCAAATGTGGAGTACTATATATTAAAATTTTAAAAACTATAGTCACTGTCCGTATCATTTGGAAGAACTGAAGAAAACTATGATATACATTTCCTATGTAAATCAGTAAAAATGTAAATTTGCTATTGGGCTAGGTCAAACACTATAATGAATACATTTCACCCATTACGTATAAGAATAAGTCAAAGTTTGAATTGACAATTACAGATTTTTGAAAATCCCCAGGTGGCGCCACTGTGTATTGTAGGGTATGCCTTTAATGCGCGAGTGTGTCTGATGGTTTCCAGGTTCCGTGTCCTGCTTCGGTCAGGAGTGCTACGCGCTGGCGTTCGGCATCCCGGCGGGTCTCATGGTCGTCGCTGTCCGTAAGTCCTCACCTTCTCTCTTCCCTCGTCTGCGGGCCTTCCACCTGCCTAACAAATGAGCGCCAAATATTTCAACAATGTCCAAAGGAATTTTTATCCCTGCCCTAATCGACGAACCTCTAAAACACACATACCGTTTCTATCTGATAATTGATTGTTACCCATTATTGGCTCTAGGGAAATTCCATTCTGTCATCAATTATTTGGACATTTCTCCTGTGTGGTAAAAAGCCCCTGGTGGTGCCGTATTACATTTGGTTTGACCAGTAATTTCTATCCCTAATTCCACTTCCAATGATTAATTGGCCATAAATATCAAATGGTCGGCGGGTGCTGCTAAGTGCCATAATCGTGGGAATAATCGTCAGGTGGAAAGCTCGCACTAGGAAAACATTAATGGCTCCCGCCACCTCCTTGCATGTATCACTGCATGACAGTCATAGTAAAGGGTGGCGTGCACCAACTACGACAAGGCTACGACAAGCACCGACAAGAAAATTCCAATCGGCACCTTGTCGCAGCCTTGTCGTGAGAAGGGCAGTGCTGCGACACCGCTGTCGGGGCGTGTTGTAGACTTCGCTGGATGCCGTAAAAAAAGGCGTCCATGGTACCGACACACTACGACAGTGATATTGAGGAAGCCACGACACTCAACAACAAGGGTCCAGTCATGGCAAAAATCGAACATGTTTGATTTTGTCGTAATCTTGTTGGAAGGCCGATGAAGGCCCCGACAAGCTTCCAGTTGCAGCCTATCGTGACCTTGTCGTAGACTCTGGTTGGGAACTAGGGTCCATCAACCACGACAAGGCTACGACAAGCCTTCCAATCGTAGGCCTGTCGTGGACCTTGTCGGAAAGCCATTGTCGTAGCCTTGTCGTGGTTGGTGGAAGCTCCCCTTTAGGCCAAGAACTCACTGAGCTCCCGACACACTACGACAAAATTCTGAAACAGCAACGATGTAGTAACTCAGTTTCGTACTTTGACATTCTATAAGACCGAAGTTTTCGACATTCTGCAAGCAGCGGGTGTCAGGTTTAACACCAGGCATACACTGCTTCTGACACACTCAGACATGGCTACCATTAGTCTATCACATATATTTTCAAATCATAGCCCTTTTAGAAGGGCTGTGTCACAGTGCCGCAGTGTGTCGGAACGAGTTTTTATGGGAAATTAAAAGGTGACTAGAACACCGACACACGCCACGACATAAGAGGTGAGCCAACGCATATAATATCAACACATTCCGACAAAGTCTGGTCCCTACTATAAATCAATCATGTTTGATTTTGTGGGCATATCTGTGACATGAAAATTCTGTCAGAACCAAGTCGGAATGTGTCAGATACAACATCAGAATACTGAGTCTGCTGCTGCGAGAAACCTGTTCATTCTGACGGAAAATGTGATTCTGTGTCGGGAGTATGTCATCTGAACGCTTGTGTGTAGGAAGCTCAAGCATGCCTTCATTTAACCAATTACTGGTGGCAGATATGCTGTCGGCAAATTGTAAACGATCGACTACCAAGGCAAGAGCCGTCAATGGAAAGGAGCAGTGCAGTGAAAGATTGAATAATGTATCTGAATTCAATTACATAGGCTTTATCTCACCCCAGATATTTTTCTCCATAGACTTGACATTGGAAACTCGTATCTAACACCCATTAGATATTTAGGAAATATATCCAATGGGGGATAATGTCACAAATGTTAGCCCATTAGTCAATATTAAGGGTGAGATAAATTCAGAAACCCATTCAAGTTTAGGGTCAGAGCTCGATCCCATCTCATTTGAATCACATAGCAATTCACGCGGCTTCACCTTGTGAATTACTACGTGATTCAAACTCGATGGAATACGAGCTCAGACCCTAAACTTTCATGGGTTTCCTCTATAATATTCCATCGGCCGATTATTCGGTGCCGATTTGCAGTCGCGAACCATCAATAAAATGTTTTGTCGTATACCGACAACAGATCGGTGAATGCAAACAGTATTTCAAGTGTTCATGAATTATGGGATCAGTACAAATCGATCGGTGGTACCCGACTGCAGATCTATGGTGAATAGTCGTTCAGCGGAAAATGGCTTTATGATTGTTAACACAAAAAGACGGATATAATGAGTTTAGATTTAATCATGGCAACAGCTCGGCCTATCTTGTGGGCAAATATGCCGTAGGAATTCTGCCCGCTGGGAAGCCTGGAAGATGGCAATAGCATGACAATTTTTTTAACAGTGTTTATTAGGGCGTGCTTAAACGCCCTAGTGTCCGCTCTACCTTCTTTTTGTTTGAGAGAATTCCCTCCGTAGGCAATGATGATAATGATGGTGACGAGGACGGTGTATTTGGTGGAGTTTATGTGAAATGTTAACTTGTCATCTTGTCTTTGTGCAGTATTCTTCATTGCGGGCACATCTTGGTACACCAGGACGCCCCCTGGTGACAACGTCATCGGAAAACTGTTTGGATGCATTTTCGTAAGTATGAAAAAACTCCAAAATGAATGTTAGAAAAAAGGAAACATTAACTGAAACATGAACAAATATCAGAAAGAAACTTATTGAATATTAGAGTAATTTCATAGAGACTAATCTAAAGTGAAAAAAATATGGACAAATCAAAGGTAAATAAGTTGTTAATGATTATTTTTCTTCAAAGTTTGCTCTTGGACGGAAGTGCAGCTGCAGCGGAGGCTCGGGCGAGAGTCGGGAGCACTGGTTGGACTACGCCGATTCTGCCTACGACGTAAGTCATGAAACAAAATAGGAAGCCATGCTAGGAATATACGATACAATTACCCATTTATAGAAACCGCCTTTTCTTTTCATCTCGCGAGTTTCCTTCTTATTAAGCATTCATCCAACTAAAATTCGCTGAACCCAGGTTTGTATCCGACTTTAATTAATTATACGTCATGTTGATTGGGCTGTTAAATTCCTCTACTCCCCAACGTGCCGCCACGTATCCGCCAAATATCTTATTTTTATCACTCTTGAAGAATACCTGGAAGCTTATGATGGTCTTATCATCTTATCACAGGAACGATTCACTAAGAACGTGAAGTCATTCATGCATGTCGAATATCACCTTTGCTGTCCCTCCGAAATGCCCTCTCACAGGGGGGTTAGCTAGCTTTTCGTACTGAAAAGACTGTCCGCCAACGCGGGTTTACGTTTGAGCGGGCTATCCATTTGGGCAGGGTTCTACTGTATAACCTCAGTTTTTACATCTGTGTTTAGAGACGCTTTACTGACGAAGTGAAGTCAAAATGATAATACAAAGTGTCCATAGAAAACACGTGGGAAGTCTGTATCTACTTACCCGGTGCATAAAGATATGTTGTATGCTCTTGGTTGCTATGAGACAGCCATACAGAAAGATATTTCATACTAAAATCGGCAAGCCACCTATCTGGAAAAGGTGGGCAATAAATACAATATAGACTGGTTAAAGATAAAAGCAGCCATCTGCTTAGAGCATAATGCCATTTGAAACCAGTCCATATTGTTTATATAATTTTGTGTTTATAATTGTTTCATAGAGCACGTGAAGACAACAATCTACCAAACTAAGAGTAATTTACTTTTAAGATTTCCATACCTGAGAGGTGCAAGACTGTGGAACTCATTGCCCATTGAATTCCAACAATTATCAGACATTGAAGAGTTTAAGAAACAACTGCCCACATTATCGGAGTGAAAATTTTAATGGTTGAGAGCATATTCTGATTCAGGTAGTCAATCATTTCATTTCATCAAACATACCTTTCACCTGCTTTAGTACTTTTCTACTTAAGGATGGTGCAAGATGAATATTCTAATGTTGTATTTACCTATCCATTATTGTATCTGAAAAACTTGTGTAAACGAGAGATACAATAAAGTAAATTACAAAAAAACCCAAAAAAACAAACCATGCAAGTCAAATATTAATTGAGACTGATGTATAACCTTAGTTTGTACATCTTTGTTTAGAAACGCTTCATTGAGGATGTGAAGTCAGTCATGCGTGTCCTCTTCATGTTCCTGCCACTTCCGGTATTCTGGGCACTGTTTGACCAACAGGGATCGCGCTGGATTCTGCAAGCTGGACTCATGAACGGAGACTTTGTGAGTATCACTGTTAGCCAAGAGTGAGTCCTCAAACCTAAGAGCGATACTTAATCAACGACCACCATTTAGATTCATCCCAGCGATAGTAGCAAAGATCTTATTGTAGTTGGATTATTTACAGGTGATCTGATTTATCAAGCCTGTCCGGTTGCAATGGAGGACAACCATTTGCGCAGAATAGTCCCTAACTGCAGTATCTAATAAAAAAAAGTGGATGTATATATACTTACGGATTATATTGAATGATATTAGCAGGTGTATATCCATATATGCGTATTATATATATGTGTATATATATATGTATAAAGATCTATCCATGATATTATGCACTAGATTGCCCTCCATAGCTTGATCAATTTAAGTGATGAGAACACCACAAACACCACGATAAGATCAATTTTTATCACTCTCTTTTTCTAAAACTCACCCCTGATTTGGAATCTCTAACGACCAACAGTTACATTTACATGTTTGTTAATCCATTGTTGGAGTATGTGAATATTCCCATAGCACACATGTGACTCTCCAACGGGGAACAGAGATCTCCATGTAATTGTAGATATATTGCAATAAAATGTCATTGATTAAACTAGAATATTTACTTAATGTTTGATTCCAAACTCTTTATCATTGTCACCTGCGCGCTGCCATTCCGCCACCAATACTAAAACCAACAGGTGCTGGGTAAAGTTTACAACAGATCTCAATAGACCCACAGACTCTTAGCCTGGAAGCCTGGCCTAGTCATATCATAGGCCAGGTGACGGGTTCCAATTTTTTGGTGCACTATGGGTATCGCCTCCATTTATTGCACTCTCCTAGCGCATATCCTGCACTCTACGTCCGCAAAGGATCTGCTGGGAAAGTGCCACATTGGTAGACTGAGACTGTAGAGCTTAGACTGGCCTCCCTTTTCTTTTTATTTAATTTATTTTATCAGGACTTGGTTTAGGCCTGCAGGCCTATCTTCTCTACAGCCAGTACAATAGGATTGCTGATTGTAACATTTTTAAATTGATATATATTTTTTGTGACCTAGCCTGGATTAAAACCAAATGCTATGTTTTGATCTATGACCTAATAAAAAAAGAGAAGAAAAAAAGAGACTTGAGCAAGTCTATGTAGAACCAAGAGAGGTGGCATGACTGTCAGGTCAAGGTCTTTCTATAGTTTTACGTAAGAAGTAGTTACCAGTCCCTAATTTCATTTCGGCAGGGAACCAGTCTAACAGAATCTGCCTAAGGAATTTGCGGTGCCATCTTCACAGGTCTTGCTGGAACTCACCCACTCTGCTGACATTTCTTTGGTGGCAAAAGCTTCCAAAAAAAAGGACCAACACTCTGCTTGGAGACTAAAACTACCAGTGTGCCCTCTAACAGCATGTAAAGGACAATAATAGCTAACAATAGCTTTGTATCTTAGAGAGCTATAACAAACTGTAACTTGATATTACAGGGAGGCTTCGTGCTGCAGCCTGACCTCATTCAAGTCCTGAACCCTCTCCTCGTGGTCGCCATGGTGCCCCTTATGGAGAGCCTTCTCTTCCCATGCCTGGAAAGGTGCAACATCCCTAACAGGTGAGACAGATGTATGAATTAACATCCATGTCGTTTTTCAGAAAGTTCAACATGGCAACCTCAGAGTGTTGTACAACACTTATCTTATTTAGAAATGTTTTCTTTTAAAAATTTCTTTTTGTTTATATAACGAGCTTTGCTCTTCTTTATTCAAGACATAAAATCAACCTGTGATGTGCTAATACATGTGCTCAGTCCCTCATAGAACAATGGAATATCCTTAGGCAACACATGGGCAATCCATTGCTGAACAATAGATAGAAATCCGATATGATACATGTGAGCAGATCCATCGTTGAATAATGATAACTTAAGCTAGATTATGATAACTACAATATAAATGAAAAAGTGTTGGGGAGTCAGTGAGTTGGCTCCTTTTTTGTGTCTTTTTTTTTAATAATAAAAAGAAAATATATGTTAGTTTTTAATTTAGAGATGAATACTATTGTTATATGATAGAGTACATCAACCAAAAAGTTGGTCTTTACATAGAGTCTTCGTCAGAGTCATTATTTACAAACGAACTTCTTCATTTGTGCTTTTTAAAGTCCGCTACAAAGACTCGGCTTCGGAATGTTCCTGGCTGGTACAGCTTTCGTCATTACTGGACTTCTGCAAATCGGCATCGATGTGAGTATACGTTGTTCACGCCCAGCACCCATCAACGCCGATTCTGCCGAAATCGGTCCGGATTGGCCGATTGACTTCCCGATTGAAAGCAAAATTCCATCGTAAAGTCATACAAAGGCATGGCAGTGCACCACATTTCTACAATTGACTGATCAATACGCCACGATTGGCTCCCACCAATCGTAGGCCTCCCAATAAGATCCAACATGTTGGATTATTCGCAGCCTATCGGTAACTATCGGTAGACTATGCATCGTACAAATATTTTTTGCTTGTGAAATACTTGTGAAACGTATGATATTTCGGAAGCAGGTAGAGCGCATATGGATATATAATCGTTGTGAATATGATATCATATGATTAACTCTAAGTATCTGAAATAGTTTCACTTCTGAATTATGACTACACACCGATAGGCTAGGATTAGAATTTTAGGGATACCGATACATCACGATTTTTCCATTTATATTCGTAGTGTATGGGGAGGTAAATCGTGGTGCATCGGCGTTGGTGCGTGGGTGCAGACCATATAATTGTTAAACATTGTTTTAGAACTGCACGCTCATTCATCAATGATAAATGTACTCCTTATTCTCAGTTGTAATGATGTTTTTTGCCTTCTTTATTCCCGTTGAGTAAAGTCATATCGGACAATTTACCTTAAAATCAATTAATACCCATATGGATGACACTTTCCTGAACGGTCAACATGAAGATGCCAAAGTGTTCTAAAGGAGGTCTTTACAATTAAGTTTTAAAATCATATAAATTCATAGGTCACGGCCCTTGTTTGTGAAAAGATTGAAGAAACCCATAGTGTTTAATCAAATTATGTAAATTGGCCCAAGTGACCTATTGCTCTTGCTCCATAATATTTTATATTTCACTAATTTGGCATTAGAATAAGTCAAAGGAACTGGTTTGAATTGATAACTGCTGGAATTTGAAAATCGCCAGGTGGTGCCACTGTGTTTTAAGATAAACCTTTAATGTCTTTTTACAGAGAACACTGCCGCCTCAAATAGCCAATCAACAGGCGCGTTTCAAAGTGCTCAACGCCGTGCCATGTGACGTCATGGGTGACGTCACTCTGGTGGGAGCTGAGAAGGCGGTCCGCAGTTTTAACATCCCTTACTCTACCGTAGGTATCACTAGCATTTTAGACTTTGCATAAAAAATGTTGAATCCTTAATCCGGACATCTTTAAGGAGATTGTAGAAAATTTGAAAGAAAATATTTTTGAGCAATCTTGATATTTAATCGTTATCGCCCATGCATACATATTCAACAAAACCATTTCTGCATATATACGCATGTCTTCCCACGATGTTTCTTAACACATTGGAAAGCTACCTTATACCATTGAATCCTGTTTATGGTGAGGCAAAGTGTAAGGACAACGCATAACATATTCAAAAATTCAAATATGTTACGCGGCGTGTCTAAATGGAGCAACCGACCTCAACGCCTTTGCCAGAGTACACATAACGCCATCTGACGATTCTTATAGGAACTGCATTATCCCTTTCCAGAAGAAAATCTGAAGGCAGTGCATCAGTGTAGCGACAATATGCCTTCTAAGGCCTGAAACCCACCAACGTCGACCCAGAAATTCAGACCTTCCGATTCACTCCTATACCGATTCAATTCAATGCGTCGTAGAGCGCGTCGCAAGGCGCATCAGTGTGCATCGGAAGCCCGGTGGTTTTCCCACGTTAGACCATGTCACCTTTTTTCGTTCCACCAAAGCCGTTGTAATGCACTACGATACACACCAATAAGCTCCAATTATAATTTTCGGGTACGCTCCAATCCACTACGATTATGCCATTTCCAATCTTTTGGCCTACAATCGAGTGTATATAAGTTATATAACCCAGCGTTTTCATTATGCGATTATGTAGGCGGCGATTCTTGAACGTTCATCAGTAAAAAGGTTAGAAATCCTCTAGTGTAAAACTCAAGAGCGTGATACAGATGGTCTGATTACATCAGATTACGCAATTTGGCACCACCTGGACCACTTGACGACCAACCAGCTTGAATTCGTCATCTCGTCAGCTGGCGACGACTATTGTGGCCGATATTAGATAATCGAGCACTACCTGACGATTATCGGCTAGACGATCTTCAGTCGCCATGTTTCAGTCGTCTAGTGTAAACACCGTGTAAGGTGGTCTGGTATACCTCAATGACTAACACAAAGCACGGGTATGGATATAAAATTTATTGAGTATATTAGAGATACGAGATAACTTTTAGAGGTCCTTCATAACATACATTAGAGATAAGAGATAGTTCAGGAGCTATTGATGAGCCCTACGGAGTAGGAGAGAATGACGAGATGAGACTGAAGAGTTTTTGTAGAGTGGGTGGGTGGTTCCTTCTCGTTGGCTGCCCAGGGTTGAAGTGAACGTCGGCGGGGTGGCGTGGGGCGACCACGTGAGGAACACGTGACCGGAACGGGATGAAGGAGTCCCTAGCGACCAGGAGTGAGTCCCTAACGACAGTGCTCAGTTTCGCATTAAGTCCAAGTTAGCCCTAATTGGATAACCCCTACTCTATAAGGGTGGCTGGGTTCATAGTGAAACCAGCTCAATAAAGAGAAGCATAATAAGAAGAATAGATGATTAAAACGAAAAGACGCGGATGTTGTTTAATTAGATGAATAAGAATGAAAGCCGCTTTTCTTTCAGAGGACGTCCGCCGACATGCTCAAAACTACAGATGTAGACGAAGGCAATTACCGCTTCCATGTGAATTTCGCAAAATGCGTTGGATCTGCTACGCCTGCCTCGTCCAATACAACTTTCTTCATGGACAAAACGAAATCCTTCAACATAGTTGTCTACTGGGACTCAACTACAAACACAACATCCTTAGCCAAGGTAGGACAAATGTAGTATCTAGAAAATATAGCCTGATCACCACCGAATTTGAGCGCGGTGTGATGCCAGGAATGTGCATCTAGCACTGCCAACCGATTATTTGTTGCGGTTATTTAAACAGCGTTCATTTCTTTTCTTTCCAATTGATGATACACATATCCAAATGTTACGTTTGTCAAAGCAAACGTTTTCAGAGATAGTTACGTTGGTACTGTATATTGTTCGATCATCACATAGAGAATCAATTTTACATTTAAGGAGGATATTTTCAGTGGCCAACTTGTAGACTACATTCATAATTTTTGAATATACGTAGAACAATATGGAAATGGAGTGATTATTCTGTAAGTGACTTATTGTAGACCTAATTCTAATAAAATAATCATCGTGACCTATGTTCTATGGTATTTCTCCCTAGCCTTTTCTCTGTTATCTTTGCGATACTTAATAAGCTATATATCTCAGGGACATCTAGCAACGTCCTCTTATAATGGTTAGTAATAGGGGACATTCAGCAGTATCCCCTTTGTAGTCATTAACAATCTATGTTTAAAGGTGCAATTAGGAGTATCTTTTATGATGATAATGTGACATTAATAGTGCCATGATCGTCAGTTGGAAACAAAAGGGTTAACAAGTTCTGTCTCCTTCATTATAAAATAAGGCACCACCGGTCAACTTGCTGTACCACCAACGAATTCAAAATGAGTAATCGATCTGTGGCGGAAAAAAATTCATAAAAATACAAATGTTTGCTCTCACCGCCACCGATTTCTATCCTAACTCTGTTGCAATGTAAAAGCCCCATTTTTTTTTGTTTATTGGAATGTCTCATGCGACTCTAGTTTAGGGAAGATTGGTCTCCAAGTTTTGTCAGTTCTTTTGCAAATCAAATAACCGCTGTACATAGTACAAGTGATCTGTGTCAGGTGGAAACGATGTATGTGTATTTTAAGGAGTTTACCGATCATTGTTCTAACCTATAGACTGGATCTGTTTTGGAAGTAGTGTGTCCGTAGTGGTGTCAATTTCATTTGAATTTTATCAAAGAAAGAAAGTTAACACATATATAGAGCAGCAAACAAAATATGAACCCTAATGGAAGAAGTACACTTTACTCTATGCTTTATTTCTCGATTCGATATTGAAGATAAAATAATATTCTTATTTGCTTGTTTAAATATGGTAACCAATAAAGGTAAACAAGCGAGGCCTAAATGTATATATGTGAAAAGATACAACGTGATATTAGTATCTAATATTAAGAGTCTTTATCTTTTGGGTGCGGGTGGGTGGGGAACTTGAGAAACGGTATCAGCGAACTGGGTCCCTGTCGCTGATGACGTCACACTTAGCAGATAGTTCTCAAATGCCCGATAAGTGGCATGGTAGATGATATCATCCGTATTACTATATAATTTTTAATCATCTCCATTGACTCTGAATATATACAAATGACGCTATTTCAGTTCGTTTTATCTGACACGTTCATTTTTATGTAGGTCAATCAACCAATCTTGGCAAAAACATCAAGAGGAAAATCGAAATTTCAGTAAGTACAGTTTCGTTACAGCGATGATATCTGTTCTGTCTCTTCAGTCCAGTTTTGCTACATCATGACTCTTACAATGCAATTTACCATCAAATAAATGAACGTAACATCAATACATATGTTTAAATAATCGACACACTTCAATCATGAGATACAAATAGATTCAAGGTCGGCTCACTATTGATGGCAGTGCCCGAAAATCTAGGATATGATTTTTCGCCAGAAGAAAAGCCGTACAAACTTCGGAATGACAATGATGAAATTTGAAATACGATAATTATGTTTGCAGATTCTTCAACACGTGGCCTGACATGGTTAATATCACAGTAGAGGGGATCAAAGAAAATCTGAAAGGCCAGTCTCTCAACAAGACTGAGGACGTAACGGTCAACTTTGGAGAGTAAGTGTTAAGCTCTTAATGCAGCAGCAAATAGTAACAGTCAACTTGAGTTTATACTTGCTTACAACTAGAACCCCTGCCAACACTTTTAGGCATTTTAACAGAGATAACAGATAACGGGTATTATGTGTTGGGACCCATACTATATTTACGACAATGTAAAATGATATATGTAGGAAAGTTTTGGACCCATAATCCATAACATCGTCAAAGACATACGAAAATGAATAAAAGGGAATGTACACATATATATATATATTATCAACATTTGTACATAAATCTATCAGAAACAGAGAAAAGTCTGGCCCCAAAGATGTGTAGTAAAGGTTTGTTGCTGCATCCATATTATCGTAGGTCCTAATAAATGACGTTTTCACATACCTCTTATTGATCTTCACACATGTCGGGTACTTCATTTTTATCTTAGCCTGGAACTCATTCTCAACGGTGATAAACAGATAGATATTTCCAGGCTAAGATAAAATCAGAAACATTTTCGTGCTTGGTCGGAACCCCCTTCGCGATATCGTTTGGAGTGCTTCAGAATATTCACTCGACTGTCACCTCGTTCATACAACTGCGCACTCCAAACGCGATGGCAAATGAGAACACAGACCAAGCACTCATCAGTTAGTATTCTTAGTATCATATATACCTATTGCCAAACGACTATGAAATACTAGCCGCTGCTAGGTGTGCAGTATGAATAATGTTCAGAGCACTGAGCCTGTATAGTGAATGTTTGGGCGCACTGTGCCCGTAGTTTACTTTATAGGTATATAAAATGGCGTAATTATGATATTTAAGTATATGATAGTGAGATAAAATCATAACGTGTATTCAAGGTAGGGTGGTACATCATTTTATACCACCATACTCTGCTGGTATATATTTCATACCAATACCCTAGCAGAGGTTGGTATTTGTGTAACATACTGGCAGAGGTATATAAAATAATAAAACAAACCATTGTAACTGAGCCTGTAGGGGTGCTATTCTAGGCATTTTTTCCCATGAAATACTTCCCTCTACCTCTGCCATCAAGACATATTTCAAAGGACAAAAGACCTCGGGTAGACACCCTACGGGCTCAGTAACCACGTTTTCTCTTATTATCTCCAATGACTTGGTTTGCAGTCCGAAGGTGACGGCTGGCGGCAAAGAGTTCACATTCTCCTCGAAGGCTGGAGCCGTGTCTACAATAGTTTTCCATTACTCCTCAACTGATGGGAGTGAGAATGCGGTAGGTTCGCCAGTCACTACAATCTCCTCATCTCTCAGAGGACCAGTTCCTGAAAGAAAAAAAAATCTTTTCCACTTCATCCTCATTTGTTTCGGATTCTACGAACACAGACACATTAAAATGTTATATCATTGCCTCAAGCCTATAAGACATCGACATATGTTCCAGATTCATCCCGATCATCGGCGCGGTGAGAGTCGGGAATGAATTTTCGATGTCTGATACCTATAAGACACTAACATGATGACCGTCCCCGATCACACTTCCCTCTTTTATAACCTCGTAAATTACCCAGGATTAAATAAAAGGAAGCGGCCGGGTGCCTGGCCCGGCTAGGCCCCGGGCTGGGTGGTAGGTATATATATATATATGCAATAATGCAAAGTTTAGTAACTTCTGGTCTATTTAAAATATCAGAAAGCAGCTTTCAGATCTATAATCGGCTCTGTCTCACCTACAAATCGATATTGGGCACTTCTAAATCGGACTGGGGATGGATTGTATCGCTATTTAAACGGCCTGCTCAGAATTGGGAACAGTCTGTGAAGTGCGTACACCGAAATCTTAAGGTTGGTGAGAGTCGGTCATAAACGTGGTAGTAATGCCCGACGCGTCGGGAAAAGCAATATAATCGGGTTGGTGAAGTGCGTACATCGATCCGATTGACGCAGATTCTCATCGACCCAACGGATCCGTCGGGCAAAGGTAGAATCGGGCACAGCTGTCGGGTCGGTGTCTTATAGGCTTTACAGTAGGTCATTATGTAAATGTAACTGATACTTTAAAATGACGGTCCTTTCTTGCTCTTCCTCCACACAGAAAACGGCGACACAGTTTGTGGACCTGGCACCAAACAGTCTGAACATACTGTGGCAGGTTCCTCAGTACTTTGTCATGAGTCTCGGGGAGGTTTTCTTCTCCGTCACCGGCCTCTCCTTCGCCTACTCACAAGTAAGTCTCTCATACACCTCGTTTCTATTGGTCTACTTTTTGGAACCGATCTACAGTCGGGAACCACTAATGTTTTTTGTTGTTGAATATAGTGATGCCAGATCGGTAAATGCAAACGTAACCTGCAGAGAATGCCCACCGGCTAATTCGGTTTATATCATGTAACAAGGCCACCACCGGCGGATCTCCTCACAGAGAATCTGTGTGTACCTGGAAAGTACATTAGAAGCAATGCATAAACTGCACCCTTATGGGTTATTTGATACTGATAGCCACTGCCACCACCGACATACCTCAAGCGTAACTCAAAAATTAAGTTTTTTCGTCGGCCAATGGAAATCAGGTTTTTAAAACCTATATTTCACTGGCCGACGAAAACGGCACCGATTTATCTCCTAATAGTCGGTTGGTGCTGGCCAATGACTGATGTCGGTGTCTAATTCTTAAGGATCGCCGAGAAAATCAAAGTATTCTAATTCTGTCAGTCTCTGAGAAAATCCGTTATAGTGGTCTTGTTGCATGATGCATGCAAAATTGAACTGTGAGCCTTCTCTGCTTCAATTTTATTTTAATTTTAGTTTAGTCAAAATCAACCTAACCAGCTCAACAAGCGGTTTTATGTATACATTTTCAAACATTGACACTGTATACATGTTCATATCCTAAGGAGATTATCTTTGTTTCAGAATATCAACTTTAAATTATATTTGTTGTTCCACAGCCAAAATTTGATTTGTTTAGCTTATCAAGTTCAGTCCATTTAAATTTGTATATCTCCATTTCTGTGTTAAAGACTGTGATAGTTGCATGACACATCATACTGTCCTTTCAGGCTCCAACGTCGATGAAAGCTGTTCTCCAGGCGGCCTGGCTGCTCACCAACTCCTTCGGCAATTTACTCGTCATGATTATCACCTCCATAGGAAAACTACCCAACCAGGTATTTACAATGATATAACTGCCACTGATCCATTCAGTGAAAAACTATCCAGTCAAGTATTTGCACTGCACGAAAACCACCGTTTTATTCATATATACGCCATCCCGGAAGTGCATGTATTGGCTGAATATTGACTTGTTTTCATTTGTATATGCCCAGGCCTTATATACGACAGAAGCGTCTTGGCTGTATTTCACACCCGGCGTATATGAGACAAAATACCCTCTGCCCCCACCCCCTCCCACCCCTTTGTGTTGGTAGAAGTACAGGTGTCCTCAGTAGGAAGCCCTCCCCCCCCCCCCCACCCCACACCACCTCCCCCCGCCCGCTCTCAGTGAAGCCCTGTCCACAGGACGCTTATATATACGCCCACAGATGAGTCGTATACACATGGGGATTAAGACGACCTTGTGGACGCAAAATACCTACTCATATACGCCCAGCGCATTCATATGTAAAATGATGGTTTTCGTGCAGTGTTGTAAACAATATGCAATTGATCATACAGTGGAAAACTATCCAATCAGGTGTTTACGATATGCCACTGATCCATGTAGTGGAAAATTACCCAATCAGGTATTTACAATGATATATGGCACTGATCCATGCAGTAGAAAACTGCCCAATCATGTATTTACAATTATATATGGCACTGATCCATGCAGTAGAAAACTACCAAATCATGTATTTACAATGATATATGCCAATGATCCATGCAGCAGAAAACTACCAAATCAGGTATATACAAAGATATATAGCACTGATCCATGCAGTAGAAAACTACCAAATCAGGTATATACAAAGATATATAGCACTGATCCATGCAGTAGAAAACTACCCAATCAGTATTTGAATGATATAAGGCACTGATCCATACAGTAGAAAAATACCCAATCAGGTATTTACTATGATATATGCAACGGATCCATGCGATGGAAAACTATCCAATCGGATATTAAGTTGATCTATAAATATCATGAGGAAACATACTTACTGTGGGGAAATCGAAGTCCACTAAAATAAAATACGTCCCGATGCCTGTATTTTTCGGGACAAATAAGAAAGAACGGCATCAATTCCCTACAGCAAATATGTTTCCTTATCATTTACCTGAAAATGAATTTTAGAAAAAGACGCACTCAATTACTTACATGTTAGCACTCATTCACTATAGCATTTGCAATTGGGTGTGAACATCTATACCTCATGGCTAACTGGCAGAGGGATCAATTTATGGTAAAAAAAGGCCGAAAATTGCATCTCTACCGACTCCATTACTACTTTTCTTATCATTATATACTTAAAATTGATGGAAAAATCCATTTCATTCACACATTGAGGGTATCGATTAACTACGTCTAAGTGAGCCCGGACATTATTCATACTGCACCCCGACCGGGTAGTATTTCATAGGCGTTCGGCCATAGTTATATAATAATATGGGCAATAGTTGTAAATTCTGATCAGCTAACGGTGTTATGTGGTGTTTGTAGATGGCGGAGTTCTTCCTGTTCGCGGGGCTGATGTACGTCACTGTCGTTATCTTCGCCTTCATGTCAATCACATACAAGTACGTCGACAACTCACCCGCCCCAGAACCCGACGACAAACCCGAGAAGGAGCTCGGCGTGGATAACGTCGCCATGACGACAGCAGACGAGTTACCGCCCAAGTACGACGTGGCCACACGTTCCGACACAGTCAGCCCTGCTGTCAACTCCACTGTCAACTCCACTGTCAACCAAACAGCCACTGCACCCCCTCCTAGTGACGCAAGCAGCCCCACAGCAGAAGCTCCCACGACCCCGATTATAGTCGCCAGTGCTAATAACCCAGACATCAAGACCAGTTATCTGTAGGGTAAACACTCACGGTGTGGTCCCAGTCTGAGATTTAATTATATATATATATAGGTAGGATTCTATTTTACTCCCAATTTTACCTCATGAAGAATTTATTGTATCTTATATACCCGAAATAAAAATTCTAGTTGTCTTTGATGACTAGGCTAAAATGTGTGTTCTTTTATATTTTCCTATAACCTGGTCTGCTGGGGTGGACAGCAATTATCAATCTGTTCACCCTCTTGGTCGCGTCACCTCCTCATGGTGCAGACTGGATATGCTTGCACGCAAACATAACAAAAGCGACCGGGATGGGGAGTTAGCTCTGTGGTAAAGGGTACTGGACTTGTAATACCAAAGTTGTCAGACTTTGATGATTCTGGTCCCACTGCAGTCACTTTTCTCCTTCACCCCCAGCAGTGGTAGATTTACTGCTATATCAAAGGCCAATCCTTCTCATACCATATCTATGTGGTGTGGGAGGGGCGGGTCGGTGAACAGGCCCTAAACGCTTGAGTAGGCCAGTTCTTTAATAATAAATTACACTGCACGAAACTAACCACTTCATATATGTATATGCCCGGCATATATAGGTATGCTTTTGCGTATACAAGGTCGCCCTATTCCCTGTGTGTATACGCCTTATCTGTAGGCGCCTGATTCATGTATATATATGCCTGATTCATATATTACGCCTGATTCTGTTATATTTACACCACTATCCATTAGTTCCGATCTTTGCCACTTGGGGACACTACTGGTAGCATATTTCATTTTCCATTAACCATCCAAGTCTGTATTATATGAAAAATACAATCTTTTATTGCCAATTTATTTTATAAAACCTTTATAAAACTAGATTGAGCATACATTGATTAATTACACATAATAAACACTGCATTATGTTATTCTTTTACCGCTTTTTCAAATAGATTTTACTTTAAAACACCATTTCTATGTGTGTTCAGTCTAGGTACAGTATATAGTGGCCCTGTTCAAAATTCTAGTTGACTCCTAAAACCATCTTACCCCAGCCTAACCCCGGCAGACCCCACCCGCCGCCTGGCCGACCCTAAATAACACCCTAAATACCTGAGAAAGAAACCATATATAGTGGACAAACCTGAGCAACACCTCCAGCATCGTGGAGAGGTGTGGAGAGTTGTAAGGGCATTAGGTATGCCTGTCGCCATCACAGCTCCATATATATACATGTGGGTGTAATCAACTGCCCCAAATGGCTGACAGGTGGGACCATGTGGCCCACCTGTGTGCCACGAAAAACCGCTCAGTTCTTGCAAACTGCGGGGTCCGGAATTCCGCAATCGCAGACCATCTTTATTGTGTCAATGTCCGGAGTGTTACTTCCCGCATTGACAGTGGAAGCGACTCCAGACCCAGTAACCCTAACACTGTCCATGCAGACAAACAGTGTACGGATACTCCCCTCGTTATCGTTGGTGGACAGTGATAGTGACATTGGAGTCAAGCCATGGCATTCAAATGTGACTACCCTCTCACCATTCCCTGCATATATATGACCTATACCACTCTCCCTATTCAAATCAATGACAGGTTGTACTTCGTAACCAAAGTTAGACCGAAGCCCATAGAACAATGGCGATTTGAAAGTAAAAATTCTTAACCCTTTAAAAGCGGGAGTCTGTCTGAAGACGTGATATGACACGTCATATTTATTTACATTATTTGTTTTACAAAATAATATTGAATACAATGTCTTAGGCATATTCCCGGAAAGTTTCGCCTTTATTAATCACTTATTTCTTCACAAAACAATCGTAAATATTACTAAATTTCATAAAGAATGCCTCAAGGCATTATCCACTCTATGCTGGGGAATGCCTCAAGGCATTATCCGGTCTACACTGTGGAATTCCTCGAGGCATTATCCGCCCTGAAAGGGTTATGGGAACTTTTCAAAGCGAAATTATACAAACGGAAACTCAATGTTTCATGCACTGTGCACGATGTTAGTCAAGTTTTCATGACTGTTGACATGACTTACCGGAAATAGTACTTTGACTCTCCTAAAGCCCAATGCCCATCTACCGATTTTGGAACATTTATGTGCGTTTGTCGGCGACAAACGGAGGGTAATTTGTCTCAGCCGAGCCATCCTAACGTAGTCCGTAGATGTAGGACAGCTGGGCAAGGCTACCCAGCGATTAGTGAACACTTGTTTTCTTTGGTTTTTGCCCTGCCCTAGCGATTAGTGGACCATACACCGATTTTATCAATGTGCGGATCGAGCAAGGGGTAATTTGCCTGCGACAAGGTGACCGACTCCTATACGATTTGGGAACTAATCGTTCAACCCTAAATCGGTAGATGGGCATCCGGCTCAATGTGATGAACATAGAAATGGCAACTGAGCACCAAGCAGGAATGACTACTTCTTGGTCAAGTAATGGATACACTGATACACAAAAGAGATATTGTCCTACGATGCTAGGTATTGAATTACATTATAGTAACAATCAAGGTGGGGTGTGTGGGAGGAAAGAAACCCGACATACATGTACAAGGGTCATGACTTGTTTAAAGCTACAGGTGAGTGAACTATGGTTTATTTCATAGGAATGATTTTACACCAAAGGCAATGATCGTAACAGCAAAGTAATTGGCGATTTCTCATTACTAGACATATATTACTAATTACATACATGATATTTCGTGCTGATACCCGATATATGGGCTCTTAGATCGATTACGAAACTCGTGGAATAGTGTTGACGGAAGGTACAGTCACATGAGGGTCTTAGCTCGTGCGTGTGGGTGTTAGTTCTGTCTCTGCACACTAGAGTGCACCACACTCCCATCGTCCAACAAAGATTGCCATATAGAGCGAGGTTCTTTATTGAGCGTGGGCCGCACACGCATATACTGTCTACATATTTGAATTGTCACATACACTTTGAGCTTACTGCAAAAATAACAACAAATCTCTATCCCTTCACCATCTGCATGTTGACATTGTGATATGGAGAGTTAAGCAGAGGTTCAGTGTCTCAGTGTCCTAGAGCCGATCCAAGCTGACCATGACCAATCCCCAGAAGCGACAATACCGAGAGAGGAGAAAGATAAGATTTTTTCCTCTTGCAGATTTCTTAGTAGCCATAAATGTGTTGGCCTCCACCGACCGACTTCTAAACCCTTTTTCTCAAGGATCCGTGAATGTCAACAGAAAAATACACCAAAAATGCATCGATCGATCCTCATTCCGATCATGTATGTCTTTGGCATATTTTCCCAATAAATTGCCGAGAAATTCGACACGGGTTTATTTTGTTGTAGGTGAATTGGGTCGGCAAGTGGTTAATGAATAATCGAGCTCATTTTGTCACAGAGGGGATGTATAGACATACATAAGAGGTAGAGAGACAGGCCCAGACAAAGCGGCCGAGATATATAGAGAGGTGAGAAAGAGAGGCTAAGAGACGGGAAAAGAGGAAAAAATAGCAATACTTCTAAACAATGTGGCAGCAGAGATGCGGAAACAGGAAGACCAAGAAATCTGCAAGTGGGAACAAATATTGTCTTTTTGTGCTCTCTGTAGCTGCCTTTTCTCCCTCACTTTGCCTATCTGCGTTTTACATATCATTCACATCCAGAGAATTCATTAAACGGTTCCAAGTAATACGAACTAGATGGCCATGAAATGATCCTCACTTTTAGTGTATGTCTTGTATAGTTATCGATTTGAATATATGGTACAACACACCTAAAAGAACACCCATACTTATATACCTTTAGGCAAACACTCAATACTTACTGTAAATGTACTGAAGATATGGATTTCTACAACACTTTCATTTCAAAAACGAGGACAGTGACCTAGAGTTCTATATTGGAATGTGATGTACTATACATCTACTATATTTCCTTAAAGATTTGAAAAAAATTACATAGATTTTCCTATTTGAAAAGCAACATTTTAGAATTTCTATATAATCTTTTAGAATATCATCATAATAACGATCTCTAAATCAAAATGTAGCATGGTAAACCGCGATTTTCAATTTAGATTTCCGTTCAACAATACTTTGAGCTATCATATTAATTTTTCAGGAAACTGACATGGCTTTCAATTTTCAAGACTAATTGTCCGATATCCCTTGAAAATCTATCAATGACATTTACAAATCACACTGGGGAAAATGATAGGTACACTACATAGCCTAGAACTATATTCTATCTTGGTTAGTTCTACATTGCCTGTAAAGGGGCGTGGACGGAACATCTTAAAAACATTAGACTGTAAAGAATCCATCATTGCAGAGACAGGTTTTGCCCACAACAAGCTGGAGCAGCGCAGTGCGGCATTGTAGCTATTCGGTATAGTTGGGCATGGCTTTGCTTTTGATCTGCAGTAAGAAAATCGACAATTTTATCGATATCTGTAGGTAAATAAGAGCAGGGGAACTAATCTCTGGTCAAAAAAGGTCAAATTACTCAGTAAGGATGGAAAAGGTTATTTTTTCCGAGCCCTACCTAGTAAATTTGATTTTCTTTCACTGGAGAGTAGTTTCCCTCTAATACTACACATACAATGAATACGTATTAATAAGGAACTACGTCGAGATCGATAGATTTATACTGAAAATATGCCATGAATTTTGGTTGTGGGGTTATCTCACTAAGCAAAGCTGGGTGAGATTCACAGCAGACCAAAATGAATAACGTATTTTCAGTGGCTAAGGATTGAGTGCGGTTCAGATTTTATCCCAGCCCTATCACTGACTAATTGGCTGACATTTGTAACATCCTCCTCCATTGATTATTTAAAAAAAATACTTTATGGGTCGAGTACGAGGCCCCAATGCTAATTCTATGAAGGGAAAATACTATAATCCTTTCTGGCAGGGCAATGCCATAAGGCATTCCCCTGGCCATGGCAGGACAATGCCATATGGCATTCCCGTATGGAATGGATGATCCACTCTGTATTTGTTCCTTTGTAACTTTTTGAAAAATTATCGCAGAATCATACAAATTATATGCGATGTTATGCTAAATGTTGCCAGTAGGTCTTTAAAATATCAGAAAGTTCTAATAAAAATTACAGATTTACTGGAAATTTTAAATTTTAAATTTCTTTTAATAATAATGACTACAAAAGCCCGCCATGCAAAAGCCTAGATTGGTTCTGGTGCCTGCTATAGTATGGGTACATGGCGAATGATGTGTGGCTCTTGAAGGGTTAATATGGGAAAAATCACAATATCTAGTTCAATCAGATGCAGCATTTGTAAAAGATAATATCAAGTAGCTGGAAATCAAGAGAACTTCATAAAGAATACATAACAGAAGTTCTCAGGCCTAAGATTTAAAAATTGTGGTGTCACATGTCATTTTATTAAAGAACTTTGGCCTGAGGTCATATTTCTGCTTAGATCACTTACATTATAAATAGGCAAGTAAAACTTGATTTTTCTTCTGTCCTATCTCAGTCAGTAATTAGAATAGATGCTTCAAATAAAGAGTGATTTGTAGATTAACCCCCACAGAACACAACTGGACGGTTATCTTGTTGAGTAAGTGTCATTAAGAGGTAATTACTGGCAGTTTCTAGCTACGCCATATGCCACAAATGCGATGGCATCAGAAAATTAGGATTTTAGGGCTCCTTAGGACTCTTATCATCTGTCATTATGCTTAGTACCTCAGGAAATATCTATCACAGGCTGGCATATTGGTGACATTTTAATCATCTTGAAGATATGATACTGATTTTTTAGGTCATCACGATAGATTCTTCAATAAATCAAATGCTGTGAAGACAAGAAGGTAACAGGTCTTAGAGTCTTTTTACCTAAACACTTCTGATATTCAATGTCCGACAGGGAACCATAGCCACAACACAGGTATATGATATGGACACCAATACATAGGGCAAATTCGTAGCTTTCTGGCGATGCTTTGTATTTAAAAATCGGTCTGTTATTCATAACACAACAGCGAATTACCCTTTTCAAGATAGAATGATACGTGCATTCTGTCCATTCACTAAGCTAGAAACTGGAGTTGTGGCAAATATTTACTTATTTATGTCCACTATCGCCCGCCCAGTGTGCCTACTCACCCGCCGACCGTCATTACGCCCGGGACGAGGCGGTAATTCCCGCTTGTCACACCGGGGGGCGCCACTAGCGTGTCAGGGTCCGCGAAGCAGCCTGGCGGATGTCGAGACGCACAAACAGAAGTGTAACTGGTCATTGAAGAAGAAGCTCAGGCCGGAATTTTACCACAGCAGGCTTCCACGTTAGTACAGATCTATGTGTTAGGCGGAGGAAGCAGGGGCCCGTTTAATAATCTAGGATTGTATA
Organism: Alentia gelatinosa; assembly: GCA_950022655.1. Taxonomy (NCBI): domain Eukaryota; kingdom Metazoa; phylum Annelida; class Polychaeta; order Phyllodocida; family Polynoidae; genus Alentia; species Alentia gelatinosa. The sequence goes on from OX465592.1 coordinate 18,590,350, forward strand.
TGAAGTCTCTTTTCTGTACCTCCTATAAGGGTTATCGGTCGACAGTATTTAAGTCTGTTCGCTAAGATAGTATCGGCCGGCCATAAGGTCGTTTAAAAGTGCTGAATAAAGTTGAACCACATCTTCCCTCGGTCTCTACGGCATACAGAAAAGGGTTTTCATATACGATTCTAGATTATTCAACGGACCCCAGGTTTCCTGCTATGTTGTGAATAGTTAACATGTACATGTGCATGTCTGACACATAATTATTTCAACCGCAGAAGGAAAAGCTAATTTAAAACATGAATGCTACAATATGCTGGCAATACATGCAATATTTTTTGGAGTTGATCCAATAACTTCAACATTCCATTTTAATTATACATGCTCACGTTCAAAAGTTTTTCTCTGAGAAGCGCCCTCCACACACTTCTATGAGGAAGGGGAAAGCTCAACTACGGGGGACTAATTTTTTCCAACATGCTCACGTTCATGTTAGATTTAAACATGCTCCACTGATTCCCTACCCCACATTTTCGTTTTCATCATTACCCCTTAATCCTGGACGAAGAAGGAGAGTCGTGGTGGGGCAGATAGACTTTATCGACCTTATTGAAAGAACTATTGATAAGGAAATATGAATATGATATAAGATGATGAATAATTGACTGTTGGAACAATGATGTCAATTGTATATGTAGTTATAGAATACAATCATGTAAGTACATGTATACATATATATAGTTGTACAATATAATCAAATATAAAAATAGCCAAGAGGCCAGTAAGAGATGAGGGAGAGGTGTAAGGGAAAGAGAAGAAGAGGGAAGTATTTATGTTTTTAGAGATTGAATGAGGGACATGTTAACTGCCTGAGCATTTGAGTCTCTGATATAGGACCGATGAGATTTCACCCCGCAACCAAAACCAGGCGGCTGCCAGGCCAGGGCTGGGGGCTCTATGAAGGTGTCAACCCCTTGAGGCCAGATCTGCTGGAAAATGCTATGTGATTAATGTACAGGCACTGGCCTGGGGTAGCACCTGATTGGTGCATGGAGCACATCCTTTAAACGAAATATAGAGGCCAAAGTAAATTATTAAGAGTCCGTGGAAAATACCCCTTTTCACAGTACAAACAAAGGGTATGGAGATCATAGCATATGTGTACAAGGACGTGATATTGCCGATAACATAATTGGACTGGACAGTTTGAACCTTTTTTTCCCTTCGAATTCGCTTTGTTTCTTATTCTCACATAGTATAAGGCTCGTTGAGATCTCAAAGGCATATCGGACAATTTAACTTGAAAATTTTAACCCATGCCAATTTCCTGAAAATTGAATATGATGATCCCAATTGTTGTAGAACACATTTTCCATATTGGGTTGAAACTGGACAAAACATTATATATCATTCATCTAATATTAGATGAATGAAAGACGTCCCAAAGAAAAAAATTGAAGTGATAAATGTCAATATTTCGAAATCACCAGATGGCACTATTGCGGATTGTAGGATATGACTTTAAGATGGCGCAAATCAGATGGGTTTCTTTTTTAGAAAACATTGTACTGATGTGTGAATCTTTTATGAAGAATACCGTACCATTATATGGGTCGCGATGAAGTTTTCAAAATAGGGATGGTAAGAGATGTCCAAAGAGCCGATTACTTACAAGGAGGGAGGAAATAGAACAAGAAGGTGGCTATAGGTAAAATTGTAATTGACAACAATTCTCAAAGAATTGTTAAAAAAGACAGGTTAAACTTGTTATTGCTCGCTGCAGGAGAACATTAAAAGAAGTAAGTAAAGTCTATGTACAAGATACTTCGGCCCGGCGTCCACCTACTACGATATGGCTCCGATATCGTCTACGATGCACCTTCCGATAAAAAATCAGAATCGCGTCGGTAGGTCTAAATTTCTATCGTAGTAGGTGGACGCCAGGCCTTAATGAAATAAATGATTACAACAGTCTAAGACCCAAAGCAATCAGGGACAACCTATACCATGTTGTGGAATGTATATAAAAAGAATTGTAATTTAAATGTAAGAAGTTATAATGAAAAACAAGTAGCAATGCTTATTAGGAAAAAGGTCATAGAACAGGTTAATATAGTGAGATCCTGAACCATCGCTTTGATGATATTTTTCATTGCATCACAATAAATTCATATGAATCCAACAGCACTACATATATATGAAACATTATAATAATATAATTCCGGCCAGGTTATGTGTCAACCTTATCTATCCACATAACAACAGTAGCTATCTCAATCAACAACTGGTAACCAGGTAACCGCCTCTCGAAACCATTGGCGTCGTGAATTCCAAACGGTTACGCCAGTTGCTCTCTTGTCACTGACCTGGGCAAACATATTTTTCATTGTGTTGAAAACTTTTTGATTTTACTGAATAAAGTCTGAGTGTGTTATATATTACGCCAAACAAAATCACTTGTTTGTTGTCTGTTACATTGCTTATTTATAATTACGGCAAGTTGTAACTTATATATAGATTATTGACCTCATTACAAAATGAATTATGATAAACATGCTTTATTCCTGTTAAGATACAAAGAGTAAGAAACTCATAAACCTGCCACAATCGATGTACAAACAGTTGGACTAAATCTAGAAAGATTAAAGACTTTTCAAACCAATGTTGACCCGATTGCGAGCTGGCTATAGAGCAGGTGAAGAGTGGCTTGGACCGTTAGTGAGCCGCTCACGCCATGCGTTAGGAATAATTACCCAGGCTACCACATCATAAACGGCATCAATCTAGACAACAAAAGTACAACAATGTTCAGAGGTGAATAATGCAATAAATGCCATTCGGTTTTATTTTGATACATTGATAATATATTATAATAATGTGTACATATATATATGCAAATTATTTAAAAACACTGAATACGTAATGAGTGTTTCGACGTCTAGTATCAATAATTTAAAACATGGCTTTTTTTGTTTTATAAAGGCAGCTCCGAAGTTAAAATGCTTTTACGTTGAGTGAGTCTTTACGGAGATAAAAGGTATGGAGGAACGAACAATAGTCTATATGAAGCTACACTCAAACAATAACGTCTTTTTGGCAGACACGAAATGAAACCATTCTGCATTTTCAGAGAGTTTCTTCAACACCTAGTTGGGGTATAATGCCATGTTGTATTTCTATGAACAATCTTTCGAAGTTCTGTAGTTTTATTTGTGTTTGAAAGAGATCACGAACAATCAGATGGCCCCGCAAATAGCTTCAACACAGCGGAAAAGCCGCTGCAAATTGAAGGAGTCGGAGTCGGCGACCAAATGTCATATTCTCAGTCACTTTGACTCCCTTTGTACATTGCATAAGGATGCCTGTTTATGTAATCGTGTGCAATTTCTTCGCTCGGTCCTTACAAATGCAGGGTGCCTGGCAGGGCCAAGAGAATAAACGACTCGCTTCTATTGAGTACACTTTGTAAGGGAATACTGCATCTAATCGTTCTAATCAGCTATTCTCTTAAGCATATCAAATTAATTGACATTTACCTCTGCTGTCGGTACCTAACGTAGACTTCATATAATCCAATTACATATATATTGCTTGCGACGGGAACTATTCACGTGCTATGTGAAACAACCAAAGCTTCATATCTCTTCTTCCAAAATAATCCAAGAGAGGCCTTAAACACTTTAAAGTAAATCTTGTAGTTTTCAGATATTTTGATCTTAGAGAATCAGGAGCAACCAGCCGATTTACTACTTGGTGTCAAGAAAATCAACTGATTTCTATGACAGACTGTTCAGTTGGTGTATGTACCTATAGCAGATGGCATTATGCAGCAGGTTGAACTTGTAACGTCTGTGCTGTGATTGCCTATGCTGTAGTTAGCTGTTGAACCAAAAGCCAGTGAGGATTGACCAGTCCTGTTTCGGTCTGTCATACATCCTAGGAGGGCCTCTCATATCATAGACAACTCAGGTGTCATTTTAGCATGCTGTGCCCCCATGTGGGCGGACTGGGAACCATCTGGAGTGCTTGATAATGATGGTGAACTTGCCATTCAGTACATGATGCCATTTAGTACCAACACAAGGAGGAGCTGCTACGAAATGGCGTCTGACTCAATACAGTCATTTCTGGTACTAATAACTATGAACAATTTAGATGATTTTATTTTATTTTATTTTTTTATATTTTTATTGACATCACAACATCTGATACAGTATCACTTCTTCCTGCTGGGATTCGTGGACTAAACCACACGACAGTTGTAAACCCGTAGTACATAGAAGTACAATTATAAAGTGATAGTAATGGGATGATAATGAGTTAATGAAGATAATATAATATACTGCAAGAGCAACACCCAACTTCACTTGTAGATACAAAATGAATTCCAGTTTGGTTTTCTCAACATTAGATATCCTTCACGCATCGCTTAAAGGAAGCTGTTGTCCCTTGTTTTTGAGTCCCTCCATCTAAAGTGTCCCATAACGTCCTTCCCCTGTATCCCGGCGATCTCTCATAATTGGCAGTGTTGTGTCTACATGTTATAGATTTAACCTTATTATCACTTCTTGTGTTCCTGATATGCATGTCTATATTTGATTCCAATTTTGATTTTTTGAACATCAATTTTAAAAGTTGTCTTTTACGCCTCACCTCTAACATTTCAATGTTGCAGTTCCTATGCAAGTCATGATGAATCTCTTCACATATAAACCAATATAATTGATCACAATGGGGATGTAGAGACCAACACTTTATAACCTGTCAGGCTAGAAATAAAAACCAATGCGGTCACAGGTCACCGGCGGCGGCCGCTCGGCCGAGGGATGATAGAAATTTTGGGTTTGTACACTCTAAAATATGTTTGGCATAATCCTGATGGAGGCGGAATCATGTGTATCTCGTGTCCTTCTGAAAGTAATTTAAGTAACCTTGAAGAGAAACCAATCAACTCACAATATTAACAAGTAATAGCGCTTTACTTTGTTAGCACAGTGTTATTCAATCTGTCCTGTTTCACAATACATTTCAACATCTTACATAAACATAATTTGAGAGGGTAACACTTGCGAATGGCAATTTACCAATTTATACAACGTAGAATTAGGCGATAAAACTACGCTCATCCTAGCCCTGTAGGACTGACGTCTCTAGTTTGCCACACCTTGAAGATGACACAGTATCTGTACTGAACAAATGATTACTGTTAGCACAGTGTTATTCAATATGTTCTGTTTCACGATAAATTTCAGCATCATAGATAATCATAATGAGAGACTAACATTTCGAATGACAATTTACCAATTTATACAACGCATTATTAGGCAATAAGATTACTGTCATCCTACCCCTGTAGCACTGGCGTAAGGTTTCTGATTTGCCACACCTCGAAAATGACGCAATACCTGCACTAAACAAATAATTAATTGCTGCCGATTTGATACGAGAATTTGGTTACCCTCTGAGTTATCACGGCTTTATAGGTACTCTTACACCAGGAACAAAGAGCCTTCCTTTAAGCGGTCTTACTGCGGTTTTTTTTCTTCAAGATTCCACTAGATATTAGCTAATCATAGTCCATGATTCTAAAGTAGTTCCGTCAGTCAAGGCATATATTTTTTTGCGGGGAAACAGGTTTACGCTCACCCCCACCTTTCACAATCAAAGTTTGGATTCGTTAAATCCAATTGGAATAAAGCTACACTGACCAGTGCTTCACAGAGCGACGGCCTACACTAAACAATGAACTGCTAGGCGCAGCAAACTGCCACTCATGTGTTGAAAAGTGGACCATTCCTTGAAATCTGCTATCTGGTCCCACTTTTGTCACGAGAGATTATGAGGACGTTTTTGATCAACTTAAATTTCCTTCACTTGGTTCTGTCCTCAATCAGCCTGACATGTCGACGCTTTTGAGGCAACTTGCATCTCTTGAATAAATGCCAAAAGATGGGGCACCCTATCACTCACACTTTGTAGGTCATTAGGCTAGTTGATACTTTGCTTAATGAAAATTGATCTTGCAAGGAGACAAGGAATAGGTATACCTTTATCTAAGATACCCTGTATGAGAGACAATGACGTAAGAAAGAGTTGACGACGGAGACTTGTTAGTGATTTCGTTATCACAGGGCCTTTGGGTTCATTGATCTTGTTCATCAATGACAAATATTAATCACTGACTCTCTGATGAGTTTTTAAGTAGTATGTAAGTTAATCATGTTGCTGACTGAGTGAGATTTCTAATTAAGAACCTCAGATATACCTGAGATGCATCCTAGGGTTGAATTACTTTTGATTGTGGTGGGCTGTATAATCGGCGAGGTAACACAACAGCTGACAAGAGCTAAAGCCAGAGACACACCAAGAGAGAAACGCAGCAATTTCTAGAATCGTCAACAGCTATCATTTCATAACTTACCTGAATATTGCTTTTGAGATGCTAAATTATGGGTGAAAGATGTTACCAGGAAATAATATCTCACCTACACGTCATTTTTTGTTGGCAATTTTAAAATCGCTGCGTTTCTGGCTTGGTGTGAGCCTGGCTTTACAGTAGACTACTTTATATAGAAGACTACCTACTTCCCATTTGTTTTCCCTTGTTCTTTATTTATCCTGTAAAGGTAGACAGCAGGTTTGCCGGTATGATGTACCCATTGCAGCATGAATCTGGGCTACATTTATTAATACATTTAGCCAGGTTTAACATACGGTTGGTTGAATACAATACACCTTAAGTAATCATGAAAGTTTAGACTGATTTCGTCAATAACCTCAGTTATTGATGTACTGTCTAAATTGTTAACATGATTTAGTTTGGTCAAAAAGTAGAAAAGTATCACTTTCTGCTATTCTTTGTCAATGGTCGGCAGCGTCAAATTGTCTGCATAGTCGCCAGGTAGTGCCAAATGTTATAATCTGATGTAATCAAACGATCTGTAGTCGTCACTCGTTTGGCGTTTACACTGGACGATTTGTAGCCTTTTAGTTCTGAAAGTCGTCGTCCGGACTCCGGAGTTCGCCTGGGCATATGCATAATCGCTGCAAAATTCTCTTCAGTGGATCAGACATTCTCTTGGTGGTCGGGCAAGAGATGCATTTCTCATGCGAATTCGCATGGACAAGCGACAACCTACATTGTACCTTTAATATTTTTGTATGTGTTCGGCTGGTCACATTTTCCATTTCGGCATGTTAACAAAAAACTTGCAAAAAATGTGATGACAATAGCAATGGGGCTACATCGTTAGAGGTGAGTAGAGAGGGGTTACAACACAGGACATACATTCAGAGAAGACAAAAAAATGGTAGATGCACAAAAGAATCAGCAAAAAAAAAGGTCCTACATTTCATGGCTACCCCCCCCCCCCCCCCCACCTACCTCCTCGTCGCAGAGATACAGGTTCGATGCATTGTCCTGTCTGGCGTTAGGCTAAGTCCAAATGTTGAAAACTAGTTTTATTTCTTATAATGCCCATAATCAAAGATTTGAGGAAGTCTGGGAGAAAGTGTTGAAAGGGATAGGGATGAACTATTACCAGATGGAATACACACAAACCAGAAGCTGCTGGACTTGTTGCCCCAGGCTGGAAATTACATGCACGAGTGAAAAAACTCTCGGTGGACAAAGCAAAGCCGTGGTGTGAAGGAACTACAATACAATACAAAGTTCCTTTCAGTAAGTACCTTTAACCCTTCAATAAAGGTAGCTGTCATTATAGCAAATCAAATTGATACAAAAAATTGTCTGAGCTAGAACTAGAAAAATAGAAGCAATATACATATTCATCTTCCAATGGCTCGAGTCTGTTGAGCACCCTCCCTCTGATAACCTATACAAAATGTCAAAATTATTTAAGGTCGACAACAGACCATAATTCAACCTCAGGGCCGTATGATGAAGACAAGCCGACATGGTAGGCTGACACCACAGCCCCTTTATTAGACCATATTTTATTGATATTGGAGCTCGTATGTTGTAAAAGTAAGACATGGTTAATACAGTAATTTTATCAAAGAAAAGAAGATAGATTGCCCAATGTAATACATGGACCACCTTGAGCATTCCTTATGGAAGACCATATGATTGAGGTGGACAACCTGTATTTGTGTAGGTAAGGACAATGAGGACCAGATGTACTACGAGTGTAGAAGGATTAAAACGAACCATTTCCTAGTCCTAGTATTCTTAGTCAAACTTTCGAGTCAGTCCAACCTGAACCTAATCTTCTACAAAAATAAGACCGAGTTGCCTTTCTCGCCTTTTCCCATGGTGGTTCAATACCACATTTGACATGCAATTCTGAATTCCAGTAAATTCTATTACTGCTAAAGCCTCTCAGAGCCCCTTTCGTGCTATCTAAGGTCTTTCTGGTGTGAGACTCAGGCGTAATTTTGCAAACTTGCAAAATCTTGCATTTACATTTTCAATGATATTTCTTGTCTTGGGGCTCAACTTAGAGCACTACCAATTTCAACACATATAGGTACCTGTAATATTCATCACAACTAGGTTTATTGTTCATTCTTAAATTCAATTTTGCTCATAGTTTCAATCTATATTGATTAGTCAGCCAAATGCATTTAGTCTTTTTTTTTTAATATTGAGCTTTGCTCTATTTATTGAACCGAAAAAGTTACAGTAAGGTTGAATACGAGGCGTAGCTGTGTGCACCTTCTACTCCTACCGCTTTGCGACCACGGATAGAGAGACATGGGAAACGGAGCGCGGGAAGTTGCTGCGCTCTCATCAACATACCCAGTTTGGACGTCGTTGATTGGCCGTTCGCGTCACGTGACGTGTGCGGCAGCTTGTGGTTGGTTCGCCGTTTGTTGTATGTAGCAGTTTCGAGTGGAGCTACACTTGGCAGTTTCGTGTGAACCTGCAGGCGGCGAGTGCGGGGCGCTATGTGTTTTATACACACAGCAGCCTGTAGAGTTTAATGTTTTGAATTCTAGTGTGGTGAATGGTTTTCCCCACAGGCCCAGTCATCTTTCTGACAGGGAGGCATGCCCAGATCGTTGTTGTCAGCCGGTTATAGGATATCTTTGTATCCTACTTTGTGCTGTCACTGTGTGTGACAGCTATGTGTTGCTGTCAGTTTGGAAGTGTAGCGAGGGATTTTACCCTGCAATTAATCTCGTGGTTTCGATTGTTATTCAATCTCATCAGGCAAATGTGCGGTAGGTGCTCTTCTGTGGTCTTTCCTCACAAATTAATTGTTCGGGAGGTGGATATGTAGTCCCTCGATTTTTTTCGATCTTCGAAAAAAATTGCTGGTGGTTCTCTCTACTCTGTGTAGTCGAGTTGTCACTCCTCCTCCCCCATTGTGAACCGGATGGTTTTATTTTTCGTTCCGTCGGAGTCTATTTCTAGTCTCCGTGGTTGGAAATTTTTTTTTGACATGGCACTTGTTGGGGGTTGGATTTTTTGGGGTGCATCAACTATCCGTACCTATTGTCCAGTGTGTTGAGTCCTTGGGGAGAGTGGGTTATTAACCGGTGTATCCAGTTAAATTCTATCTTGTTCCTGAGTCTCGCAGCTTCTCGAGTGTCTGTATATATAGTCTAATATATATACCTTGACGTCGTCTGTACCATGGTGGGAGTCTTGATTGAAGTGGTTTGGCACTTCATTTTTGCTGTCGTGTTTTTTGATACAGTTGAGGTGTTCTCGTATTCTTTCTTTAATCTTGCGTTTGGTTTGGCCCACATATTGCATATTGCATGTTTTGCATTCTATGCAATTTATTACATTTGAGCTGTTACACGTTACATTCCATTTTGTTTGGTGGTTTTTCTTTGTCGTGGATGATGTTATGTGTCCGTTCATGCATAGCATATTGCAATATTTACAATCTGCCTTTTTACACTTGTTGTTTGTCTCGTCGTTTTTTTCTGTTGATATTTCCTTTTTATCTGGTGTTTCATCTGTTGTTTTCTTGGGCTTGTAGTCCGTTCGGGCTCGTACTAGGTGATCTTTGATGTTTTTTGGTCGCTTGTATCCCTTGATTATCTTTTTCTTGTGGATGTTCTTCGATGTTGTTGATCTTGCTAGTAGATCCCAATTTTTTTCTACTATTTTGCTTATTGCATTGTTGTTAGAGTTGTATGTAGTGACCAGCACTACACCCTCTTGTTTGTCGTTTTTGTCGTTTTTCTTTTTTCCTAGTAGGGTTTCTCTACGTTGTTGATCCACTTTGTTTTTGCTTCTTTCGATTATTTTTTCGGGGAAGCCTTTGTCCCTGAAATCCTGTTTTTTCTTTTTGCAGTGTTTTTCATAGTCCTCGTCCAACTTGCATATTCTTCGTATTCTTAGGAATTGGGAGTACGGGAGGCTTTCTTTTGTCGATGAAGGATGGGCCGATTCGTAGTTGAGATACGTGTTGGCGTCTGTTGGCTTGGTGTATAGATCCGTATATAGTTTTTTGGAGGATTCTTCTATTTTCACTTTGGTGTCAAGAAATGGTACTTCGCTTTTTGACCATTCCGTCGTGAATTTTATTGTTGGATGGGCCTTGTTCAGGTTGTTTACCCATTTTTTGTAGTTTTCTTCGCCATGTTCCCATATGACGAAGATGTCGTCGATGTATCGTAGCCATATTTTTGACTTCGGGCCTTCTCGAGTGAGTAGTTTTTCTTCCAAGTCTTCCATGAATAAGTTGGCGTATGATGGGGCAAGCCTTGTCCCCATCGCTGTGCCACTTATCTGTTTGTAGTGGGTGCCGTTGAACTGTATATTTTTATTTTTCAAGACCACTTCTAAAAGGTCAACTATCGAGTCATTGCTTGGGTTTAGTCTTTTGTCTCTCGTCTTGTTTAGTTTGCGTCTGATTGCTTCTATCCCTTCTTCGTTGGGGATATTTGTGTACAATGAGCCCACGTCTAGAGTTGCGAGGATCGTTCCTTCCCTAGTTGGGCCTTGTGCCTCTATTATGTTGATGAAGTCGTTGGTGTCCTTTACGTAGGACTTGATTTTTGGTACCAATGGTTTGATGAAATTGTCTACGAAAGTCGAGATTTTTTCCGTAGAGCAGTTGTTTGCAGATACTACTGGTCGTCCTGGCGGTGGTCGTTGTGGTTGGTGTATTTTTGGTAAAAAAAACACATGCGGAGCTCTTGGTTTGTCGGTTTTCAAGGCGCCAGCTGTAGATAGGCTGATTTCGCCTTTTTTGGTCATCTTCTCTAGTTTTTCTTCCACGATGTTGTTTATTTCCTGTGTGATGTCTCGTTCGGTTTGGATGTAGACCTTCTTGTCTCTGAGTTGTCTCTCTGCTTCAAATATGTAGTCTTCTGTATTCTGTATCACGGTCGCACCTCCTTTGTCGGCCGGATTTATAGTGATTGATGAGTCTTTTGCGAGGGTTCTAAGAGCCAATTTTTGGCTTTTAGTGACGTTGTGTTGTCTTCTCTTCTTCGGCATATAACTGTTCAAGTCAATTTCGTTGACAGCTATGTAGCCCTCTAGGCTTTGCGAGCCTGTTGGTGGTTTCCAGGTAGATTCTCCCCTCAGTTATCGATTGAGTTTCTTGTCCTCGTAAGGGGCTAGTGTGCCCTTCACGGCTGGATCTGGGACTTTGTCGTTGTTAGGTTGGAAATAGCCCAAAGCCTCCGATTTGGGCTTTGCTTCTGCTGCATCGAAAAATTGTCGGATTCTAAGTTTCCGGTGAAACTTATCCAGTTCGATTTTTCGGTCTCCTTCTCCTTGTCCGCCCTGTGTCGGACAGAAATTCAGGCCTTTATCTAGGATGGACATTTCGAGGGGGGTTATAGTGCGTTTCGAGAGATTAACTACTGTGTTTTTTTCATCATCATTATCGGTGGGGGATGGGGTGGTTGTATTTACTTTACCTTTCTTCTGGTTGGCCTGAGAGAAGTTGAGAACCCCTATTTGGGGTGCCCTTGTTTTATCTTCCTCGATTGTTATGTAAGGTTTTACCCCACCCTTGTTAATGTGGTCGTTTATGTTACCCTTCATTGTTTCCTTTTCCCCTTCTACATTTTCTTCTATACAAAATGAACCAAACTCGGAACAACAGTTAACTTGGTTTATTGTCGAGGGGCGGACTTGGTCTACATCGGTATCGTCGGTCTGAAAACAAGAAGTCTCACAGTTGTCGTTGTTAGCGAAAACGGACCACATGTTGTTGCATTCTGTAGTCGTCCACTTGTCTGGCATCGATAGAATGTTCGCTGTCTTGTTTTTGTTACGTGGTCTCCCGTTGATGTTTCGCATAATTGTTCTAAGTTGGTCCATGCAACTTGGTCTGTTCTTCCTCGTGGGTCTTGTGGTCTTCTTGGGTTTCTCCATTTCAGCTCGCGGTATGGGTCGTTCCTGGTCCGTTGTCCGTTGGACTGCCTCGGAGTAGGTCAGCTTGTTGTTAGTATCTTTGTTCTTGGTACCTGTCTTCTCTTCTGGGGCGTTCGTCGTATCTAACTCCTGTGTGGTATGCAGGCTTGTTTCCCCTATATGGTCTTCTGCCACCTCTGTTGTCACGGTATTCGTATGGGCGGTAGTGGTCCCGTTGTTCTGGTCGATGGTCTTTTTCTCGATAGTGTTCCCTCCCTCTCTCCTGTTCCGGAGTGTCCCCCCGGGCTCGGCTTGCAGTGCTCGAGGGGGCTGTACGAAAGGGCTTGTGGTCACTTCTCGCAAAACGCTTGCTGTCGTTCTTGGCCTGTTTGCGAACCTTGTTCTTGACTTGTTTTGCGATGTGGAGTATTTCCTCATCCTTCGGGCTTTCTTTCTGTAGGATCGTCATTCTTTTTTCCAACCACGGAGACTAGAAATAGACTCCGACGGAACGAAAAATAAAACCGAAAGAGTTACAGTAAGTTTGGGTAGAAAATACATGTGAGCTTTCCATCGGTACATAATGGACCATCCAAAGGGCTACAAGTGATCACTCCAACGAAGAACAATGTCTGAAATCAAAGATTGTACATAGGAAACTCTGAAAAGCTTATCTAACTATTTAGTCTTTGGAAACATTGATGATTAATCCATCTTCAATACACCGGTTCACTTGTATGGCAACCATATTTCCCAAGTATTTATGAACAGGAGAAAAAAGAAGGGCCCCATGACCAAACCTTGGGGCACACCGAACTTAATATCGACCAGTCCCGTCTATAAAGTATACTCTCCTGATTATTGATATTTCAGACTTTACATTGTTATAATGTTCATTATAATTGCAACGAGCAGAAAATAAATACGTATTTTTCAGCTCCACTTGGGATTCTGTCATTGTGTGATCTTTCTATCTTATGTCTATCTTTCATATGAAGCCTATTTTGACATACTTTCTGTATGGTCGTGGCTTCACCGTCTTTCAAATCTATTACTGTTTCTTCTTCTCACAGAATAAGTATTTTCCATATTGTCTTATAGATTGCCTGTCTAGCTTCGCTCCTGCAATAGGTATTTCTGTACACGAATACCTCCGTATCTTTACATTTCAACGAATTCAGGGACTATACCTCTATTTATCATCAGAGCGGATTCTTTACATCGCTCCACTTTTTTCGATTCCATTACACTTTTAATCATTAACTGGGATGATAAGAATCCTCAAGATATCTAACAATGGATTTTTATGCTGAGGTAGATTCCCCACGTGCGTCTGGAATTCTAGACCGTAAACTCCCAGATTTGAGACGACCATTTAATCAAAGTAAATCCTATTTACATGATCAGGAATATTTAATTTTCGTGCAGGCGATGGGCCCGACGCAAATTACCATAACTACAACACGCAAGATTGACACTTTAGAAATACTTTATTACAATAGTAACATTAATTTTATTTGTAAGAGTGAATACATGTTTCAGGATGCTGACATGATATAATCTATCGTGTGAATGTTGTATGGTAAATATTGAAATTGAGAGTTTTTGGTATAACATTCTTCCCTAGAACGATACAACATTTATAGCTAATTTTTCAATGTTATTTCCTATTTCTAAACTTGTACCAGTGGTAGGATGAGGTGCAGGTGCGTATGCGCGTGGATGTAGTGTAGATTTAATACACAAAATGGTACAATGACTAACCCTGAACAAAGGCCATGAAAAACCAATTATTCAATCAACTCCAAAATCATTTTTCAATCCCCTATTTCTCAGTTACTCTACTTTATTTGGGTAGTTTTGTAAGAAATATTGCAGTAGGCAAGCTTCAATATGATCGACAGGCACCCAGGCCAGGCACTCTTAACATCGAACTAAAAACCTAAAAACTCTAAAACAGAAATAAAATTCAGTGTAAATTCACAGCTCGTCAACGACAACAGGCATCGTTAACAACAGTTCCGCCTTGTGATATTCAACATGGGATTTTTCCTCGGAGATATTGAATCTTTTTTAATCTTTAACCTACACTAACAGTGGCAATATGACCGTGTTGGCAGTCTGCTCACAGATCCTGTTCATACCAGCACGCGGGCCACACCAGCATCTCGACATGCAGGAATGCTTCTTAGGAATAAATACATTTCTGGAAACCCGAGAGCATTTGAATATTTTGAAAGCCGAGTCCTGTGTGGCCATGTACATGTGTGCCCAGACCGACTCGGCCATTAGAGCAGGAAGTCCGCCGTCCGGCCGCCAGGTAGGATTACTGATACGTGCGGCCACTTGCTAGCGTAGGAAGTGCGACTGAGTGTGGAAAGCCAGGTTACTGATACGTGCGGCCAATTACTAGGCATGGTGAGAAGCACTGGGTCCATCGGGTGCGATACAGAAAGTGTGTTCACCTTTAAGATTAATACAAAGAAACACAAGGAACGGACATTGCATCGTACATTTCATGTCTGTCAGAAATCACTCGCCACAGTAAATACTTTAAAGATATTACTGTATCATTTTTTTAAACTTATTTCATATTCAATCGACATATCTATATGACATATCATATTCGCCTGTTTGTGTCCTTCAATACAATACCCTGGACGAATATATAACGATGAAAACAGGGAGAAATACATCGCTAATATCGATATGTATCTCGGGTATTTTACGATAGAATAATCGTCTTGTTTACGTCTTGGCATTATCAAATTTTTGAAGCGACACATACGATCCACCATTTTGCTTTTGACATTGTCACATGAACGAAATATCGCTATAAGGAGCCAAAGTGAACCCGTTGCAACCACAGATAGCCGGTTACAAAATACTATTTCCGGGTATAGGCGCTCAGTACTTTGACTATGTAGGTTCAAGATTATATGTGTCATTCTCCAATCTTTTAGATCCAAACTTTTAATAAACTTAACAACTGTCATCGTAGTCTCCAAACAGAGTTATTCAGAGACGATAGTAGTAAACTACACTTCAAAAGTAACAAAAGAGACCAAAAACGAAAGTCTAGCCTCAAACCCCCATAGCTTTAGCACTAAGCCTCGTTCTTACTGGCCACGGGAAACGGTGTTTTGTAGGTGGGTATAGATGGTTTCAGCGGGTTCACTTTGGCTCCCTATACTACGTTAGTGCGGCCTATAAATTTACAACTGGCACGAACATTATCATGATTGCACCCCCATCAGCGGTAAGGATTTCATACATGCTCGATCACAGGTATATAGTACTAGGAGAAGTCCACGAGCTTTGGACGTACAACCGAGACGAGGACCAAGTAACAGTCAACGTCCAGCAAAGCCTGGTTTATAATCCTTTATCATATAGCCTCAAAACGGGAAAAATAGTCAAGTATTTACCAAAACACCATTGTCAAAGTCGTCGGGCACAGCATCGTGTCCTCGTCCCGTGGTTTTCAAGACGACGTTGATTTTGAAATGACACTGAGGCTCGAGCATAGGACGTCATCAAACTTTCAATCTCCAAGCACATTCTTTGTGTTTCTTTACTAAGGGTGGGAATTCCAGCGTGTCGCGAGCTTCAAAGAGACGTTTGACCAGTCCCACCCACACCGTTTGCTATGTCTACTGTTTGAGTTGTCACCCTCTCCTTAGGTGGTTTCTGAAACTTTATACCATGTAGAATCCATTTTAAACCTTGGCACGAGTTTTCCAAAGGTTTTAAACCCGGTAAAAATTGTACTAACTGCCGCCGCGCCTCTCATCTTATTTATAGATATCTATTTGTTTACATTTTGCAAGCTAACTGTCGGCAACATATGGCGATATTGCGTGCCAATCTTGGTGACAATTTTACCTCGCATCTCGATGTTTTATATTTATTAATGTATTTAAGTACCGGTTTCATGGGTTCTCATTATGTATATCAACAGTCGATTTTGATGAGCCATGTTTAGTTTTTTATGTTTGTTCGTATATATATATATATATATATATATATATATATATATATATATATATATATATATATATATATATATATATGTGATACACGGTCAGGAACAAGCTATGCACGCCCGTTACGCCTATAAAACATCGACCCGACGGCTGTGCTCGTTCTACCTTGTCGGATTTGTGACAATCTGCGTCAATCTGGTCGATGTACGCACTTCACCGACCCGATTTTATTACATTTACCGAAGCGTCGGGCATTTCTACCACGTCAGATATGACCGACTCTCACCGACCTTAAGATTTCGATGTACGCACTTTACACATTGTTCCCAATTCTGTCTAGGCCGTTTATGAATAGCGACGATTTGTAGCCCCTCCGGTCTATGTACAAGTATCTTATATTGATTTGAAGGGGAAACAGGGGTGGTTATAGATCTGAAACCCGTTTTCCGGTATTATTGCCTATGTAGACTTATCATCCGAGAAGATTCTGCATGTCGATGTCGTATAGGCATAATAAATAGACATTTTATTCCCCACTGTCACAGACCGATGGTCGGGATGAATCGGCAACAAATGTCGTTGTCTTATAGGTTTACGCGCACCCGGTGAATTTCGGCATGAAGACATTGTATCTGATACTTACTTCTATACAGAAAAGGCATTAGTTCCGTGCACGAGTACATAATGAAATAATCACTTGTTCGATATCCTGTAATCCTCTTATCTTTCGTACCTTACAAACTTGATTATGTATCATTGTTAGTCATTGCATAGCGAATCTTTATGTACCTGGAGAGCCATAATGGAAGTCCTCCCTCGCTGTGAATCATGAGCTATACGTTTATTTCTAAAATACTGAAATCTCAAATTGATAGCATACTTACCACACCAGCCTCCACCGCATCATACATTACCTCACATCTAGTGACACATTTAAATAAGCGGGGACTCTCATATTGACCATGCGCAGTAAATCGGGACGGCCGGGGTGGAGGGGCTGAGCTGTAAGGTCAAGAGGGGCCCTGTTCCATAAAACATACCCTACCCCTGCTGTCGGCATGTTAAGCCCTCATTTAGGCCCGGGCCTGGGCCTGTGGAATTTCTGCGCCTTGGCGGAGGGTGTATATACCCCCTAAGTCTGGGCGCAGCGCCCTATCGTAAACTGACGGTCCGCAAGTGGCTTCATGACCACAACCATCGCGCATGCGCCGAGTTCACCTCTCGCCTAAAGAGGGCGCCACTTGCCGTATCGTGATCTCGCCGAGTCTCGTGATAGTCGACTTCCGAGGATTGGTATGTGTTAATGGTGAGGGTGGTGGAGGAGGTGGAGTTGTGGGGGGTTTCCTCGTTTAAATACATGTTTAACAAATAACGAAACGTAACAGACATGGAATGCCTCCACGAAATGTGTTGATATCATTCCTTATTCCAATGTTATGATATCAAACAACCACATGAATCATTCCTTACTTCAACTTTAGTATCTTAAAGTAACATGACCCGGGCGGGGGGGGGGGGGGGGTGTTTTTAGAAATAAGACCGATATCGGCTAAACGATTACGATGAAAACTAATCTCAGGCGATAGTGACTAGGATCGCAGTGACAGTCCAATTTTTAAAAATGTGGTCCTCAGAATGTAGAGGCATTTTGCAGTTTTTGCAATTTACTTTTTACAATAAAACTCGTAGTTCTAAACTAGGAAAAGATAAAGTTTGTATATTATTATGAACCTGTGTACGTATGTCTCACCTTTACTCACCAGGAGTATGGATGGCGTTCGTCTCTGAGTGACGAAATACTATCCATACGTCCCTCTGTACCACGTGACTTGCTGTGAGTCAAAATTGTAAGTAATATAATCGCGTTTTTATTTTTTCTCAGGTATCTAGTATACGGAGACAGGCTAGGGTGCTTGATTGAAATCTGTTCCCTGCTATTTTGGTATGTTTAAACGTACCTCCTTCTTCGAACTCGGTATGTCTAAACACAAAACGCAAGAACTTGGACAAGATTTTATTCAGGCACCCTAGCCCTGTCTCAAAAAAATTATAACATTCCTGTGCGCGCACCTCTATGAAAATACTAGATCCAACTGCTGTACATGAGGATTGAGCCCGCTGTCATGATGTGCATATGATATTGTATTGGAATTTCAGTATTCGTCGAAAAGGCACATTCACCAAGGAATGTCCAAGAACATCTCCAAGGAGTGTCCTTATGTATGATCTGTGTCAAATCTACTATATATCTCATCAAGGACCGGACACACCACCCCAGGCAAAGTTTATTAAATGAATTTTATGATCCATATTTTTCGCGATTTTCACATACATAATAATTAGGAAAGGTAGTTACTGAGCGCTTAATTAAAGCTGTTCTTGGCTCTTCATCCTGCGAAGGGCCGTAATAATTCGGACGGCCATCACTACGGCCTCAATAACTACGTTTCCCTATCATGTTATCCAACTGCGGACGAAGGGATACCTGTGTATCAAGAAATTAAAAGATATGACTAAAATATTGGTCTACCCCCCTCACGCACACACTACAACATGAGCACTAATCAAACTATAGGTCTGCCTCGTCTTAATTGACAAGGAGCCATTGGTAACGAGGTTGAATCTTGTATTCATGTATTTAGAAGAACATGGATATTTGAACATACTGCAGGAATAGCAGCTTAGAATTTGACTATGACGCATATCCACAGAACTACAGTATCCAAACAGATCAGTCCTTCTTGTCTGGACCGTCCATTTACCAAGATGATATCGGTCACCCAATTTCCTCAGGACAATCAAAGCTGTCACGGATTTCATGAATAAACTATTGCAAACTGTTACCAGAACACCTCACGGAAAGGCAATCTGGATAGAAGAGTGTCTACAGGTAGTTTTGAACATACATTTGCTTGAGCGAAGAAAGAAGAGAATGAAACGTCAAAATGACAGGTGTTTGGACCACATAATTGCTTTGTAGGGCAACAATTCAATCACATATTGAATGATTTCCAATCTTGTATAAACGAACCTGCAGACTATCAACCTACCCGTAGATTCAAAACTGCTGGAAACCCAACCTTGTCACTCGCCATATTGAACTCTCAACTCACACCTTTTCCGACTCACCCACCAACTCCAAAATGTCTCTATTTCCACCAAATACCAAATAATACTATTGTTTCTGCTTCCGGTAAGTTATGTTAACGCTTGATGGCATGGAAATAGTTATGAAATCATTACTTTCCATGACTGATTGGCAATCATAATTTCCTAAATATAAATTTGGAATTCAGCCATGCGTCAAGATCTTCAAATTATGTCCATGCTACCAGGCCTTAATAGACTATTTCACTGTAGATTCTAAGTCTATAACCAACACAGAACAGTTGAAATTATTGTCCTAAGTCTTCTAATCCTAATAGCCAAGTGGCAGATTTTGTGTTAGAGGCAGTGGTTAGAGGTTTCTCTGATTTTCAGGAAGTCAGTCATGCAAAGTCAAGACCCCTATGTACCGCAATTATAAGGTAGTAGCGTAGATATGAAGAACTAAGCGTAGATATGCATTTACAGTCAACATCTGTAGAAGCAGACGTAGATATGCTAAATAGAGTGACCTTATCTATGCATGAGGTGATGCGTCTACCCGGAAATTATTCATACGTAAACCCAAACGTTGACTCTGCATGGGTAATAGATTTATCAATAACCAATGAACAATTTAATGGCACTTACGTCAAACTATCAGTCACCCGAAACTAGCGAACGTGCGACACATTGACCGATTTCGATCCGGCTCCATTACTTTTTGTGCTTTTTCGCCTGGCCTAATTTAGTCGTTGGAATGGGTGTTGACTCCTAAAATTGGTCGGTAGGCTCCGAGGAAACAGCAGTGCTTTGCCTCTGACAACGATTTCTAGCACCAAGCCACTTAAGACTGCACCAACGACCGACTTCTGATAAAAAGAAATCGAGGGTTGAGGGTTTGGGGTCGGGGGGTTGTCGGTCAATGGAAATTCCGATGTACAGTAACTACATTTATCCTACCCCTAATATAAAATCCCATAGGCTTAACATTGGGTTTCCGTATGCCACGCTGACTGGCATACAGAGTTTTATATGCCACTAGTGGCATACAGCATTGTTATCACGTAATATTCCAAAATCGAGGAGATAGGGTAGGATAAAATCAAAATCAAAATCCTGAAGTTTTGGCTCCGGACTTCACTCGGCTTCGCCTCATGAAGTCAATTTGCCAAACTCCAGTCGTGGAATACGGTGGCCAAGATTAAACCTCATCCAGTTTTACGATATAACTCAGAATAGACCAGTGCTTATCCTGTGATGCATCTATGCATGACATGGGAACACTATGCTGGATGCTGTTTGATAATCTAGTGAACATATCTTGGCTATATGATAAGATAAAACTTACGAGAAAGGATCATAAAATTAATTTAATAAACTTTGCCTGGGGTTGTGTGTCCGGTCCTTGGTGAGATAAATAGTAGATTTGACACAGGTCATACATAAGGACACTCCTTTGAGATGTTCTTGGACATTCCTTGGTGAATGTGCCTTTTCGACGATTACTGAAATACCAATACAATATCATACTATATTTACCGAACGATCTTCATCTAGGACACCCCTGAAGGTGTCCTTGTCTTGGGGTAATTTTAGACGACCTAGGGAAATATGGAGGACAGAGAGAGTTATACTTTCCTAGCTCTAGAACAAAAACATCTATACAGCGACATTAGATCAAAGACAATCGTAGATATACATCCTACGATTTATTACCCACCGAATACAGAGTCTCCATACTAAGCCTATGGAGCCTACAGATCGCTACTGAGTAAAATACGGACCTCCAGAATCTCCTAAGAGAATACGGCTTTTAAGGCCACCTGACGGGCATTATAGGAACTAATTTATATAAACAATGCACGGCGCTTTCATCAAATTTACAAGATTTTTTTTCCTAATAATTATTCGAAAGGTGAGTAATAAATACAACATTACTATGATTTTGATCTGTGTGGCTGTATCCTCCTTGTAGTTGAGACTACGTAATACTCCTCGCTATCGCTCGGAGTCTTACTTGGCGTCAACTACGCGGAGAGTACGGCCACTCAGATCCAAATCATGGTAATATTTTGTATTTATCCTACCCCTAATAAAAAAGTCATAGGCTTAACATGGGATTTGTTTATGTCATGGGTGTGACATAAAGTGTTGTTTATGCCACTACTTTCTGATACTGAAAAAATATGGAAATGGGGTAGGATAAAATCTAGACGCCACTCGTTTGAGTTTGAACTTATTTATGCCACACATTTTGTTGGCTTCGTAATGACACTCGTCTTCGACTCGTGAAATTATGGAGTCAATAAAATGCGTGGCATAAATAAACTCAGACTCAAACTTATGACGTCTCTTCATAATATTCTGGATTAATATACAGCACCCCCCCCCCCTTTTCCCAGTAAAACCGTCAAGAGCGCACAAAAGCTCGCTGACATATGTAGGTGGGTTAACGACTTCAACGTGCACACTCTTATACATGACCTGCCGCAATTAATGATAGACACATCGATATCATAATCATTAATCTATTGGCAAGGGGACACCTGGGATAATAACACAAAATTATGAAACGCAAATTTCTTCAATGAAAAACAAACATCATGATTATAATCATTTATCAACCACCTACCCACAAAACGAATAATTAATGTAAATGAGGAATCGATAATTCTAGATTGAAGCATATCGTAAAACTGGATGAGTTTTAATGTGGCCACCGTATGCCACAACTGGAGTTTGGCATAGTGACTTCATGATGCAGTGACCAAGATTAAAACGAATCAGGTTTTGATTTTATCCTACCCTGTCTCCTCGATTTTGGAATATTATGTGACAACAATTCTGTATGTCACTAGCGGCATATAAAACTGTCTGTATGTCAGTCAGCGTGGCATACGGAAACTCAATGTTAAGCCTATGCGATTTTATATTAGGGGTATGATAATAGATAAGAGACCATGCTGTGATCCAGAAATTCCGGTATACACTCACAATTACCTTTCACCGAACACTAATTACATGGAATGAGTAATTCTCACATTACGGAAACTTTCCAAGGCGGTCCTATACTTGAGTGAGATTCACATGTAGCCCTGGACTGATGTACCTGAAATAAATGTATCTCACACCTTTCTTTTAGTCTCAGACAATTCTCCTTTGGTATAAAATTCCAGTAAAAAGGGGTAAGGTTTTTACTTTTGCCAGTGTCAAGGAAGAACGACAAATTTAATTCACATGGAATGACACACCTGGTACATTGTCTCAGACACAGTTACATTGAACATCTAAGGCTTTACCCCACCCACACTGAAGTTCTACTATAGAGCTCCCGATAGGCTACGATTTGAAATCGGTGCTGATCTGGAGGTCCCCGGTGATTCAAATCGTGGACATAGGTATAAATCATGTCTTTATGGGGTCTATCTAATTCTAGAATTTCATAATTTTCCGTTATATCGCTACAATAAGCTACAACAGGCAACCGAAAATCCAACATATTGGATGTTATCGGGATCTCTACGAATGGCGTTTTTAATCGCAGCCTATTCGTATGCAATCGTATCGTAGAGTCAATCGCAGAAACCTGTGCCACTCCCACAATTTTTTTCTGGCCTCACAACAGAATCGGTATCGTGTCGGGAAGTCAATCGTAAGGCCTTTCAGGACCAGAATCGGCGTCGGTGGTAGTAAGCCTTTACTCTGGGACTGGAGTGCCCTTGAGGTGAGGGGTGTGAAAACCATGTGATCCTGCTTGCTTGCTTTCTCTAGGCTAGGTTGATTAGGCAGCCACTAGTCGATGACTTATCAGTTGGGGGATTTGTCTCACCAAAATACCCAGGCTATTGATATCAAATGTGTCAAAAACAAGAGATTGTTTACCTTTGAATTAGAGATTATTGTCAACGAGAATTGCAGGGGAAACTACTTCTTTCATGGAGATGGAACCCTACCATTTAGAGGAGGAGATCGTTTGACAATACAGAATCTCAGCTGGATTTGTCTCAGACAAATAGTTGTTAGGTACATGAATCCCACCATGTGAATTCCACTTCTCACTGAACATACCTTGCCAGATATGTTGGCGATGAATACGTCACCAAAACATGCTGACAAGATCTCCATTGACTTGGAGTCAAAGAAATTGGTGGGTGGCAGATTGGAGTGAGTGGACGGGAGATGAGGTCAGAGGGCAGAGGGCCGACACAGCGGCGAGCAGAGAGTGGTGGGGGGTAGATGTCAGGTGAAAAGAGGGTCAGAGGGCACCATTCCGGATGACAGGAGGAGAGAGGAGGTAGAGGAGAAACATGGTGACAGAGGTCAGTAGTGTACCACAACAACCCAGGGTACCATGGCACAATATGTATCGTCTAAAACTACATCTTACCTAGCGTTTAAACTAGACGATTATGGCTGATGATTCTTGAATTTTGCAACACCTGATAAAAGGCTAGAAATCATTTGGTGTAAATGCCAGGTGTCTGGCGACTGCAGATCGTCTGATTATGTCAGATTATGTAATTTGGCACCACCTGATGACTGTAAACACATGCTGGTGAATATTTCAAACCAGCATGAATTAGTTGTCTAGACAGGTGGCGACTAATTGCCGAGGTGCATTTCTGAAATAAGTCTTCTACTGTAAATACATTAAGGAAACTTTTGAGTCTTCGACTATTACGGCCGAGCTTGCATAATCGAGCACCATAACTTGGATCTTTATATTCCCCAAATCCTGAGAAATAAATTAAAAAAAGAAAGTAGATCTCCAACCCGTCAGGAATTCGTACGCACTTTGATCCTGGCCCAGAGTCTAGAAGATAGTAAGACTACAGAAATATACCCAATGACATGTGATTCACCTCGAAAGTAAATATAGGCTATTCATAACTAAGACGATATTTATGGACTGGTAGAAATGTATAATGCACACCTGTAAATGATTAAGTAAAATTAACTCGAAACAACGAGCACTGAGTTAGAATATAAGACTTTAATTGAAATTAACTATAATTGTGGAGGATTAGGAAGACACCTTATAATACACCGTGGGTCATTAATAAGCTGAGACACTATTGAGTGGAGGAAATGATGAGTTTTTCATACGCGCAGGTTTTTAAAAATGTGTTTATTATTGAACTCAAGGACATGAGTCATTTGCATCCAGTTACAGGCTTTCACGATCAAGATACAGATTCAGAGCAGTAACCAGCTACGTTAGCTATACAAAATATGATACGGGCTGTACTAGGCGTTAGTCAGTAGAGTACTCAGCACGCATGGAGAGAAACGGGACTCATCATGTGGGGCCTGGAAGGTGGCCTATGCGAGCAAAGTGTGAGCGGAGTCCCGTGTGAATCAACAGGTCGCCGTTGAGGTGTCAGGGGCTGCAGTGTACATCTCGGGATAATTCACATGTCCCAATCTTGTATAGGATGTCTTGAGGTCATTAATTGCGGCTCCACGCTTTCCTCTCGTTCTTTGTTCCTGTAAGCATATTTGCCGTGCTTGGGAAGTTATGATCGAGCTCACTGCTCCATGTTTGTGATAGCCCTAATTAATCCAGAGATTAATCGACTCATTGCTGGTCGGGGGGGGGGGGGGTAGTAAGCTGTCACCTGCAGGTGCCCAGTTGTTCTGGCTTCTTTGTCATTTTGGCTTATTGACCCATGTGGTCATGTAGTCTACCTTCATTCATTTAATATTTTTTGTAGCAAATGTTTATTTCTCTTTTTTTTAATTCTTTTTTTTTCAGGTATTATCAAGAAACGTCACGAAATTTCATGCAATTGTTTATATGGCATGAGTTGTCTTCGCGGAATGATATCACGAAGTGGAGCTGAGTGATATCTGTAGCAGAAGACAACGAACGCCATGTAAACAATTGTATGAAATTAAGTGACGTTTAGATTTTATCCTACCCGGTAACATGTTTTTAACTTCATATTTCACCTGTGGCATATAAATGTTATATGGCATAACTGTGGCATACAGTCACTCCATGTTAAGTCTATGGAGATTTATATGAGGGGTAGGATAAAAAGACATACAGATTCACCCTATATTGGGCGTTCTTCCATTGTATTCATAACAAGACAAACATCTATAAACAAGACACACAGGACAACACAGTTTGCAGTTTGGCTAGGTCAGCAATAGGCAGCAATCAATGAGTTAATATTTCTGGCATCTCAAGAAGTTGGTGTTTTATTTGTACGTTAAAGTAAGAAGCATCAGTTATCCTTTGAACATCTTTAGGTAGGCTATCCCATATTGGGATTCCCAGATACAGGGGTGATTTTCTATATTTTTCAGTTCGAGGAGCATCGACCTTTAATATCATTTTTTGTTGCCTTCTGGTTGGTATTTCATTCACATCTACATGTTTTATCACTCTGCACCAAACATACATCTCAAAGGTTTTCATACAATAGCAATACATCCATACATCCATTCTGTAGCCTACCTTTATTCATTTAAAATGTCTAGAGGAGCGAGGTGATGCACTTCAAAAACCTGTGATGAGGGTCTGCAAAGCTTATAGCAGCTCTCTTTGGGTACGAGCTACGTTTATAGAGTGGGTGATCTGGGAGCCACCGGGCAGTGCCAATGTCCACCGTAAATTACCTCCAACTTCTACCCACAATGTCACGCCACTGAAATGACCTCACCTAGCCATTGAGATATTTGTTAACGTATTGCAATTAACACAACAAAGTTCTCTTGACGTCAGGTTCGGAGATTGAAGAAACCGCCATCTCGATCCTCTTCCCTGAGCCAGTCAGTTCACGTCAAAAACACATTTATGACGTTGAAGTGTTTTTCAGATTCTGATGGAGGCAATATGATACTTCCTTCTTCCATGCAGAAAAACATCGCATGGCTTTTCAAGTCTTTATTGTTTCCCTACATCCACACATAGGATAAAAACTAAATCGCCTACACGAATATAGAAATGTATACAGTGCAATCTTAACATACGATAGAGAAACACTCCCTGCTACCTACAGCGATGTCCAGCAGAGAAGCCATACTATTCCATGCCATTATTGTGGTAACGTAGTCTTCTTAAAAAGCACCCTTACAAATGTGTGACACGGCGAAATGCATTAGTTTGTTTATTCCTGAAGCAACTAACCTTTATCTGTTCAATACTCCCTACAGAATGAATTTACTTCCTTCTCAACGTGAATAAGGCCGCTTTAGTTTGCTAGCACGGTGTTGTAACATAACCTTTTAGAGTAAAAGCCAATACACACTGTACGATTTCGGAACATGAATGTTCCTTTCTCGGCGACAAAAGAACAATCATAAGCTCAGGCGAGGCCTAGAAAATGTGTCGGCCAATGTGACACCCCCCTACAGTAATTTGCCTAAGATTTGGAAATCCCCCCCATGGCGATGTACCTTTGTCGCCGACAAATTGTAGTCCAATGTTCCGAAATCGGGACCGATAAATTAAGGAATGTGTTCCTTCCCGTTGTCGCCGACAACAGAGTTTAAGAAATACCCACCATGGTTCCTACCAATTATGGCCCTTAATTAGTCGCTGGGTGAGCAGAAATGCCCATGCCACACACAGACTGAGGCCAGCTCACCGATTTAACTCCCATATACTGAGATTTATTACTTGTTCCTTTATCGGTGGCCCTAAATCGCTCACGATTAACGCAGTCCGTCGTCCAGTGTGGACAGAATTTGCTTACAATTAACTCATGCTAATGGCTGCCATAAACGTTGTGGGAATAGTCGACGCGATGTACATATTCGCCTGAGACAAGTTAAATAACCCTGACTATTCAGGGAGTTAATCGTTGGAAACGAAATCGTTCAGTGGGTATTGGCTTTAACTCTTGGTCTAAAGTTCATCTCCAGCCTTCACATATGACGAATGAATGCCGACTCCAGACTTCCCATTACTGTTATTAATATCCTGAGGCTGTACATAAGATGCATAGTGTGACTGGCTAACAGTAGGGAGCCGGGGTACGAGGAAAATATTTCATTTTTACACGATTACAATATTCATGTCCTTAAGAATCACTCGTCTGTCCAAAATGTTCACATTTTTAATATTTTCAAGAGGACATTCCTGTTTGTTATCATTTCGAAATTTTCAGGTTTTGCTTATTCAAAAGGAGAAGAAAAGAGCCTATGGATGACTTTATTTACCGATGGAAAGTATGAATGTTATAGAAATAAGGGAAGCCGCTTCATATACTTTAAACTGTTTTAGTTTTCACCTAACTTTGTATATGTGTTCAAATTATCCAATGTTCTTGAGCGTGGGAAAAACGCTCAGATACACTGCCTAAAAGTTGTAAAGGTTATAAAGACTTCCCAAGTGCTGCAAAAACTATCCATTCACTATCTGTGTGCCAACTCTGTATTATTGTAAGACAAATAGGACTGGCATGTTCTAATATCATAGAGGAGTGCATGATTTACCATGATAAATCAGTACTGTATGAAATACCTTATTGATCTTCTGATGCTTTATATATCTGGATTCTGCAGTTGTAGAAGTGGCTAATTGCCAAGTGGGCTACGAAAGATGATCCACAGAGAAGATGAAACCCAACCTTTCAATTGTTATTTATTTATAATTCCAAGCTCATTCATCAATGACGAACATACCATTTGTCCCTCGTTAGCTTAATGAAGGAACCAAAGCGTTATACCCTGAAGGCATATCATCTGCGTTCTTTTGCAAGTCATTAAAATCTGATAGCGTTTATTTTTCAAGTTGCACATTGGTGAAACAAATGAAAATTGTGTTAAAGGATACACCTTGGTAAAATTAGATAATGAGCCCGAGGTACATCTAGCAAATTACACATTTATGAAATAAAACGTTGATAGAGGAGGTCAGACACGTCTAGTAGTTATGTTTACTCTTTGTTATTGTTGTCAGGTCTAGATTCACTGATAAGATGCCTTTAGATGCACTTTGCCTCGCTAGTTTAACGCTGCGGCAGAGATCACTGTTGCATTGGCAACAAGGCCATCATCTGAATAATTGACGGGGCGAGCTGAGAATTGGTTCTGTCGACCACGTGCGCGGCGAGAAGAGTTTGTGTCGTGTAGCTACGACCTTCATATGATGCAATCGAATAGAATGCCTCAAAATCGTTACTTTAACATGCAATTTACATCGTGCAAAATCTCGTCTAAAACTGTCTTAACGTGCGACACCTCGAGGGGGTTTCGTCGGTGAGACTTGTACTGTAATTCGGGAGAGATTGCATGGATATGACATAGAAACATAAGAACTGACACAAAATGACAAATCATTCTCTCAGATCTAAAGATGAAAGTTATGGTTTTAGGTTAAAGAGCATTAAAAAAGTGTTCCCCTGGCCTCAGTTGTACTCGGGGAGACCGAGGCACAGTTTATACCTCTCGACAAAAAACGCGCCGATAAAATATCGGGAAGAGCAGGATCTGTTGATGATGCTCTACTTGAAAATATCGGTACCGATAATGGAGGACACTGCAAATCCTTAAGGTGTTTACACCTGTCATCCGAACATTGGTTCATCCAATACATGTATGGCATACACCTGACGAAGGATTATTGATTATGTGTACATCTATTTTCATGAGATTCAATCATAAACAGACATGGGGAAAATCGCAATATTCAGTTCCATGCCTTAACTGCAGCAGATTGTATATATTTCCCATTGCCTAATGACGGGGCCTCTTTATGTGAAATTTGTATATGTTATGATAAAAAGTCGATGACGGTGATATGATGGCCCTTTGTTCTCTGAAAAGTGAATGTGCTTTCCGACGGAGTCTTTCAAAGCGATTTGAATGTATACACAATAATGACTGGTTTTGTGTACGAGTGGCCGTAATCTCCGAGTAGTTGACGCGTAGTGATATCCGAGCGCTTAGCGAGGATATTACGTCGTAAACTAGAAAACCAGTCTTTATTGTATCTATTACCCACCTACAAGATTACTAACAAAATTGTACATGAAACAACACATAGGATGACTACACATTTGATACGGCCACATCTCTATCAAGCAGGGTAGTAATTCGGTGTATACTTAAACCAGGTATATAGTTCGCTATGGTGCTGGATTTTTAGCAGGGGAAATGTTTTATGACACTGATTTCTGATGATAAATAAGATTATTATGACTGATTATAAATGATTGATATTGAATTAACATTCAGGAAGCTTATTTTGAAATACATGATAATTTGATCTCATTATGGATGAGACTTTTTTTTCCGGAATCTTCTGCAGGAGATTCTGACAGTTTGACTTCTGACATGTCAGAATCTCCCGGTAGCCGATTCCAGGTGCTCTATACATCTCCCACGGAGGCTACGTATTTGGCGGGTTATAGATATTGATAATTGGCGGTGTAATAATCGGTTAGTGTTACCAGATTCTATAAATCGGTTGTCAAAATCAATAGGTGTAAACTAGGCCATAATAATGCTTTTCGCTTGGAAGCAGCATTGGCTTCGGTCTTTTTTAAGTGGGACCAAAGATCATTCTATAAATGTAGCTTAGCTTCGGTGGGATTGACATTTGGATCTGTACTCTTTAAAGCAGATCTTTTCTTCGATTTCAGTTCATCTAACATGGTTATCCAAGAGGTAACCTTTATATAATATTGCGTTTTCCAAAATGTGCGGATAAAAATAATTAATGCAGCATCGATTTACTTGCGCCCTTAGCAAATCCAACGTCTTATACCCGCAATAATTTTCGAGATTTTGCGCGGTGGGCGGTGGCGGTGTTGTGGCAGTGTGGTGACGTTGTGGCGGCGGTCGTTTGTAAAGGGTAAGACTGTGGGTAATCCTTTCATAGTTTTCAGATATGTATATGAATATATATATCGACCTATGTTGTGTATGTACAAGTGGCGATCTATTTTGCATGTATTTGGTGTGTACAGCCATCAAGGCTGTATACGCCAGAGACAGACATGCACGAAGTGGCACAAAAAGGTACGCATGTACTTTCTTTTTATAAAGAAGTGTTTATCCCACAACAATTAGCATGTTATGGAGTCGATCTTCCGTACATCATACAACAGGGAGTACATATAACACAATACCTTACAAGTAGACTCCGATACTGATAAGGACATTAACATCAGCCAGTTTATTAATACACAAATTCGATTCGTTTTTTTCCCTCCACCTATACTTTTACATTCACGATAAACCTATACCCATAGTTCTTCGTTTACAACTCTGCTGGTATCTTTCTCCATAGCTTCGTTCTAAAAGATAAGGCATATTTTCTATACCCTTCAGTATTCGGTCCTTTCTGTTTGAAACAATATTTTGCTGTGCTGTTGGTGTCGGTGGCTGTATTTTGTCTAAACCCATTGTTCTTTTCTAGCTAGATCATTTTCCAGACATTTCTTAACACGTGTTTGTTCAGCTCCTTAAGTTATCAGTACGATGTCACTTGCATGCATTATTACTTTGCTATTACATACTGAAGTCCCTTAGAAGGAAACTTTTTATGAAAGTGTGCCAACCAGTCCAAGCTGATCAACTCCCCGGGTGAGTGGAACAGACACTGCCCTACTAGCCCCAGCATGTCCACTCATCTCCTGCAGCCACAGCCAACAGGATTCAACGGGATGTGCCAACCGCTGGTAGCTACTACTGTACCAGTACGGGGAGACATGGACTTTGGCAACGTAAGGGGCTGCACAGATCTGGGACCTGGGACCTGTTTCACTAGTTTCGTGACATGACTGTGACACCATACAGACATTGGGGTTGTCTAGTTTCATGACAACACAAGTAGCTGTCCTTAGGAAAAGACAGACCTCAGGCATAAGAATTAGACAAATCTACACATCATGGACCTGTTCCACTAGTTTCGTGACAAAAGTGGCACCAACAGTGCAAGCAAGAACGGACAAAACGAAATCTAATGTCTAGTTCTTATGAAACCCGACAAACCGGACACGCCATCTAGACATGTCACGAAACTAGTAAAACAGGTCCAAGTTTCACTAGTTTCGTGTCCGGTTTCATAAGAATCAGACGTTAGACTTAGTTTTGTCTGTTCTTGCTTGCACTGTTGGTGCCGTTTTTCATGTCTGTCTAACATTTTGGTCATAAACTAGTGAAACAGGTCCATGATGTGTAGATTTGTCTAATTCTTATGTTTGGGGTTTGTCTTTTCCTAAGGGCAGCTAGTTGTGTTGTCACGAAACTAGACAACCCCAATGTCTGTATTGTGTCACATACATGTAACAAAACTAGTGAAACAGGTCCCTGGTTGTGGTAGTCGAGACAGCCAAAAGCTGTGAACTTGCAACTAGCAGTATCCACGACGGTCACAGCCGAAGCTGAGGCAGTGGAATGTATCACCAAACATAAGAGCCTTTGGAATCTGGGGCTTATATCACTCTAACGTCTACTGCAGTATAGATGAAAGCTTTGAATAATAGGAATCCATAGTGCACATTTTGTATGTATTCATATCGGTCTTAATCGGCGTTTATCCATTCATTGTCTGTTTAATTCATTACTATTGATCAATTTGAAATATCTCATGAAACTCATTATGAAAATACCATTCAATTTTCACGACTTGCCTTTATTCTCCATAGAATGCACATCTAATCAATCAAATAGGTTTTGATAACAAAGGTTAAGAAACGAGAACAATTCACAAATCAGATGTCAGGAACGGGCAGGTCATTCAGTCATCCTCTTATTCATAACTGTTACGTAACCCATGGTTGATGTCAGGCGTATTTCACCGAACGGAGAGCCAACCTGAAAAGCGTGTGTTGATAATTTGTTTGAGAGACGTATGTCTGTGTAGGGAGGGCAGGTGGGTAGAATACGGCTGGGTAGGTGGCTGTATATCTTATAGGCAGGTGAGAGAGGCAGTATTAGATGAATCTAGATAGATGGATGGTCGGCAAGGGTCGGAGAATTCCTTGTTCATGGTAAATGCTTATATTGTACAAAAAAATGATTGTTTTTCCATATTCCCTGCTACATTTGAATGTGAGATTTGATTGGGACAACATCCCTGATGGGGAAGCTAGGGCTGGTGAATTGCGGATGCTGGGATAGGGTCAGAGAGAAGTTAGGAGGTGAGGGGGTTAGGCAGGGTGTGTGTTTATGTATGCCGTGTGCTCCGTGGCTGACGCACAAGGTGGTTAATTAGTATTCTCATGTTCTGTTTACTGCAACTCTCTCAGTATCTCCAACAAAGACGACAATGCCATGCTTCCTATAACAAATACCTCTACTCAGGCTTAAGTGTGAAGTCATATTCTGATCGAAAATCTTGGGCATGAATTCATATCTATGT
Source organism: Alentia gelatinosa (assembly GCA_950022655.1). NCBI lineage: Eukaryota > Metazoa > Annelida > Polychaeta > Phyllodocida > Polynoidae > Alentia > Alentia gelatinosa. Next base: position 18,623,024 of record OX465592.1, read on the forward strand.
TGAAATATCGATGTAAGACTTTCATTCGATACTTGTTGCACTCATTGTACATGAATCGATTACGTTATTGCGCATTGTCTCGGCGTGGTTCTAGGACCTACAACTTGTACTCCCAGCGCAATGGTTCGCATATAGACGGTCACAAATCTATTTGATATTCTATGAGACGAAATGATGATTAAAAACAGATACAGATGCTGATACAACTAGAGCGACACAACGAGAGAAAAAAAAACACTGGTCCCCTTGATCCATTTCACTACAAAAGGAAAAGGAAAGAAAAATGGAGGCTGATGAGGCATAAAAATAGTCCAGGTACAATACAGGTACAATAAAGGTACACTACAAAACCAGAGAAAGTAGTAAACAGGATCGCTTTTCAAAGCACCTCGCACCGGTGAACAACTCGTAGGTATTGGTTCAAACAATAGAATGAAATAGGGTTCATATATAGAAATACATGATTTTCAGCCATTCATTCAAAAGAGAAGGAATTGATAAAGGTATATTAATCAGTTGATCTACAGGTAGATCTACCTTTCCATAGAGATCCATTGGCTTTTGTCGTCGTGTTACATAGTATGGGTTATTTAGGTTATTTAGAGTCCCTAGGCCCCCATTGGAGTCAGTCATACCTCGTTCACATGAACGACGATTCCTTGAAATATTCTATACAGTGAGGTGCCATACAGACTGGAAGAAAAAAAGACGATTTTTTAAAATTGACTGGAAAATCAACCTTAGTTACATATTAACATAGTCAGACATGACAAATACAGGTACAAAGTTACATTTACAGTTATTCGAATTAAACAATACGAGACGAATTTATTGAGCCCATAAACTATGGAAAATTATACAGAAATTGATGCTACTGAGGGTTATGTAAGTGTTGCAGTTTTGTATGTAGTGAAGAATGTCGGTCAAACATATCCTTTTTAGTACTTTTTATAAGACATTTTTACACTCCAAGATTACCACATTTTCGATTTCTAGAGATACTTTTTGTTTAACTAAAGCGTCGGGTCTCACCGATTATACTGCCCTAAAAGGTCCTTCCTCATCACGCTTCTGCCTGTCTCATTTGGAGCCTTTCAAGCAGGGTGATACCCTTGCCGATGTCGAAAGCCTCAGTCCCCACGGTGGAAATGATGAAGACCAAAGAAGAAACCATCATCGTAATCTACGTTACGCACATTCCATATTTTCACTGGTCAAAAGCCATATATGCAATACACTTGTAAGTGTTTTCTGGACAATCTATCGCACATCCCTGAACTTGTGGACCATAAAGACCTACCCACAAGAGATGTAGCTCTGTACCTAATTATCCCAAGGGCAAAACATGCGGTGTACTACAACTCATTTTATCTGAAAGGGCTGAGAATGTGGAATAACCTATACACTAATCCTTGTAAGTAAACATTTCAAACCAATAACTAGGGAAAATTATCCACAATTGCAGTACGATTGTCCAGACCAAATAGTCATTAAGTACAAGGGCATACATAATCATTGACTTCAGCTAAACAAAAGGTAAATTAATAACGTCGAAATGCAAGAGAATGTCCGCACTTACTCATACGATCCTAATGGGTCACCTGTTAAACACTGATGTATAATACTCTACTGTACTCTTTTAACTCTGTGTTGAAAATTCGCCAGACTGTGACTGCAAGCGATGATGGCAGATACCCCATACAGGTCAAAAGTTTGCAATTAAGTGTAAAAAAGCTCCAAGCCAGATTCAGGATGATTGTAAAGCAGTCATCAAGCTACTTGACCTGTCTTCGACGTCATTGACTAACCTTCTCCAGAACTCAGTGGTAAATTTATTGTGTGACACCCCTGAGGTGGGCCTAAGTACAGTTACGTAATTTGCCTGCGACAAAGTGACCGACTCCTATATGATTTGGGAACTAATCGTTCAACCCTAAATCGGTAGATGGGCATCCGGCTTTAGAATCACAGATATTTCCTACGGGAGATTCGGTTCCCGATAGTCATTCAATTTCTGTGGTCAGAGATACTTGTTTTGTTAGTTGCAGCATTCATTTCTGAACTAATAAATGATTATAGAGAACTGAAGCTCATTTACGCTTCGGATAAAGTCAAAGACAGGTGTGTTAAGGATTCCTTTACATCTTTTATTCCTTTTGGAACGCTCTTGTTTTTTTTGTTTTTTTTCCCCTTTTCAACGTCCTTCCTTTATTTGGAATTCATAAAGCTTAATTCTAGGATTATATTACTGATCATATTTTCAGAAATTGGCCAACAGATCAATTAATAGTTGTTAAGAGATAAGAAATACGTCAATATAGGCAAAATACAGATCAACCCCTTTCATCACACACAATGTCAATTAGATACCTCTTCAGTAGGCAGCATTATAAATAATGGTTTAATTCATGAAATAATATACAGACTACCGGAACAATGCTCTAATTGATATCTTAAATTACTATTCTGATAAATGAGTAACGCCGCATGAAATAATATACAGACTACCGGAACAATGCTCTAATTGATATCTTAAATTACTATTCTGATAAATGAGTAACGCCTCAGTGTAGCATGTGCTGTGCGGCCATGCGTGGCGCGTGCCTCAAGGCGCGTGCATGGTGACGTCCCTGTGATAAGGCCTATTTTCACTTGCCGACATAAGGATCGGCGATTCTATTTTTTTCCAAGAGAAAACAATATGTATTTAGTTCAGCAAAATGGTACTTATCGCGAGGATTAATTCCTGAATAAGATGTTACCTTGTACTATTACAATTCTGTCAACCTTATCTTAAAATTGTGGCCTCCTGGGTTTGCTCTTTTTTTTAATAGGTAAGAAAATAATTTTGATATATCTAAATCCTGATTTACTAATTCTTTTTGTAGATTGTCACCCTATCTTATTAGAAGGACGATCGATAATTTCCCTCGGAGTTCTTATAACTTTTTGTATACTTCGGATTTCCGAATTATACAACCAGACTATTAGAGAAAATATCCTAGTATAGAATTTTGGGAGAGTGGTGTGTGCGCTACAAAATCTCTACACACTTGCAAGCTGTAGTGCAAGCTGTAGTGCGATACAACGTGTAGTTCCATGATCACTAAAACAAATCTATATAGAATTGCTGGAGCAGTGTAAACAATCCCAAACTGTAAGACCACCTAAACAGGTGAAGTTTCTTAACAAGAATGTTAAAAGAAATGTTTAAAAAATCGGTCGGTGGTGGCCGATGAATGGTTTGGAGGCAGAAAGTCGGCAGGTGGAAACAGGTCAATGGGGGCGGCCGACTGACGTCAGAATATGTGAGGAGCTATATAGAATTGCTGGAGCAGTGTAAACAATCCCAAACTGTAACACCACCTAAACAAGTGAAGTTTCTTAACAAGAATGTTTTTAAAAAATGTTTAAAGTATCGGTCGGTGGTGGCCGATGAATGGTTTTGAGGTAGAAAGTCGGCAGGTGGAAACAGGTCAATGGGGGCGGCCGACTGACGTCAGAATATGTGAGGAGCTATATAGAATTGCTGGAGCAGTGTAAACAATCCCAAACTGTAACACCACCTAAACAAGTGAAGTTTCTTAACAAGAATGTTTAAAAAAAATGTTTAAAGTATCGGTCGGTGGTGGCCGATGAATGGTTTTGAGGTAGAAAGTCGGCAGGTGGAAACAGGTCAATGGGGGCGGCCGACTGACGTCAGAATATGTGAGGAGCCCGACCTCCACACGACTTTCTCACTCACTCCCACGCCGACCAACTCCGTCACTCAGGGGGTGGAGTCTCCACTCACCGCCGACCAATCGCCTGCTCCCCTCCTGGTCACATGACCGCCGTAAGAAGCTAATCATGTGACCCGCCCCTGCGTTCGGCGCTAATCAGGTGTTTATCTGCACAGGCGGTCGCTGGTAACCGGCAAACGTGGTGCCGTATAGCGCGTGGGTGTCTTTATATATATAGGGACAGCGAGAAAGTGTGAGAGAGAGAGAGAGAGAGAGAGAGGGAGTCCGAGAATTGGAGAGAGAAGAAGGAAGCCGCGGTGCCGCCACATATACCACGCCGTCGTCCGCCGCTATCTCCCACTATCAGCCCGCCTTATCGACCAGCTCACCCTTCTCCTGGCGCAGCCAACAGTGTGCGCCACCGACGATAGAGGGCGTGTCTGTGAGAGTACTCACTGCGCACGCGTGGGCCTCATGTCAGGGAGAAGGTGACGGCGCGACGCCACGAGACTCCGCGAGAGATCCCGAGACTGGACGAGAAGAGGGAGAGAGTTGGCAGTGAGCGGGAGGAGGAGAGCGAGGAGAGCAGTGGATATTACACTCGTATATCGACTGAGCGGACGACTGACCAGCGAGCGCGTACACAAACTCACACCCAAGGTCGGTCCTTTCTTCACCCCACTTTTGTTTGTCTGTAATGCTTTCCTTTTTATTTCTCCGTGAAGTGCGGAAACTTTATTGATGAAGCTGGCGTGGCCTTCGCGGGGTAGGAAATTGCATCGGGCGAAATAAAGGTTATATTTCCATCCTTGTGGGAGTTCGTTAGGTAAAAGTCATAGTGTTATAATCGCCAGAGCCCCCGGAACCTCACCCTGTAAGCAAACTAGTTGACTTTCTTTTATTATTCCCTGTTACGGAGTCTCCACAGAACACGCACAAGGCGCGCCTAATCCTTCAGCAGGTGATTCTGACCACCCAGAATCTCCGGCCAAAGATTCTGAAAAAAATTGCCCCATCCAAAATGAAGTAAAATCATCAGGTACTTCGAAATAATGTCGCTTGAATATAGATTTCATATGAATTATTTTCAGTCGGTTATAATAATTCACAGTCATAAAGTTTTTAATTGGTTAAAACACAGAAAAATAGCGAAACACACAGAATTACCAGCGTACTTGACAGTGCTGTGGCATCATTGCGTAATTTGGAACTATAACTTGTTTTGTAATGGACATTGCATTGCAATAATCGTGTGTGTGGATGATAAATATGATATCGACTGAATTAGTGAAATAGAGGCTGAAATCGCCTCTTAGTTGACCACGTAATATCCCCTTTGTATCGCGGATATTACTACGCAACAACTACTCGGAGATTCCGCCCACTCGTACCCAGATTCAATCGTAACAGCTTTAGGAGCTTGCTTTCCTATCTAGTTTTTTGTTGGTGTCATAACAAGATCTAGGGGCATTCCCAATGACCAGAAAATGATGGCCTATTAAAATCACCCTGAAATAGCTACCGTAAAGTACATCTAATTGGACCTCTGCCTACGAAGGATTGCTCTTCTACGATGAAAAAAATACTAATCTTTAAAGTGGTGTTAACTGGGATCATTTGTTCGTAAAGGAGACAATCAGTTCTCGAAAGAATTCGCACAAACGATGGACACATCAATTTGTCTCAATTACCTTGACCATACACTGAACGTCAAGCGAATGAACGTGGATATTTGTGTTGTGGATGGATTGAAACCCATTTCTATTAGTAACTCCCACTGGAGTAGGATCGATTTTGGTGGATGTAAAGTGTCCAGGGCTAGCTTCCTAATAGGATCACTCCTTGAAGAATAGAAGTAATATCTCATGCAGGATTTGTGACCGAGTGGTTCTCTATAAATAAACCACTTGTTCAGAAAATATATATGAAGGATTTGTCTTAAACCATAAAATATATCAACCGAAGATTCCCTTGTGAGACCATATATATAGTTCAATATGATAAGACGAAATCGGCTTATACAAAGACTTGTCCCACGGGAGATTTAAAACGGCAAACGGCGAGTCAACAGAATGGATATGGTAGGCTTGCTTCATGAGACAGGGGCCTGTTTAATAATCTAAGCTTGTTCATGAAGACCATTTTCTGTATTCCAACGAGACCCAGGGATAATGTGGGTCAACTTTAGTCAACACTTGTGGACACCCTTCCATTGGCTAGGACCGCATTATCGAACGAGCTTTAATATTATTAAACGATAATCCTGGGACGATGTCCTCTTGTACCCTGTATTTTCGTAGGCATGAGATATTCAACAAACCATAGAAACGTGTTCACAGTAATATCGTAAAACCGGATGAGTTTTAATCTGGGCTCCCGTATGCGACGACTGGAGTCGCATACGGGAGCCCAGATTAAAACGAATAAGGTTTTGATTTTATCCTACCCCCTCTGAACGATATTTTTATGTGAGGATAATAACAAAAAACATGACAAAAACTTTCTGAAGTCCTCCATATGGCTCTCCTTGCTGCTCTGAAGGCGCTTGGAACTACTTTCAGCTGCTGATCTCTGATTGGTCCATTTTTTGTACGCTCCTAGGAGCGATTTTTTATCCGTATGCGACATACGGGCGCATACGGAAAGTCAATGTTAAGCCTACGGGATTTTATATTAGGGGTAGGATAATACACCTGAATCTATGTCACTGATTGTAAACATATATAAGAGGCATATCATACCCATAAATAAGTCTAATAGCATTTTCCATTTTCTTACAATAAGTTTGGCAGGGTAGTTCAGATTTTTGTGGTTGTTTGTTTCACTTGCATAATGTCTTCTTGAGAACCGGAAGTGAAATGTGCCCATAAAGCCGTAGCTCCCCCTACGGTAACTATGCACACTGCCTTCTCGATATCAATCAATGTTTATTCGCAGTTTGGGGAAAACTTAACATTCTCAGAAAACCAGACAACTTCAACTGAATTTGATGACTTTCATCAGTATACGTGCCACATGGAGATACAAAAGGGGGACTCTCCGGGTCGTGAATACACTGTCGTGATATGGTCGCACATTTACCATTCCGTGTATACGAACAATTTCATCGTCCATGGTATACATGTATCCCCATTGAGAATGTACGGGGAGTCAGTAAACCATTACCTATTGTTTAAGAACAGCCATATACCATAGCCCTGGTATACAGATTCAAATATGTGGTATACGGCCTCAAAGCCCGTTGTGCTTTAGAGCAAAGAAATAGTCCTTATCGATATACCCTTCACTATGGCCACTCCTGGGTATACATTTTTGGAGAAGATGGATAATAAATAAATGGGTTTGTGGACCGGAGGCTCTGTAAACTACTTGAGCTTGACTTCGTAATACACTAGCTAACGCTCGTGTGTTACCAGGCGTCAACCCCTCGTGGTTTACGACTGCCTGTCTACAAAACCACCGAATATTGTCTATCTAAACCATTAGTACTGAAGAGGTTCAGTGTAGTATGAGGCCGAGGGGAAAATGGACACCATGAGAGGAAAAAATATGATCTGAGTATGTTTTTATGATACCTGGTTTGCATGTAGATAGACCCTTCTACATAGTCCATGTACTATTATTGCCGTGGATGTAAAAACAAGAATACGAGTCGCTATGGCTTCATCCGAAGGCAAAACTTAAAAACTTAAGTTCCTTGCATTGCTAAGTACGGTGCCGAGAGGTGATCGGTTTTAGGTGAAGTACGCTATAGTCCATACGCTATTTTTACCAGCCAACATAACTATAAGCGATTTTCTATCAATCTCTTCCACAATCAACCGGTGTTTATTTCATCGGTGGCAGTGGCAGGAAGTAGTGCCAAATAACGGCAAAATTGGATCCGATTTCTTGCAGTACTGATTGAAAACGGTTTGCGGTGGCCGACGAATTTAAGAGTCGGCAGGTGGGGTAAGCAGTTTATCAGGATGTAGTGATACCAACTGCCTACGGAAATCCCACCGATTATAAGTACCCTATACAAGAGACGGTCAGTGGTTCCCCTTGTGAGGTTATCCATGTCCATGTTCGTGGAACCCAAAGCACATTTAATCTGTTTCAACCGGACGACCAATTATTCGTTCCATATCAACAGATTAATCAATTTGTAAAACCTGAACTAAACTTCCTTCCTAAACTATAGGGCAAATTGTGCACGAAATAACGGGGTTTTTGTAAGTGCAAAAGGGTTTAGATAGAGGTCGCTGGGGAGGGGAAACACAACCCTGCTGTTTTATAAGATAAAATGATTATGTAGGTGGTCACTGATAACATTCTGCTCACCACCACTGATCAATTCGACACTGACACATTTCGTATATATTAGTATGCATCTATGGCCGAACATCTATGAAATACTACCTGCTGCTAGGGGTGCAGTAGGACTAATGTTTGGGCTTACTGAGACGTCTTGAATGTTTGGGCGAACTGTGCCTGTAGTATACGTTGCAAGTACATAAAATGGAATTTTCTTCGTGTCTTTTAGGTGTATAATCATAAATGAATACAGTGAGTGAGCCTTTAGCCATTGCATTTTCGGCCTATTGTCCCATAAAACATGTCCCAACGCCAGAGGCAGGGGGAAATATTCTTTTGGGGACAAAAGACCTTGAACGGCAATTACTATGTTTTCCCTTATTACAAAACGTCGCTCTTGGTGGTTCCATATTGCATGAAGTTGGAGACAAAAATGGTTTATGATTTCGGTTTCCACTTACGGACAATATGCCCCAAAACGTCAAATAATCGCTTGACGGTAATAAATGGTGGCAGGAATCGTCAGGTGGAAACACGGTTTTGAGTTACCTTCCTACGCGAACTTAAATGGTTCGCCTTTTAATAGGGTGTAAACCTGCATTCTTCGTCAGTTTGCGTACACACCATAATAGCCGAGCTACTGGTATTTGACGGTAGGTCCGCATACACGCTGTAGGTCAGGCAACGGTCCCCCACTACGCAGTACCCCATCCTGTAACAGATAAACAAACGAAAGGGGATTTCTCTGCCCCCCACCATGAACATGCAGTAGAAGATGCAAATTAGCGCCATTTAAAATCAAGCATGTAACCTCCAGAGAGGGCACTGCAAACGCCATGAGAGAGGGGACCAGAGAGAGGGAGAAAGAGATCAGTTAGGGAGAGAAAAATAAGGAGAGAGCGGAACAGAGAAGGATAGAATTTAAGGAAATATAAGGAGAGAGAGGGAGAGAGCAAGACAAGGAAAGGGAGATAGACCAGACAAGGAGAAAGACAAGGAGAGAGAGAAAGAGGGAGAAAGAGAAAGAGAGAGAGAGAGGCGGAGTTAAAAAGAAAGACAAGAAGAGAGAAGGGGAAGACCACACAGGAATAGAGAGGCAAGGATAGGGACAGGGAAGGATAAAGGGAAAAAGTGGAAGATAGAGCTAGGGGGGCAGAAGAGATACAGGGAGTGAGAGCGAGTCTACGTTAATGTTGAATGGGATTCGCTAACTAAATTAACGCCAGACGAGTATCGGGTGTTATAGTTGAAGTCAGTGACGGGGTACTAATTGTGAAATGGTGAATAGTAATTAGAGGAAAACGGTAGGATGATTGCGGGATATCTAATGATTGGCATGGACGTTGAGTGTAGGAACACAGAATGATGCTAACTTACATCGGCAGCCCTGTCTGAGCTCTTAAAGAGATCTGAAAACATCGACAATCTTCCACTAGCCGCGACGAAAACGGCACCGATTATTTGAGTTCTCCAAGTGTGGCTTGTGATACTTTTTGTGCAATAATCGGTTGCCCATGGCCTATGGTCAGGGGTGGTCATTGCCCCCCCTGGTGAAACCACTCTGCACTCGCGCACCCCTGCGCCACCTCTCCACACTCGGCCGCACTAGACATCAAAGTGCGCGAGTAAGACACTGTCCTCTGTCTCATTCGCTTCACTGGTCTCCTACGCTCAACACCTATTTTTTCTACACTCCTTGGCCATATCGCCCTCCGTGCCTTCGGTCTCCGTATTCCCCTGAATATCGGCAGACGAGGTCAGCGATACCAAGCGATTCAGTGTTTAAGGAATTATAGTATAGTTATGTTGACCAGAAGCGCTGTGGCGGCATCCGCACCCGCGGAGGCCGAGACGGACTCGGAAATAACGATACGCCAGCCGGCGGCCGAGAGCGACCACGTGGACTCGGTGTCTCAACAAGGGACGAGTGCAAGCGCGCGGACCCGGGCATCGCGTATCACAGCCCTGGAGGCCAACCTCGGAGGGGTCAGGACGGATGTGAACGAGGTGAAGACGGATGTCGGGGAAGTAAGGACGGATATGACGAAGATATCGCGCCAGATGGACGGCATGATGGACGCCATCATGCAAATCTCCAGGCCGGCCTCGCGCCGGGCCGGCTCACGGGCTTCCTCAGCGGCCGAACGGACAAGAGACTGGGCCCAGGATCAAAACGAACGCCTACTCCCCACACCCAGGGCTCTCCGAGAGGCATACACAAGCGAGGAACACCTCCAGCGCGAATTCGGCCGTGAGGCCATGCGACACGAACCGAACAACGGGTAAGAGCCTACTTTCTGATATTAATGCCCGGAGGCCGACGGCGAAGCCGTACATGTTCATGGACAGGGATGGGGTGTACATGCTGCACCAGAAACTGGACCTACGGGCGAGCCTCGGGCCTCTGGAGTATATTTCATGTTTTGTGGCCTTATTAAATGATGAACGCGCATTGCACCCCGAGGACAAGGACCACATGTTCAAACACTTGTACCAGGTGACGGTTGACGCGCAGGCACGGCCGTGGGCCGGCGTCAGACGCTGGTCAAACTACGTTTTCGACCAGGTCGAGTCCGGCAGGATGCGGTGGTCGGATCACGGCCGGATACAGGAAGAACGTGTCCGGCTCGCGATGACCACTGCCCACACGTCTAACAACAGTCAAAACACGGAGACCGGACGTGCCCGGGGGAGCGAGGCCCCGTGCCGGGACTTCAATGGAGAGAGGGGGTGCCGCCACCGCAGCGACCACACAGAGGGGGGCATCCGGTGGTTGCACGTGTGCACGTTTTGCGACTCAGTCGGCAGGAAGTGCGGTCACTCGGTGCACGCCTGCAACCGAAAGCTCACCTACGGCCACGGTTATGAGAACACGGCGGCTCCCCCTGTACCCACACCACAGCGGGTACCACAGGCCGGGTACCAACTCCAGCTGACTACGCGGCCGGCGGCAGCCCAGAGCGTGGTACACCAACCCCAGGCGACTTCAAAAAACGGGCAGGCCGCGCCCCGCCAGTAGACGAGGCGCGAAGGAAAGATGAAAGGGGGGCCGGCGGCACGGAGTGTTATGTAACGAAGCCGGCTCCCCCACGTGACGTCAACGATCACGTGACCCCCTCGGCACGTGGCCGAGGGGTAGTGATAAACAACAACAAGGACGGGGGGAATACACTCCCGGAGGAGGAACGCCCCTTTCTCCCGGCGGCGGTCGCCCCCGGCCCGGTGAAGGACGATGGCCTCAGTCGCCTGCCGGGTGTTAGTGTTAGTGCGCCGGGATCTAACACTCCCGACTTCGAGGCCCTTAGGGACGTTTGCGAAACAGGCGTCCACCGGGAGGGAGTGAGGACAGACCCGTTAGCATTCAAGGAACATCGCCGGGAGACATGGCCGGACTTCACGCCCGTGGGGCCCGCCGGGCACGCGGAGATATACCGAGCCGTGCGCGACACGGGAATCCCCAACGCACTCGGCGCTAGGGTCGAGGTGCCTTCCGACCTTAACTTACCTGCGTGGGAGCATTACCTGGGGAAAGTGGAGGAGGCGCAGGAGCTCCTAGGCTTCCTGCGATACGGCTTCCCCCTGGGGTACCTGGGACCGGAGAGTGATACCAGGGGGGTGGCCAACCACCCCAGCGCAACCTCTCATCCCGTGCAGGTAGAGAAGTTTCTCACAAAGGAGGCAGGCTTCACCAATATGATGGGCCCGTTCGCCGAACCGCCTTTTAGCCCGTGGTGTCACGTGTCGCCGCTCATGACACGGGAAAAGCGAGGGACGGATGACCGGCGCATCATTACAGATATGACTTTCCCGCGGGAGTGCAGCGTGAACTCGTTCATCATTAAGAACTCGGTCTACGGACTGGAGCGAGAACACGGCCTCCCAACGGTGGACGAGTTTGTGGCCAAACTCGTCAGGGCAGGCACGTCGGCCTACATGTCGTCCATCGACGTGTCGCGTGCCTACAAGAACTTTAGATGCGATCCCCTCGATTGGCCTCTGTTATGTTTCACGTGGGAGGGCGGGCACTACTGCGACACTGCAATGCCTTTCGGTGCCCGCGCCTCCTCCTACCACATGCAGTGTGTGGCGGAGGCAATCGTGGGGATACTGTCATCGAAGGGAGTCACGGCCGCGATGTACCTCGACGACCTCATCATCCTCTCCGAGGACCGAGGTAAGGCGGCCGAGGACTTCAGGATCGCGCGAGAGCTGTTTTCGGAGCTGGGCCTCCCCGAGGCACGTGATAAAGCTCAGGAGCCAAGCCAGTGCGTCACGTGGTTGGGGATCGAGATAGACGCCCGTACTATGACTCTATCGATCCCCACGGCCAAGCTCGAGGACATCCGTGGTCACGTGTCGGCCGTAGCGAGGCGCCGGACGTTGACGAAACGACAGCTCCAGTCGGTGCTCGGGAGGATATTGCACGTCGCGCGGTGTGTACGCCCGGCCCGGGCATTCGTCGATATGAAATATTCGACAAAGGTGCTGTGTAGCCCTTGTGCCTTGAGTTTTAGTATAGGCGGCCGTATGCCTTGAATGGAGTTTGGCTTGGTGATTTCAAGAGCCGTAGCCAAGTGAAAACCAGGGCCCAAACCCCATTCATTGATTTCATCGATTGGTTCCACTTAATAGACGTTCGACAGCGGAATTCATGATTATTTTCGTCTTTTATGCATTGATATAGAACTGATTATGATATTCATAAACCTTTAAATGTTTAGTTACATTTAAATAGTTGCAGTGAAACCAGCACAAACTATATCCTCTTCTAGAGCAGACCGATCCACTAAAGTATAGGTAAATAACTTGGGCGCGAAATGACGACATCAAAACTTTGGAGCAGCCAGTGGAAGCTGTCGGTGTCGCTGTTTCTTCACTCACTAAAGCTGGAGACACACCAAGCGAGAAATGCAGCGATTTCCGGAATCGCCAACACAAAATGGACTGTATGTGAGCTATTATTTCATAATTAACCTTATTATTGCTTGTGAGATGCCAAGTTATAGGCGGGAGAAATTCCTATGAAATATATTAAATTGATGCTATTTTGTATTGGCGATTCTAGAGATCGCTGCATTGACTTGCTTGGTGTGTCCCCTACATTAGCCACCCATCAGGATAGCGACACAGACGCCTTACGTTTGGGATTCATATATTAGAAACAACGATGTCCATACACTGATCTGTGTGATCTATTCCGATTGGTGTGAATCTTAACCACTGATCTAGGTACAAGGTTTCAAGTATGGGAAGTGGGTATTGCTTCAGCCGGAGACACACCAAGCGAGAAAGGCAGAGATGTGGCTAGTATGTGAGCTATTATTTCATATTTCCCTTGATTATTGCTTCTGATACGCTAGATTATCGATGGGAGATACTACTATGAAATTTTTGAAAAGATATATGCTATTTTGTATTGGCGATTCCAGAGATCGCCACCTTGACTCGCTTGGTGTGTCTCCGGCTTTCGGCCCGCCCTGGCTCAGGTTCTGACCGTTGTATACACGAAGTAGTCGGTGGTGCTAAATGCCATAATCGGTGGTCATGGTGCACCCCTCTCATAAGATCTCACACTCTCTGTGATCTCTCACTTATCTGTACAAGGTTTTCACTCCTCTCTGGGAGAAGATTTCTTAACGACCTAGGCTTAGAACCTTGAGAATCCAGTGGCACACAGTATTCCAGCTAGGTGGCATCATTGAGATCATAGGAATCTTTGGTTGCATTGATGTACGTCTTTAGCACGGGAGGCAGGTCAGTGGTGGATTCTCAAGGCCCTAAGCCTAGTTCGTTAAGAATTATTCTCCATAGAGCGTAGTGAGAGTACAACATACGACTTAGAGTAGGTGGAAACGAATCAGGCCGAAATGACGTCTTGTCGACTTCCTCTCACACGAAGGTCAACCTGTATCTTAGTGAACATGGTAAATTAACTTCGCCTTTAGAAACTACAAATGAATCAGAAATTGATTTATTCAGTTAGTTTTGCTGACATTCTCCTCTAATCCGGCCAAGAATTGACCTTTCCAAAGAATGAATAGTGAAATCAATATATGTCGTTTTGTGTCCTTCTCTTTGATATTTCGTAAGCTTTTGCTGTTTCTCAACTCGAAAACTTTGATCCCGTTGTGTCCTATTCAAGCCTTACTGCTAAATCTATGTACAATATGGAATATCATACAGATATCGCACATGCTGATATATTGTCGAGTTGCACCACAAACCGATTTTTATTTTCAATAGATTTTTCGGTGGTTTTACCGTCGGCAGGTTCAAATTCGGCCTATAACTCACTGGTCAGTGAGCTGATTACCAGAACAAATACTTGTACAAGGAGGAGAGAAAACATTATTGTTTCCTTAGAGACCCCAGTGATACCATTAAGGCCTGGCATCCACCTACTATACGATAGAAATTTAGATCTACCGATATGGCACCGATACAAAAAGCAAATATCGGAGACATATCGGGAAGGTGCAAAATCGTAGACAAATGTCTAGACATGCCAATCCACCACGCATCTTAATGGGGTTTTTCGATGCCTAATCGTAGAAATGTGGTTAACTGCCCCGATATTAGGTGACCCTCAGACGCGATTTTGATTTTCTATCGGGAAGTGCATCGTAGACCATATCGGTGCCATATCGTAGTCGGTAGACGCCAGGCCATGTGATATATATATAGCCTGATGAAGGCCAGGTAGACAGACATATGAATGCAACCTCATAACTTGAACAAATTATGAGGGTTCATCACTTATCACAATAGTCTCCAGGTCCAGCCTGGTTCGATAGGAAATTTCGTGTTTATATATGGAGTAGTTTTCGAGGCGATGAACAGACCTTCAAGATATAAATATTCCATGGCTATTAGCAATTATATGTAGTTGATGATATGATACCTTACAATAGTTTTAGAGTGATGAGATAAAATGTGATGAATCATTTAGGCTAATCATCAAGTCACCTACTCGGTTGTCCAGAGATAATGTTTATGATAATGATAATAATAATAGTACCAATTTTATTATTATACTAGATATACTTTCCTGGTTTTGTTTTGTTTTGAGATTATCAAATGATAAACTTCCTCACCAACGTAAGGCCATATAAACTTACCAATACCTCTGCCGTCAGGGTTCTTCTTTAAGAAAAATGAGGATGTATTCCTCTGAGCAACTATTGTACATACCGTGGCATATCATTGACGACAGCGGTGTTTCCATGATAGAGCTTCTGACAACTAAAAAGTCCGCTGTGGAGATCTCTGTGGCAGGGTACCAGTTGTGAGACGCGCAGTGAACCTAAGTAACTCAATCACGTGACCCTAATTGGAAACCGTAGTGGGCGGAAACTACCAAACTATACTTTTACAAAAATTCAATACCGTCCTTAAAGCACTTCAATATGTGTGAATCTGAGGTTATTCAGTCCAGGCCGTCAGTAAGAATGCCTTCAGGACCTGCCTTGTTACATCTCTCACCTTATTTTTCATTGAAACTCATTTCTGTAAAAGATGATCTGGACTCTAATCTCCTCCCCGCGGCAGGTTTCAGGTACGAAATTAGCTAAGTCCTCATAACTGTTGTATCTGCGAAGTTTCCTTCACTATGAGATCAATGTTTCTATGAAAATAAAAGTAACTAGAGATGATAGGGGAAATTGGTATGTTTCCACCAGGATCCTTGAGAAAGAATCAGGTGTGAGGTGCTATTAGTTGTAGGCGTGGTCTTTACGACAGGACACACGCCTTATCCATAAAGTGGAGGACAATTTTTAAACTCCAACAGAACGTGTATGATCGTTGTATAATACATGTATTCAGGATAAGGCGTTCTCTTTTTTCTATAATGGTTGGTTTGTTCCGTTTATTCATTCCTAAATCTGTATCTTGGATACAGTTCTTCCAATGAACATCCCATAACCGTATTAGCGGAACATTTTATATCATGTATAGAAGTATATTTCACACAATATATAACAAACAAAGACTGTATATGTATATCGAATGTGTATAATGAGGATGACTGGATGAAGGATGGGGGGGGGGGGGGGGGGGTTAGAACTAACTAGACTGCGACATGGTTTATAAATGCAGTCTATGTGTCTTATTCTGGCCACATTTGATTTGACAGTATGGTCTTAAAGGTCTTTTTGTTGGGTGATTTCTGCGTAGCTACAGTAGTCTGCTCCAAAAGGCAATTCCACAATACAGAGTTGACCGTCAGGCTATACACCTTAAGTTTCGTTTCGCAGATTTTACCTTGCTATCACTTCTGGTTCTTCTTTGACGCAGGTCTAAATTTCCCCACTTTTGTCACCAATTATGCACTAGCAAATTATCCTTTAGGTCTAAATTCCCCCATTTTTGTTACCAATTATGCACTAGCAAATTATCTTTTGCTATAAACGAGGCGCTCAATCTCTGTAGATGTCTATTTGTTATACCATGTTTTTGATTGGCAGGATTGTCCAAGGGTTAACAGCCTATAAAAAGTAGTTTTCCGTTATTTATCATCCTATTGGGCATTATAAACATGAGCATGCGGTTGATGTTTTCTCCAAATAAGGGGCACAGGCTTTGTGGAGGGTTAAAGACAGAAGTAGAGCGAATTCAAGGAGAATATATGCCTGTTGACCATCAACAATATGAAAGTAATACTAGGTTTATACTATACGTTCCCGGAGGCTACGTCCTGGGGCACTGTGGACGAAACGGGACAGAATGGGAGGGGTGTGGGACCACTATAGGCCCGTTTCCATTGGCCGACGACAACGGCAGAGATTTTTTGAGTTACCCAGATGGTCTGTCGGTGTTGCCAGCGACGTTGCGTCGGTATCGCAAAATCGGTGAGGGTAGTAGATTTCACTTAGGGACCAACCTTTCATACAGTGGTAGGTCGTGGGTCATTTTACGAGCTGTCCGATCGTTTCTATTGACCGATTTTGGCTAAGCAATACCAAAGGTGTGTCGGTTGTTCCTGACTGTAGATCGGTGGACGGGAAATCGGCCAAGACTAGGCGTCATAGACTCTGACCACCATCTGTTGCAGATTTCTAAACTGTCAAAAAATCATCCGCGGTCGCCACGTTGCTACAAGGTGCTAATGAGAATCTTTCTTGGCCGTTGTGATGTGATATGACGTGACCAAAGGTAGCTGGCCATCCGAAACAACATGGACAAAACGTGAGGGACGTGAGACATCTAAGAACAAAGGGATGGACCACATGGTGCTTCAGAGTGCTTGAAAGTCATTTAAACCTTTTGTGACTAAAATGGCGATAATTTCAAAGGCGACACGTTCAGGCAAACGCGGCTGTTGTGGCCGCCGTGAACGTAGTATTAACCTAACTTTACCTTTTTACCTTTTTTGGATGATCAAATGATTATCTCTTTTATAGGTCGGATCTTGAAGACATCTTCATTCAGGGGCCATTTATGTTTACTAGTTCTATGAATCCCCGAGATGTTTCAAAATTAATTCGGAGGGGATCAAGAAAGTCGCCCACATTTAAAGGGATTAAGTCGAGTCAACACGGAACCTGTCAGCAGCAGGCGGGGGATTACGTCCTCGCAGTCTCCTCCGTGCATCGAGAGGTTACAAAACCAGGCATTGTCTCCGAATCACCTCAATCAGGAAATATAGCTCATGTTAGGTGTCAGTATCATGTCCTGAAACCGTGTTTCCAATTTCTTAATGTTGCGGGTGGACAGGGATGTCAATGTATGAAAGTAACTCATGAACTGGGTCATTGTAATTTTGTTCACCTAATTTATCTTTATTATGTTCTTTTGAGTTATATGGCTGGATTACGGTTAAAAAAATCCCTTCACACGACGTTTACACTAGACGAACGAAACGTGACGACTGTAGATCGTCTAGCCTACATTCGTCAGGCGGTGTTGGATTTCGCAATATCAGCCGAAATAGTCACCGATCCAGGAATTTTTTCAAACGTTTACACTATATGTACCGATTGTGACACGGTGATAGGCTCCGAGGCAACACTGGGTACGGCGATCCAATGTACTGTCCGAAGAACAAGGGGTCGTATCGTTCAAAATTTATGTAACAGACCCCAGGGGTTCGTTGAATAATTTAGGGTCGCACATGGTGGCCATTCTCTGTCCGCCAACGATACCCATGGACGATATGGGTCTACCTTATTCAACACATAGACGGCTTTTGGTCAGGTATTAGCCGAACGGGCTTGAAATACAGCAACCCTCCCACGAGGTCTCCTTGTACCCTGTTCTTTTGCTGGCAGAAGTTATTCAACGTCCCTAGAACCGACATGAACGAAGTTCTTTAGGTTAGATAGAGATTTATGTAAAAAGAATTCAAAAGTGGGATGCGCCCATCAGTATGCGTACAAAGACTGACAAGTAATGGTTATTTTTCATAACATACCCGTGGCCCTATCTCCTCCGCTTTTCATGGCCGAACATAACACTGTGATGTACGGGGTACAATCATTCAATCGACATCCATAGAAGGTAGTATTTCGCTTTTCTGAAGGTGGAGTTCCATTTACACGATGTAGTGGTGATCATGTTCGTGGCATGTTCTTCCCACATTCCGGTCCTGCTCTTCTCTCATTCGTGGATGTTAGCCTACTTACCGGATGCATATGTATGTAGCCATTCATCAGCCACTCTACTGCGTTAGGAGATTTGAAATGAAAATAAGATTATACCGCCATTCATTCTCCCCCATTCCGTCACAATGTTAACCTGTAGAAATGCTCATTACTGGGAAGTTGTATTTCTCAGTTTCGCTTGTGTTAAAGATGGGACTCACTGTATTAGACGAGACGAGGTTGTTTTATTCGCGATGATGTCAACCGGACCAAAATATAATGTCTGTCTTTGCTGACAGAGTTAATCGAAATAATGCATTAAAGATATTTCTGATGACCGAAGACTGTCATAAGATGATACTGATAATTACGCGGTTAAATTCTAACAACGGAAACAGGGTTTAGTCTCTGGCTGTACATGATAACTATGCGGTGAAATGGATGATCAGATAAGCTGATGCCAAAGGCAGAGATTCATCTGATCATCAATTTTACGAAGTATTTATCACGTACAGACACATCATACCTGTTTTCGTTTTACCATATTGCTTTCATATGATTTGTTGGGTTTCGCTGCAGTACATCCACGACGCATATGTTGTACGGCCATAAATATTACATGAGTAGGAGGAGGCGGTATCCATAGGACATACGGCCACATGTATATATATTGCATAAAGAATACATATTCTTGCATAAAGAATACATATTCTCAGGATCCGTCAGGATACTCGCAGAATACTAATTTGGATAATTCTCCTCACAACGAACCTTTTTGTTTCTAATAAATATTTGGTTAATCAAAGGACAGAAACTGCGATCTTCATGATTTATTCAGGGCGCTTTGAATTAATGTAGAACTTAGATACAACACACACTTTGGAGATGTTAAGACATACTATGATGCATTTATGATTTCGGTGAAGACATGCAGAGGCTTCCTGATGTATGTGATGTATATGTAATAGGCATATTGAGAACCTCAATCTATGATCTGCATGTGCCTTAAGCCGGAGACACACCAAGCGAGAAACGCAGCAAGTTCCGTAATCGCCAACACAAAATGGCCTATATGTAAGCTATTATTTCATATTTCACCTGATTTTTGCTTCCAAGATGCT
Organism: Alentia gelatinosa; assembly: GCA_950022655.1. Lineage (NCBI taxonomy): Eukaryota > Metazoa > Annelida > Polychaeta > Phyllodocida > Polynoidae > Alentia > Alentia gelatinosa. The sequence goes on from OX465592.1 coordinate 18,642,743, forward strand.
AAATTATAGGCAGGAGATATTCCTTTGAAATGATATCTCACATACACACCAATTTGTGTGGGCGATTCTGGAGATCGCTGTCTTCACTCGCTTGGTGTTTCCCCGGTATAAAGGCCATTTTCCATTGGCCGATTATTCACCACCGTTATGCTGTCGGGAACCACCGATCAATTTTCTAAGTACACAGACACAAGATCAGTAAATGGAAACATCCTGCCATTTTGAATGGTCACCAATTGATTTGGCGAAAATTACGCAATAAGGCCAACACCGACAGACTTGTTCATTAAAGTCGGAGACACACCAAGCGAGTCAATTTGGCGATCTCTGGAATCGCCAATACAAAATAGCATATATCTGAGATATTCTTTTCATATTAATATCTCCCATTGATAATATAGCGAATCAGAAGCAATAATCGAGTGAAATATGAAATAATAGCTCACATACATGACATTTTGTGTTGGCGATTCCGGAAATCGTTGCCTTTCTCGCTTGGTGTATCCTCGGCATAACCGACGGAATCAAAACTGCCAAGCGAGTCGAGGTACAGCACTTTTTATATGTACGAATTTCTAGCCATTGACAGATAAAAGTGGTAGTGTAATATTTAAGAATCGCTCCTTATAATCGTTTAGTGTCCACGCCGGATTAGTTTCTCAAAGAAGGCCCGTTTCCATTGGCCGATTTCCCGTCACCGATCTACAGTCAGGAACCACCGACGGACTTTTGGCACTGCTGACCCAATATCGGTCAATGGAAACAAACAAGGTCGTGAAATGCCCCACGACTTTTTCTGCTTATATTATGCAATGTGGCATCACCCACCACTGAGTGAAAGCTTGGTCACTGAGTGAAATCTACTACCCTCAGTGATTTTTCTATACCACGAACAGTCAGTGGCACCACCGACAGACTTTCTGTGTAACTCAAACCGTCTAAGCAATCTTCGTCGGCCAATGGAAACGGGCCTATAGAACCACTGGCAGACCTTTGTACAGGGTACATACAAACGGTGGCCTGGTCGTCGACAGGTAGAAACACCACATTGGTCCATGCAGTAGGTTGTTCTTGTTATCGTTTACATCGGTCGGTCACTCACCTGTTACCAAACACTTGGCTCAAGTAGCAGTTCGACGAATCTCTCACATATTTCAGAGAATAAATAAGACCGATAAAAACCTCTCAAATTTCTATTTGGCTTGCTCCTATGAAATTTGACAACGTACTGTAGACAAGTCAACATTTTGATTTACCTTTCCCACATCTCAACGACACTGAGCTGTTTTTACGTGGCTTGACACACTTGGGATCCAAATTAGTTTGTTTTGCCGAGATTATATTTGTTTACACACTGAACAAAAACTGGTAATTGCTGGGCCTTGTCGGGTTTAACATTAGGGACACCAGTTGGGTATCTAATTAGACAAATAGGTGAGAGCTATTAATTGGAGAAACTAGAATGGATATCGATCGCAATTATATAAAATCACTGAATTTGCACTTTTGTAATTACTAAGTGTCGTTAACGATATGGATAATGATGGCGACAGATTACTTACGATTAGCAGATTAGAGAATAATGGCTAAGTGTGCAATTAGCTCCTCACAATGATACTCACTTGTAATAGGCATGTAATAGATGAGATGGCTGCCGCGTGCTAGGTCGTGTGTGTGAACGATCCGAGGGGAATGTGACAAAAAGACAAGTTATCCAAGTCAGTCCTGCGTGAAAGTAAGCAACATCACGTAGGAATACATGCTGAAATGGGACCGAAAGAACCAAAGGAACAAAGGGAACCGAGGGATTCCACCAAGAAACAACGACCCGCCCGGGATAGTTCAGGTGAACGGTCCGAGTCGCCGGTAGGTAAAGCCCCCAGACAGTTTCTACCACCTTTGCGACAAAACGCCTCAAATATCACGATAATAGAAAAAGTGAATGAGATCGAATCCAGACTGATAGCTCAAGAATCCCTAATAATAGTTCATTGGAGCTAGTACATAAACTAGAAGATAGGATGTCTGCCGCAGAAAACCAGTGAAACCAGTGTTTCGTGATAATAGAGGTTTCCATTGGCCGACAAAAGCCGTCAGATTTTCGTATGAGCCGTGCAGAAAAAGGAGCGATTGCATTCTACTAAGGGGGGAATCCACCAACCACGACAAGGCTACGACAATGGGTTCCCGACAAGGTCCAAGATGAGCCTACAATTGGAGGCCTTGTCGTGGTTTGTGGACCCCAGTTCCCGGCAAGAATTTACAACAAGGCCATGACAAGGCCAAGATTGGAAACTTGTTGGGAGCTTTCCGACAAGGCTACGACAACATTAAGCATGTTCGATTTTTCTTACGATTGGACTGTTGTCGTGGAGTGTCAGGGCATGTCGGGAGCATGTCGCAGAGGTCTACAATAGGAAATTTTGGTGGAGCGTGCATTTTCCAATGCTGTCATAAACCCCCCCCTTCTGCGACAAGCACCGATTGGAACTTTCTTGTCTGCGCTTGTCGTATCCTTGTTGTGGTTGGTGGACGCCACCCTTTATGGTATACAATGTAACCACTACCCATTGTGTAAAAACTGTCGGATACCATAAGGCCAGGAACCCACTGAGCTCGCGACGCACTACAAGCATTCCGACACACCACGACACAGAATTGCTAAACTTTCCTACACAACGACGATAGTGTATTTTAGTTTCGTAAACTTACATTCCCTAAAACCGATTTTTTTTCAACATTCTGAAAAGGCTATGATATAGTAGTTTTGATTCATAGCTATGTCTTAGTCATATAAGAGCCACATTACAAGCAGTGAGTGCACGGCTAAGCCATGGTATACATATTCAAATCCATAGTATACGGCCTCTTGGTTTACGACCGCCTTTCCACAAAACCATCGATTATTGTCTAGATTCATTCTTTGGTGTTCAAGCTTTCACGTTTAGGGACACATATATGTATATCACTCCAGTAATATTTCAGATAAGGTTTAGATAACACGCGGTAAATGCACTCAGCTGCACAATAACATATTGGCAGGCATGAATAGCATACACATATCTTTATCTATGTAGAAACCTAGATAAACATCAACTAGACAACCTATACTTGATATCACATCACTTTGCTTTGTTTCGGCAGTCATATCGTACACAGAACGACCAAACAGCCTTGCGATCACACTCACTGTGGAAACTCAAAGTGTGATGTCATTGTGTCACATAGGCTCGAGGCTAGAGTGAGGAGTGTTTGACTGAGCGACAACTTTAACTAAACAACACCCCGCTAGGTGCGTTGAAAGGTTAAGTGCCAAGGCCCCGTTGCTCCACTTTTTGTGGTATCGCTAGCTATAATCGGATCGCAATTTTATTTTTACGATTACTTTAACGATCCCACTAAAAAGCGTTGCACCAGTAATATCGGATCGTATCGTTATATTTCCCCGGTATCGCTAATTTTTAGGATGCTATTACGATACAACAATTGAGGGGCACATATTGAATGAGACAGGGGAAAACTAATTTGTTCTTTAATCAAATACAGATGGCATCACAGTTAAAACTGATCTGACACCTGGTAGTGTGGATCGCTATTTCCTATAGGTAAAAGAACAGGGCAGGGGTTGGTGGTGCCACCATGGATCGTTATTTGAAATATCAAACAAGGCTGTATTTAACTTACAGCGATACGATCCGCAGTGCTGTGGAGGTCCGCGTAAAAAGTATCGCTAAAAGCCGTATTTTACGCGGCGATGCGCCTATACGATTGCGATGCGATGCGCAACATTTCAGGAGCAACGTCTTGGCCCTCGGATCGCTATTCTGCGATCCACAAATCTGTCGTAATCCTGGAGCAACGGGGCCCAGATCCATTTAGGCGAGTTCATTGTGCATAACCCATTATCCCTGGATAAAAGAGAGGAGTTCGGACTTCTATCGAATTTTATGATGATAGAATATCATTGACCTTGTGAATATGAATTATTAATAAAGTGTTATATATATGGGTTTTTACTAATGTGAAATAATTGACTAAAAGAGTATTGAGTCAATCATTTTAATTAGAAAGGATAAAAAGGTAAAGCGCCAGATCCACTATAAGAGGGTGCATCCACCAACCACGACAAGGCTACGACAAGTGCCGACATGAAAGTTCCAATCGCAGCCTTGTTGCAGCCTTGTCGTGAGAAGAGCATTGTCGGGACAGCGGTGTCGGGGCGTGTCGTAGACGTTGCCGGTTTCCGTAAAAAAGGCGCCCATGGTTCCGACACACTACGACAGTGATATCGAGGAAACACTCCACGACAAAGGTCCAGTCGCAGCAAAAATCGAACATGTTCGATATTGTCGTGGCCTTGTCGGAGGGCCTCCGACAGGCCCCCGACAAGCTTCGTGTCGCAGCCTGTCGGGGCCTTGTCGTAGCCTCTTGTCGGGAACTATGTTCCACCAACCACGACAAGGCTACGACAGGCCTTCCAATCGTAGAGCTGTCGTGGACCTTGTCGGAAAGCCGTTGTCGAGCCTTGTCGTGGTTGGTAGACGCACCCTCTTAGAGGCGACTTTCTTGTGATTTAGAGGTTGAACAAGGTCGCCCGGTCGCCCCGCCGACAGGTCATCATGCATTTCAGATAAAATATCGGTAAAGACGGGGACACACCTAGCGAAAAACGCTGAAATCACCCACACAAATTGGCGTGTATGTGAGCTTTAATTTCAAATTCCAAATAAGTGTTGCTTCTTGCACGATGAATTTTCGGTGGGAGATATAACTATGAAATCTCGCATATATATACATGTAGTTTTGTGTTGGCGATTCCGAAGATCGCTGCCCTTTCCCACTTTGTCTCAAGGCCATATGGCCAGACAATTTCGGCTGGGGGGCCGATTATATAATATGTGCGCGTCGATGATCCTCATATCGATGACTTTGGAAACGGGGTGTTTTGCAAAATCGGGGGTTCATCACCGACTATTACAAAGCGCTTGGAAATCTTCGTAGACCTCAAAAATGGTCGTGGTGCCATGTTATGCAATTTGGGGTTGGGAAATCGTTAAAAAGGGTTGTATTTCTTCTGTTTACACTTATGACGGGGATACCTCGCCTCAATGACTTGGAGTTTCACCGATAATCGGCACCCATATTTTATCAAGGTGCATCACTAACCGACCTTTATTTTCCCCAAATCTTATCGGTGCATTTTTTGTTGGCATGTGTAAAATCGACCTTGGGTGAAATGAAATATTGGTACCAGTAGTTGTTAACCCGGGAAGTGGTTGCCGATACACAACAATACACGCCGATATTAACAAAAACAAAATCGCATTATAGATGTAGGTCTGCAATCGAATATTTCAGGAACTGAGTTTTTGATGTCTAAAATATCATATGATATTGCTTTGTATCTACGGGTCAAGTATCAATTATAAATATACATTATTTCGGGTATTATAAAGGATTGCTTACGCTGGCTGTATCGTTGTGTATTGGGACCATGGTACCTTTTTCTTGCACCCTCCCAACATCTTATGACGCACACCGATTCACACCGATACACACCGATGTACTACGATATGGACCTCCCGATATGCTACGATTTGCTTATTTTATATCGGTGTGTATCGGGATGTCTATCGGCGTGTATCGGGGTTGGTGGGTGCCCGGCCTTCGGAAAGCTTCTGGTCTCTCTGGAATGTATCGAAGAATATCTTATATCGCGCACGATAAATCGTATTAGTGCCCGAAATTACCGTAAAAAATTGCGCGCTACCACTGGGGGTATTTCGCTGCACTAGTCGGTACTTAACGATATTTCCTGATGTTTCCCGATTTTCCCTGATCTCCATTTCGGAAAGTTTCGGTAGATCGGTTCAATCAGCGCTTTGACAAGTTCCGGGTTCTGATGCACCTTCATATAGTGGCTGGAATCCAATGGTCAGCTAGTTTATCGGTATTGTTAACCGATAATTATGTGTGATAAAAAAGATTTCGCTACGGTTCGAACGTCTCCTCGTTCCCGGTGGGGTGTGGGCGACGGAAGCAAGCGTAGCAGAATTTTTTTCTTTTTTTTAACCGATAATTAACTGGGATGGAAGTTAAAGGCAATTAGTAGATCCTATAAATATATATACCTTAACCATAGTTCAGTGGTCTTAGTCGACACTGATCAGATTCATTATGTTATTCAAAGGTTCATGTGAATTGATTCTAACACAAACATTTTACGGATTACATCTGTTGTCAAAATACGCTTTATATCAGCTAAGGTTTACGGTCAGAAATATGTTACGGTCACCTGTAAAGTTTAGGATATTTATCTGGCACCCAAGCTGCCAGGGAAATACTGTAAAATTCACGGGAATTCTTTACAGTGCACATAAGCAATTCCATTTTAACGAAACAAAAAAATCTACTATACCCACAATCAAAGTGGCAAATAGGTTGTTTTAATATTCTTGCAGATTTAGTAGTAGGTACGTCTTTTCGCATAGGGTAAATTCCTTATGCCATATAAGATTTATATGCCACGGATGACATATGCAATTAAAAACATGTGACAGGGTAGGATAAAATCTAAACATCACTCAATTTCATATAATTGTTTACATGGCGTTCATTGTCTTCTGCTACAGATATCACTCAGCTTTGCTTCGTGATATCATTCCGCAAAGACAACTCACGCCATATAAACAATCATATAAAATTTCGTGACGTTATTTGATACTCTCGTTTTCACTTCAAGAATATTTTGATGATTTGCTCTGACGCATAATGGTCTAATTGACTCATACATAGGCAGTTATTCCTGATTTCTTTAATAGCTAAGGGCCATCTTTGCACGACCAATGCGATGTATCGAATTCCCAATAAACTGGCTACCGTCATCCTAATCAGGGCGAACCTGCCTAGATTCAACTAATTTAAAATTCAGTCAAGGTCATGGAAAATTCGGTTATACACGTATTGTTACTAAGGGTACTTAGACCCATGCAAATGATATTTGCCTTTGATAAACAGACTGTCTTTTACCTTGACTTAATCTTTTATCCTTCACATAAATGTGTTTTCCAGGGCAGTGCCAGATATTTCACACCACACTCATAACGCAATATTCCAGTTATCTTTTAATGCCGAGGACACGCCAAGCGGAATCTGCAACAAAAAACATTGCGCGTGTATGTGTCCCCGGCTACAAACAGCAAGTTCTTCAATTCAACACCGCTAATGATAAGTTAGATATTTACTGTAAGAGTATGGAAGGTATTACAAGGTTTATGTTTGTTTGAGTTCTATGTGAATGGTCCGTAATTGCATCATGCCATGGGGAAAGAGTAGAATTCAGACGGCACCGGGTGAGTGTCAGTTTAGCTCAAGTTATGTTATTTTCTAAATGGTCTGATGGCTACAGTGAAACTTAATCGGTTGGCAGCTATATGTCATCACCGATAGTCAAAATCACTAGTCTAAACTCGTTCCCATTGGCCAACGGAAACGGTTGAGGTTTTAAAAGTTACTATAAAAAGTCAGTGTCTCTGGTGCCACCAACTGTGCGTCGGTATCAAATAATCATTGAGGGTGCAGAGTATGCTTTGTTTCTACTATACTCTCCAGGTTTAAACAGATTTTCTGTGAAAAACTCCGCCGATGGTGGCCTTGTTACATGATCTATACCAACTTCATCTGGGAGCATTCACAAAGCTGACGTTGGTCTACCCCATAAACTCAATTGGTGGTTACCGACTGCAGATCGGTGCCGAATAATCGGTCAAAGGAAAAGCGCTTTATCTAGCCAGATTGCCTCTGACCACTGACACTAAATAACATATGGAAGTATTGGATTCCCTGGATAAAATAGATGGTGCTATCAAAACTGTAGTTCCAGATTCCATTAGCGTTTACCTCAAATTAAAATATTCAAATCATTACCTGATGATAGTTTATACTGTTTCAAAAGGAATTCAAATACACTGGTGCCTTAAAAATACAAGTGTTCTGGCTAGCGTGCCATCAATTATCCCTCCCACAGGAATAGGACTTGTGCATCGGTGTATTTACAGATCATCAATAATTAGATGAATTTGATTGGTGAAACAATGTACTAAGATAAATGCAGCAATACACAAAGATCGATGATTAAACTGTATATAACCCATCCTTAAATAAAGTATCGTACACTTACTAATTACAATCAATAATAGATTCGAACTCTTATGAAGCTTCGACCTCATGAGCCTGCTGATGTACAATGTACCACTTTGAACCTCTCTCTCTTTGTAATGTAACATTCTGATGTCAAACGGTGCTCATTTCAAAGGAGGATGCTCTTGTGCCATTCCCCTTGCAATTGTCAGTGCGTATTCATTATAAATGTAAATGATGTGCATTATCTTCTTATCCGTAACCCTAACTGGCGTTTCCTCATTCGGCGTTTCCATCTGCCGATGAAAACTCCACCGATTATGTGCACCCTGTACAAAAGTCGGTCAGCGACCCATCTTGAGAAGGTGTGTGTGCTAAACTGTGCTGTACTATTTCCACTTGACCGACCGATTATGCGTTCCATGTGCACCGATTATTCAATATAATTAGCACCTGACAAACCTGGAGACTGACCCTCCTTAATTTAACATAGGAGTCGGTGGCGTTTAGATAAAAAAAACACACGCTGCTACGGATAAATTCAGCAGGGTTTGATTTCGTTGGTGACCTTAGAAGTCGGTTGGTGGTGCCACATTGAAAAATCGCTCACCCTTGTTGTTTTCACCGGACGATTATTGCACAAATATTATCACACAGTCGGTTAGCAGTGCTAAATGTCATAATCGGTGGTCTTAATCGGCAGCTGGAAACACTACATTATTTATCACATTGCAGTCAATAGTGGAGTTCTTCCTACAGTAAAAAAGCCCACTATAGAATGTTGTCTTTGAACAACCCCCTCCTTTCCTTCCCCCACCCACATTCTCTAACTCGCCCTGAGCGATGCCATGGCAACTGATAGCAGCAGACTTTGTGTAGGAGGCGTGACGTCACAACACTGCTGCACCTGCGCAACCATAAAAGTAGCTGCTACATGATTCCGTTCACGAAAAGAGGCGAAGTGTTCAGCCCACAGCCGAGTGATATGTATGCGTGGTGGAGTTTTCGTATAGTTTTTTTGTGTTCTATTATATCGGAAAGTATCTGGTGGTTATCTCTTATTGGTTCTCCACTCTTCCCTCGCCAACCCCCTTGCCCTCACCATGCTAGATTTTCTCATTTAGAATGCTGGCCCGGTAAGTCGGTAAGCCAAAGAGCACCTCAACATAAAAGGAAAAGTTCAATTCTTATCTTCATTACGATCGAGGCGATTTATTCAGTATAATAAGTTCTGATCTAATTACAATTCGCAGCTTAGACATCAAATTCCGTGTCAGAGAAATGGATTTTGATGATTAAGGTAATATATGATTTGAATATTAACTGCCTTTTACAAGCGTGGTGGATATGCTTTGAACAATATCAATGAACTTTGGAATTCTCTTCCCATCATTGCCAAAAAAGAAAATCTAATGGGACCAAAAGTTACCTTACTTTGGATATATTTTCATCCTGCAGATATTCATCTTCCATGAATTTCATTTTCAGAAAATAAATTCCTTTCCCATTATTGCCAAAAATAAAATTAATGGGACTAAAAGTTACGTTACTTTGGATGTATTTTCATCCTGCAGTGATTCATCTTCCATTTATTTAATTTTCAGAAAAGGACTATCTTATTTCTACGATTATGATGGCATATGTTAAGATTGAATCTGAAAGCTTTGGTCCGAAAGCACCTAGACAGGGATACCAGAATTAATATCTATACCGGTTTAATAACCCTGGGAGATATTTTCAAAATAGGGGTGACAGTAAGATTTCAATTATGGTTTACAGCGGCGAAAATGGGCAAGATATCCTTGTAATGACGTTAAGTGATTTTCAAACGGTGGGATTCACGTAGCTCCCTGGGTTATTGTTTAAGACGAATCCTGCCCAGATTCTATACTGGTGCACAATATCCCCCTCTGAACTATTGGATTCCATTTCCCTGAGACAAGGTTTTTCCCTTGCATTTGCTACCAACATTCACCCCTAACAAGGTACAGAATCCCATGATATTTTGATTCTGAATTCCTGAGATCTAGGATTCAGTGTTCGTTGTGACTATGTCTGGTATCCCAGGCGTGTCCTTCCATGTGAATCAAATTTGCCATGTGTATAGTAAAAATACCTTGACAGGAGGTTTTTGTATCAAAGGAAAATTGTCTGCGATTAGGGGAAAGTAGTGAAGTTCACCCATCCTAGGTACATTGGTGTGATCAGTGAATCCTACTTTACCGTGTTGGCTTGAGTCCCCACATTTTATCTCACCCCTGGTATTTCCCCCCTAAGCTTAAAATTGTTAACTCTTACTCAAACTTCATGGAACATTTAGAAACATAATACTCAGTAGGGGATTTTGTCACAAATGTTAGCCAATTAGTTAATGCAAGGGGTGAGATGAATTCAGAAACCTATTCAAGTTAATGGTCAGAGCTTGAGCCCATCTCAATTGAATCGCTTCATGATTTTACGCGGCTTCGCCTTGTGTATTGCTCTGCTATTCAAATTCTATGAGATCTGACCATAAATCTGCATATGTTCCCTCTATAGTATTTGTCTCCTCGAATGACAGTCATTGGAACTGACGCCTCCGTATGTCATTTCCCAGTATCAGCTTATTTCAGATCTTAATGACTGTAATCTAATCAGACCTCAAGCAATGTCATCACTCGTCTCCCATGACATGCTTAACACTTAGTTAGTTATCATGATATATTTAAGTGCAAATATAGGTTTATATGAACAATTCTCCATTACATCCGAGGTAATGTTTAAGGTTAGCAATTTAAGCCGTTTTATAATGCGCCATGTTTAGTACTTGATATACATAATTACAACGTTGATATATCACTTTTTTAGGTACAAATAAAATCTAGAATTATTCATAACAATGAGACTAAATATCTAAACTGGCTGGTCAAATCTGCTATGTCTCTGCGTGGACACAAGAACCTAATGCCAAGGTATTTCCTCCATTGTATTAACGAGCGAATTCTATTATGAATCAGAGGAATCATATAAATATATTTGAATAATTACACAAATATTAGGCAGTCTATCATGCAAGTGCTGCTTACATCAGATTCTATAACTAGCTTGTGTCGTGCCTCCGTTAAGATGATACTATTTCTTACCAACCTGGTCATCCCTCTTCCGGAGACCTTTAGAGGGGACGACAAGTCCTCGCCGCAAAGTTTTGACGTGAGCTGCAAATACGCCCACCTCGTGCACTCTGCTTGTCGTCGCCCATCAGCATCGCAACACCTAATTCACCTAAACATCGCCCATCATGCCCCTCCCACAGGCCCCCAGTCGACAGGTTAACCAGGCCCCCACAAGGGGGACGTGGGCGTCTGACGTCACGGCGTGCGCATCACGTGACGGGAATGGCGTCCGCTAGGTGGCAGCCTCGACCTCGTGTAATCTCGTTTACCTCACGTGACCTGAGGGCGTCAGTTCACGGTCAGTGATTTGTGAATGTTGGTAACCGTCGGGTGTATGGAAGCAGGCGTGTGACTGAACATGTCATGCAGTCATGTGTCCTGATGAGCAATCAGAGTGCTCCGAAACCCACCTCATGAAAGGTGAGATGGAAAAAAAGTAGTCTGTATTCAACTTCCCTTATTATTACACACAGACGTGTGACTGAACATGTCATACAGTACTGTGTCCTGATCAGCAAGTAGAGTGCTCCGAAACCCACCTCATGAAAGGTGAGACGAAAAGAAAGTAGAATGCATTCAACTTCCCTTATTATTACACACATCCTACGCCTAAACCCACCTCATGAAGGGTGAGACAGAAATAAAGTAGATTGTATCAACTTCCCTTGTTATTACACACAGGCTCTGTGTGACTGAACATGTCATACAGTCATATGTCCTGATGAGCAATCAGAGTGCTTCGAAACCCAACTCATGAAGGGTGAGACCGAAACAAAGTAGTTTGTATTCAACTTCTCTTATTATCACACACATCCTACGCTTAAACCTGCCTCGTGAAGGATGAGATGGGCTTAGCTACTCACCTCTTTTAATACATTCTCCTGTGCTCCTTAATCTTTCTTTAATTTTTCTCAACTTGGGAATGTGACCCGCTTGTAAATATCCAATGCAGCTGTTTCTCCCTTTTAGCACTCAGATTGAAGTGGACTGTGTTCGATGATGCAAGAAAAGTAGGTACACTAGGGAACTATTCCCGAGGCTGTAGGAATTATTTGTAATTTCCCTACACTTCTTAACTACAAGGATTAGTGCGTACAGAGAAAAGAGCAAGGGTAGTAACCTTAGAGTAGATAGGGTTAAGTCAGGTTTTAGAAAGTTAGACATCTCTTTCTTTACCAAAAATACAATACAAAAAATATATTGTATTCAACTTTCATCGTTATCTCTACACACAGGCGCGGATATCGGCGATTGGGCGATTCAAAAAGAACAAATACGATGTATTCCCCTTATATTTCATCGTTTCAGTATTCACTTAACATATATATGCGGATTTACATCATACTGATTCGATTACCTTCAATGAATATATACAAAGGTGAAGTAATAGTGCTTCTACTTAGTAATTCTCCTGCAACAATTCTCCGGGGATTCACCAGACAGTCCTAACACTACGGGAAGCTAATGCGACGGTTGCACGTACTGATTATGACAACCGATTATGGTATTTAGCAAAGACCGATTATTTTGTACTTATTCTGCCCAACATTAGGTGATACAGCGCCACTGACCTTCTTTCGAGGTTACCTATAAAATTAAACCATGATGAATTAATCGGTGGTGATGACCAAATATCGATAACCACCATCATTTTCATCGAAAACAAGGTATTCTTTCTCACCACCAACGATTTCTTTGTTAACACTTTATGTACATAAACCTTACCTTGTCAGGTCCTATGCATATTGGACATCAGTGCGCATGGAACATACAGTCGGTCGTCGGATGGAAATAGAATGTGTGCTTTGGGGGCACCGATTATTGCGAGGGTAAATCCTCAAGGAGGACCATCAATTTATATTTTACAGGGTACACATGATCGGTACAGTCTCTTGTCAACGGGTGGAAATGCCGCATTCTATACACTCCACCTATTGCTGATGTTTGACCTCAGGACACAGTGAGAATGCTGGTAATTCGGACCACCTCAGTCAAGTATTTCAAAGGTGTATCAGGCTTAAAGCCATCTGCCATTGGCCGACAATAATCGAACCAATTTTTTGTGTTCTCGTAAAAGCACCACTGACTACTATCGTAAAACTGGATGAGTTTTGATATTGGCCACCGTATGCCACGACTGTAGTTTGGCATAGTGGTTTCACGAGGCGAAGCTGAGTGAAGTCCGGAGCCAAAACTCCAGGAGTGGCATGTGCTGGCCACGATTTAAACGAATCAGGTTTTGATTTTATCCTACCCCATCTCCTCGATTTTGGAATATTATGTGATAACAGTTCTGTATGCCACTAGTGACATTTAAAACTCCGTATGCCAGTCAGCGTGGCATACAGAAACTCAAAGTTAAGCCTATGGGATTTTATATTAGGGGTAGGATAAAGATCGGTATCAAATTGTCGGTGAGGATGCATTGTTAACCTTCTTTCTCCGGGATTTTACAGGTCCATACCGATTATATATAGGCCTGATAAACCATGAAGACCACCAACGAAAATCAAGATGTTTTGATTCTGTCGGTCAAGTTGGTAGGTGGTGGCCTTATTGCGAAATCCTCACCAAATGTATCGATGAGCATTCAAACATCTGGCTATTTCCACTCAGGAATCTGTCACAGCTATACCAAAACAAGCGGTCGGTGGTTCCCGTAGATCGGTGCCATAGAATCAGCCAATGGTATTTATTCGCTTTGGAACAGCATTTCTCCGTTTAGACACTGAGTATGGTTCACATAAATAGCTCATGGATTTTCTTGTTCAGACTGAGGCCAAGCAAATCATCCAGAAAATGGAGGTTTGGGAAGAAAAAATTGTAGTGTTAAAAGAGAACTATGACGGAAGGCTGGTTACGAATAGACGCGTAACACCACGTATACGTCAGCGCCACACGTGGCCGTATTCTCACGGCTGTCTACGGCCACTAGAACATCACTTGTACTAGAACATGCACTTGTTTAACTCACACCACTCGGAATCCTGACTGGTTTTAGTAACTTCAGACACCAGACTCAACTTTAAACCAAATTTATTGAACTTAAATTCTTCCTCCATCCATCTCTCGGCGAACCTCGTCGGAGTTCACTGTCCTTCGTTGGAGTTCACTGTCATCTGGTGATTCGATGCCGTCAGGGATTCAACATTAACGTTGGGGATGGCTGTCCACAGGTGAGTTCTTGGCGGGGAGTCACACCTATGAACATATCTCATGACCACCAGTCGTTAGAGGACGCTACAATCACCGCTCATAATCCCTCGGGAACAAGGGAACCCACGCTGATACTAGAAGTATAATGTTCCCATTTATATCCGCCCCATTCAAGGCCCCGACCTGTTACCATCCACCTTACAGACGGGTCGCCAGGCATCTATCCTCAGCTTTTAGAACGCGGGCGTCCCACCTGTTTTTTTGTGCTCGGCTGTAGAGAGATTCAATGGAGAGGCACACTTAGAGGCTAATGATGGAGGGTTAACTTTGGGAGGTCTTTCAGTATTCATACGGTGCGGTGATTGACATCGTGCGGTGTGTTGTATACGTTGTAGGACGACGAGGCAGGCCTCAGCTACCACTTTCTCGGGAGTGGAACGTTCGCATCAGAACCTGGCATTGTAGCAACCAGCTGGCAAAGGGTTAAGCTATTTTTGGGCGTCCTAACTTTCTGGTATTATCCCTCGACGGTCGTAACGTAACTTTACGGTAGTATTCTGTATATTTTACCGAATTTATTTAAAGTGCATAGATTGGTAAATTCGTCCCTCCCGCCTAAACGGCGTTGGGGCAAATGTTTGGCAATATGAGAGTTTGTTACAATTCCCATATTAAACGCCCAGTCAGTTTTCCCAATGTGAGTGTGGGGTCTATCATAACCTTGTATCTAATTGTGGGTTGGTGCAAGCGTTCTTACGGACTCATATTGCAAAATGCGAATAAATGGTTTCCTAATCCAGTTGGTTAGTTGATCTTGGTAAATTCTGTAACCTAACGATACCTATAAAAGTACACGAGTACTTAGATTTATCCCTGTAACACACAAGACCTTACCTGCGCAGAACCGCAAGCACTTCACAAAATGGCGGTATTCAACTTGTGTTGTGGTGAATATGCTTTTATCAGAGTAAATTAGGATTACTATGATATGAAACACCATATTGACTCCAAACACGTGTACAATGAGCACCATAGCCAGGTGGCTAATGTGGCTGTTCTGATAAATTCACCTTAGGCAGCGAACACCTCGAGATCCCAGTATATGCAAGAAACTAAAACCTTCAAGTGAAGAAATACGTATAGAAGGAAGGGACTATAGGTCGTAAACTTTCGAAAAAGTAAAATGCATCGATATTAGAGCAGTACTTATATAGAACGTCCTGATCATGCTGTACAAGTCACAGAATGAGATGGTAATTTACGGTTTGTACAAGCATGGTTGAACGTTATATATTTACCATATACCCAAAATTAAAAAATAAATCATTAATTTAATTTTTAACAACCGATATGTTAATAAACGTGTACGGACCAGCGGTCCGTACAATAATTGTACGTCATATGCCAAAACGGTGCATATTTACAGTATATAAGGCATGCGTATATAGTACAATTGTGAAAAAAAACTCATTACACTTTGTAGGAGTAGGGGTAATAGATCAAGGTAACAACAGAAGTTGTTGCTGTTCTTTTTGTGGCTCAGAGATCTGACGACACGATATTCACAAAGAGATTTAGAGTTCTATATGAGGTGTACATATCAGTATACAATGATAGCAGGAACTAATAAAGCAGAAACAGTGATTATCCCGACACTTCTTTGTTTATTTCTTTATCAATTTGGCATGTGCTCATTCTTTGGGGTTGGTGTTGTTGTTCAGTCAGCTGCGTAACTCAGTCGCGATAATAGGCCAACCTTTATCGGCTGATAACACTACCTGTTAACAGTATAATCGCAAAAACTATAGTTGTTCCTTTTGTGTGTGATGAAGAAGAGTTCTTTCTTAAGGGATTACAATGGTTGTAGACTTGATATATACAACAATATACAAGTAACAGAACACTTCCCCTGGTCTCTATCTGGCTGCCTTTTTACTGAACATGTACCTATGTTTTCAAACAAGTTGTGTCTACCTTTACTTCATGATGACTTGAATTTCTGAGCAGCCTTAGATTAAGTTAGTGTATCTGGATTTCTTATTTGGATCCCGATTATTATGGGCCACTGAAATGATTTTTCGTAACTGACACAACTTGAGATTATAGTATTTAATACTTGGGTTCTAATAAGTTGAATTTTAGTCTCGGCGCAGTTGGAAATATTTAATGTAGGTATATGATTGGAATCTATATTTTCGTATGAACTATATGAGCAGGAGAGGGTAGGGTTAACTCCTAACAAACATTCTGATTCATTGACCGATGATTCAGACAGGCTTTTAACCCTTTCCCTGCAGCACCCAGTTCCCCTACTTACAAAGCATTACAAAGCAGACATTGCCTACATAAACGACCCTGCTACAGCAGGCCCCTTTTTGGGGGAAAATAGCAATGTCACATGATGTGTCATGTGATTTGAGTAATTTACCTTCATAGCTGATGATATTTTTTTATACCAAATCAAAGGTCAATATGGTATTTTTACTATGTCAAAATTTATTTCAATTCAAACAATTATTCTGTTATTGATTGATTTTTGTATATAAGTATCAATGATGCCTCTATGATGCCTGGAGGCATCATGCTGCGGTAGCCAGGGGAATGCCTGGAGGCACCATGCTGCAGTTAGAGGGTTAACAAAGGAAGGGCTTCGTGCACAAAAACACTTAAGGTGGTAAATCCGCGCAGAGGGGGTGGGCCTGGCCATGTTTTCCGCGTCAGACAAGAGGATTCACTCAGCCGCTATCTCCTACTCGCACTCTCGATAACCTGTAGCGAAATTAGAAGCAGTTTGCGAGATATCCGGGATGATCCTAGATTAACAGAGGTAGTTATCTAAAATTAGTGCTCCAGAGATCCCCCCGAAGGTTCATAGAATGACTCTAGCTGTAGACATGACAAAAACCTTCTGACGAGCCTTTAAAAGTCTTGTACATCAGATGGTACTAAGGAGATTTCTGCTTGTACTGTAGACCATATCGGGCAACATAATTTAAATGACAATCTGAAAACTCATGTAATTTTACACAGAGGTTAAATACTATAGTCCCAAAGGTTGTGAAACAAGTATAACTTTTGAGGGCATAACCCACAATTCATGTTTTTGTCACCCGATGGCTTTTCAATATTGTCGATTATCAGTCAAAACTTGTTCCTTCTGATTCATTCTAATACAAAATTATTAGATTTTTTTCAAAAAATAAGGACGGTGACCTATAATCTTTATGATACACATTTTAGAGAAGAAGACATTGATCAGATACATCAAAAGGGTAGCAACTTGTAAGAATAAGAGTCAGTTATGCATTAGAGAAGGCAAGTTTTTATGAAATCTAAAATTTGATAATCTAAAGTAAAATTACTGTAAAGCTAAACATGTAAAGCTTGGAAAATGTAATAGAATATCAAACTCCAATTAGGTGTTCCACAGTAATAATAGCATAGCATGTAGCATACACGATTATCAACTTATGCAATTTACAATAGTGAATGTACTTTAAATAGCCGACAATCACTTGTCATGTGAGGCTGGACGCGATTCGTTAGAAACACGAAAAGTGGACCTAGTTCTTCATTCGCCGATTTATCTGTACGCCAATTTACTGGGGAGTTAGTTATGATAATGGAAAGAGAAATATTGTTGTATCACGGATACCTGCTCGTATCGCTACTATCGGTGATTCGTCTTGATAATCTTCCTGTCAGACCAAGCGATGATTTTTATGTAAACAAGTAAATAGGGCCACATGAGCCAACCGTTCCACGAATTCATCTGAGTGTGTACTCATGAATGAAAGTCTACTCAGCCCTAAACAGTACCGTATGACTGTTCATTACATTTTCCCGGTTGTTATGAACGTCTAATTGCATGTTACGTACATGCGTTTATATATGTTGGTTTAGAGGCTGTAACAGAAATTCCGACTTGCATAAGACTCCGGTTAACAGTCAACATTGAAATAAAGTGGCAACACAGACCTATTCTGGGGATAACCAAACCTCAAAACACGAAATATGCCAGTTCCATTGAGCTACTTCTGATATAGAAAACGTGGCTACAAAATTGGCATATTGACCTTCTATAGGAGTTAGAACAAAGGAAAATATTTGCGCTGAAATCCTGCAAAAAATCTTGAGAGATCATTTGAGAAATTTCCTACATGAACTAATAATCCGCTTGGAGAAAAAACTAGCCTTCAATGTTAATGACGATTAATTGTCCTATACAGTAGAAATCCTGTCAACTATATAGACAAATTAACACTGTGAACGACCTTCCCCTATTATGCCCATAACGGTAATCAATTCACAGTCGTCTTCATCTGCCTCTAAGACAGGGACACGTCTATAAGATTAACAGATTTATTCTATAAATTATATTCATCTGTGAGCAATAAATTGTCTTCAACATTGACAGATTTATTTCACGAACAACAGAAATTATGTCCTCAATGTCGACATATTAAGTTGTGTGAATGCCAGACAAATTGATTCTGTGAGAGACTGAAAACATATTCTCAACATCGATAGATTGACTCGCTGACACTGCCGGATAACACCTTTTCCCTACCAATCCGTCGGGTCGGTCAGAATTATTGTTCTCAACGAAACGACGAATTATGAAATTTCTTATTTAGATAACACTTATATCTGTTAATCCTCATTGCAAATATGGATTTATCTAATTAAACATAAGTGTCTTAAATCAATCATTTCATATCAGAATTATAATGCTGCCACTGTTTCCTTTTGAATTGAGTTGCTAGTGATTGAAAAAAGATATGATTTTGTTTTGTACACTTGTAAAAATTAATTCTATCCAATATTTCCTGTATCATAGAGAAGTTAATATTCCAATATGTATACTGACGCAAGGGCTGCATCAGTAAACTGGTTTTATCGGTAGCTAAGTCGGTACCGTGGTCACTTTTGTCTGCACTACCAAAAAGGTTCCAATACACTGCGATTCACGCTGATAGGCTACGATTAGAATTTTCGGGGACCTCCCGATACACTTCGATTTTGCCATTTCATAATCGTAGCGTTGTGGGAGGTTTATCACTGTGTATCGGTGCGCTTTATCATTGTCGACGTACGCACGTCATACCTCGTCTATTGACATCTGCCGCTCCAGAAGTCCTGTTCCCGATTTTATTATCCATCGTATACAAAGTCCCCATTGAAAATATATAGGGACTCAGTAAACCACAACCCATTGTATAAAACCTGTCAGATACCATAACTGTGGTATACGGATTTAAACCTGTGGTATACGGCCTCAAAACCATGGTATACGGGAAAAATAGTCATTCTAGCTATACAGCAAAGAAATAGTCCCTATTGTTATACCCTTTAATATGGCAATTACTGGGTTTAATTTATTCGAAAAGATGGATAATAAATGCAACAAACGATGAGTTTGTGGATAGGCAGCTCTGTAATCCACTCGAGGTTGACGTCGTAATACACTCGCTAGCGCTCGTGTATTACTACGCGCCAACCTCTCGTGGTTTACGGCTTCCTGCCCACAAAACAATCGATTATTGTCTATATAATCGACGATGGGGTTACTGATATATGTTTATTCTTATAGGCTGAAGACAGAATATGTGACATCAGTTCAACACAACCGCATATTTACTCTGAACAATTTTTTTATAACAAAAGATACGTCCTCAGAATTGACGGACTCACTCTACAAAGAATTTCCTCTGAAACAGAAAACCTGTCTATACCCTGGGCTCTTATTTTATGAACACATTTCCTCTCAGAACAAAACTTGTCTATATCGTTATCAGACCTATTTCATGAATGGTATTCCAGTGAGACAGAAAGCACATGTATTCACTTTATGAGCGATCTTCTTGTACACCAGAAAACATATCTACATCATTCATTCATTCATTTTATTAATAATCTTCTTGTACATCACAAAACATGTCTACATTGTTTATTCATTCACTCTACGAACTAACTTCTTGTATGACAGAAAACATATCTATATAGTTTAAATGTTCACTTTACGAATGACTTTCTTGTACAACAGAAATCATGTATAAATCATTCACTAACGAACGATCTTCTTATACAACAGAAATCTTGTCTACATCGTTCACCGATTTACTTTACAAACGATCTTCCTTTCCTGCCTACATCATTGTGGATCGCGGTTGCACTTGCCTTACAGTGATTGGATATCTTCCCTCCCACCGGAATGTCCTAATTTGCTTAAACAATTAAGAGCTAATTGGTGCCCGGGGCTAATTGAGATTGGAAATCACCCTGTTCTTGCCCGTAAATGCTCATTTATCGCTACCTCTTTTTTCAAAACGCCCACACCACAATAGGTGTATTTTTTATGAGACAAGTGCTTTTGTTGTAACAACTCTCGTGAAAAAGGTCTCACAGCGATGCGAGAAATGCTGATTCAAGGGATGTGAGATGGGTATGGAGGTGCACCATATGCAATATTAGGCGAGTTGACTGTTTTTAACTTCTATTATCGCTACTTTAATTTCTGCAAATCAGGACAATTCGCATACCCCCCCCCCCCTCATAGCTGGACGTACTATGCAGTGTTATCTGCAACATGACAGGATTGTCAAGGTAAACTCTGACAAATTGAATCTGTTCAAAAACATTGTCAGCTGAAAAAATTCAGGCTGATTGACTGGAATCAATCATTTTACAAAAGGCGATCTTTCAATTGAAATGTCATGCATGTTATTTGTTCATAAAACATTTCAGGCTTTCAGAGATTATCATGATTGGGGAAACACTGGGGTGTTACAACGAAATCATCGCCAACAGTAGGTCAGTTGGTAAATTTGATAATTGTAGTTTGCCGTAAGAGCCAACCATCAGATAATATCGCTATTCAAGGTAAATGCTGAGAAAATGGGTTTCATACCTCTAACAGATAAAACTGATGTATAACGAAATGTGATGATCCACAGAAAAACCTTCAAAGGTTTCGAACATAAAGATAAAAGAAATGAGGCTTCTGCATGAAGAAGGAAACGGGGGTCTGTATCGGCAGGTCGTGAGGTGAGTTAGGGAGATGTCGGTGAAAGACGACACTAAATACGGCATACATCAGCGTGAAACTGGAGTCGGGACGGGCACCTCAGTCTGAAACAGGAGCATGAAGCACGTCTAGACCACCTGCCACAGCAATACCTCCTACCACATGTACACCCCTACCAGGTCTTTACCACCTGCCACAGCAATACCTCCTACCACATGTACACCCCTACCAGGTCTATACCACCTGCCACATCAATACCTCCTACCACATGTACATCCCTACCAGGTCTATACCACCTGCCACAGCAATACCTCCTACCACATGTACACCCCTACCAGATCTTTACCTCCTGCCACAGCAATACCTCCTACCACATGTACACCCCTACCAGATCTTTACCTCCTGCCACATCAATAGCTCCTACCACATGTACACCCCTACCAGGGAGCTGTTTCAAAACCATAGACTTAACCCACGTTTTGAAACAGCTCCCTGCTCTATAACTCCTGCCACATCAATACCTCCTACCACATGTACACCCCTACCAGGTCTTTACCTCCTGCCACATCAATACCTCCTACCACATTCACACCCCTACTACGTCCATACTGCCTGCCGCAGCAATACCTCCTCCCACGTCAATACGGCTACTACGTCCATACAGCCTGCCACATCTACACTCCTACAAGGTATATATACCTCCTGCCACATCAATACCTCCTACCACATGTACACTCCTACCAAGTCTATAGCTCCTGCCACATCAATACCTCCTACCACATCTACACCCTTACCACGTCTATACCACCTGCCACAGCAATACCTCCTACCACGTTTATTCCACCTGCTACATAGATACCTCCTGCAACATCTATAACGCCTGCCACATTTATACCTTCTATCACATATATACATCTCACGACATCTATACCTCCTAACTTCTGTACCACATCTTTCCCTCCTACCACATCTATGCTTCTTATATGGACAGGCTTTGTGCATAAAAGATACGCAGTAAATTATTCATCAGATATATCCTGATGACGAAGGCAGAGGGGTGTATCTAATCAACGATTTTACCAAGTATATTGATGTAGGAAGGGAGTATGCCTGTTTTCGCATTATTATATACCTATATATGGCGAGGTTTTCCCTAGTCACGTGATAACATACCCGTGCGTCACACGAGAACATACGGAAATAAATATGACATTGGAAGCAGCGGGCGGTATGCGAAGGAGAAGCAGACAATAATAAGGAACTGCATCGAGATCCATAGCCACTGACAATATGCCATGAGTTTTGTTTGCAGAGTAATCTCACGAGGCAAAGCCGAGTGAGATTATGTAGCAAACCAAAATGAACTGCATATTATCAGTGGCTATGGATCGAGTGCGGTTCAGATTTTATCTCACCCCTATCACTGACTACTAGGCTTAAATGTGTGACGTCATCCCCTATTGAGTATTTTTCAACAATACTCCACGGGCGTTGAGTACGAGTTTCCAATGTTAAGTCTATGGGGAAAAAATACCAGGGGTGAGATAAATAGGTATACCACACTTATACCTCCTGCCATCTTACACCATTTATGCCCCATCCACTTCTATACCTCATGCTAAATCTATATTTCCTGCCACACCTTTATCCTGTCACATCCCGACTTTTCCACTTCCATACCTTGATGCACCCTAACCTTGTCACATCCATATCCTGCCATACCCTTACCCTGCCATATCCATACCCTACCACACCCTCACTCTGCCATATCCTTACCCTCTGTTGAATGAATTCGTACCCCCTTTTGAATTCTTATCTACTACTGAGTTCTTATCCACTGCTGAGTTCTTATCTATCACTGAATTCTTATCCACCGTTGAATATTTACCCACTATTGACTTCTTACCCAAACTAACCTGCTGGATTCTTACCCCCTACTACTCACTTCACCCCCCGCCCGGCTCTCCTACCCCTCGGGTCAGCCAGATGCGCCCCGATCTGCTGGCCGTGATATCCCCCTCCTCTCCCCGTCTCAGATCTTGACGGTCCTTTGATCGAGATGCATTCTTTTTGATGTGAGATGCAGTCATCTTATCTTCACCCCCCCCCCTCCTCCACTCCTCCCCTCCTACCCTAACTCGCCCCCGGACATATGTCTGAGAATTAAAACGAAACTGAAATGGCTCCTGTGTCTCACTGCTGACCTTTGCTTCTTTCAGCCACGCCCCCCCCCCCTCGTACACATCCAGCCACTGTCAGTGCGGCGTAATCCACTCGTGGGCTTGTCGCTTTATCTGGCCTCCGTTCTCCGTCACATATATGTGCGGTTTTAATCAGGAATGGGTAATTAAATTGATTTTCTGAAAAAAGCTAGGTCAGCATATTGTCACACCAATTGCCCTCAGGCGAATAACGGATCTGTCTCTGTGTGCTGGAAGGATGTGAGTTTGTTGGACAGACTTAGAATAGGCGAGGCAGGCGAAGCAAGACTGTTTTAAACATAGACGTTCACATTGTTGCCTGTGGGTTATTTCAGATTATATCAAAGCCGCCGATGACTATAAATTTAACCATTCAAGCGAGTTCCCACGGTCTTTGCACAAATAGGAAGAGAAAGGGAGTTAAAGTCGCTTGATTTATTTGGAAACCCATAGAAAATAACCAAAAGTATAGTTATGGCGATTTCAGGAGCTATGACATCGTTTGTGTAGAAGTCAACTGTGCATAAAATATGGCATGCACCGTTGAAAGCCGGTTGTGCCACCACTTCACGAAGGACTAAAGGTACTTTCCTCTCATAAATATTTTACTTGGAAATATTTGTCCTCTTTGAGACCTTTGTTGCCAAAAAAGTTTCCTTCTCTTTTTTCGTTGCCAACAATGTCCGAGAAGAGTGTATCCCTCACTTGCTTTTTCAAAAGAAAATATCTCACCTGAGGCTGCGGCTGCTTGAGATTTTGGAAAGGTCACCGGCCAGAACCAGTGTATTTTGATATAATATTAGGATTTTCTGAGCATCTTTGTAAAAATACATTTGGGTCATAAAGTGTTATATACAGTATTAACATAGTCTTTATCAGAAGTCAGGGGTGAGGTAAAATCTGAAACCGATTAGGATGGCGAGGTGTGGCCTACGTGGCATCTGCTACGTAATACTCCTCGGTTTCACTTCCTGAAGACGCTACGTGACGAAACTCGTGGCGTATGTGCCACGCCCAATGTGGCGTTTCCACATGATCACCGATAATGGCATGTTGCACCGCCCACCGATTATGCAACATTAGTCACGCAAAATCATAAGGTGTAAACAGGGTTCATGATTTTTCTCTCCTGTCTTATGCAATACGGCAACACCGAGCAACTTCCGAGCCCACTGATGAAATCAAACTGGGTTGAATGAATTGGTGGCTGTCTGGAGTTCACAATCAAAACTCATTTATTGGTGTACCTTGAAATGGCAAATGGAAACACATACGACGTTAATCTATGAATCTCGGAAAAGACTTTCCGATAAGTATGAGCAACTAAATAAAGGGTGGCAATCAACCAAACAATATAGGAAAGGTGGTAGAAACCAGATAAGAGAAATACCCAGGAGTCTGGTATCAATGGGAATATCTAGTAAGGGATGGGACTTATGAGGGGAGGAAAATAGCGCAGACAGATAACATAAGAGAAAAAGGGTGAAAAAAAGGAGCAACGGTGAGCACAACAAAGAAATGTTACCAGGCTGTAAACTGTTTATGCAACCCAAGGCAACGATTGTACTGAAGTGATGAATAAATTGTCTTTGCTAAAAAAAAAAAGTAACTTCCGACGCACTTTTGAACAAGATGCAAGTTATCGTTTGGGTTTTCGTCGGCAGGTGGAAACGCTACATTACTGTCCTCGTTAATTTCCTGACTTGTATCAGTCAAGCTTAATGTCCAGTATACATCTTTATAATGTATGCATTTAGTACAAAAATAAAAGCAAATATCTTCATGTAGAGTAAGCCTCTCATCAATCACGTCATCTTTCATCAATCCACAGATTAAAGTTTATCAAGGCAAAGTGACTGCATGATATCAATTGGACTACATTTATTCGGCTCTTGATGTTGATGGCAAGTGCAACTGATGAAGATCTAGGACAGGGACATATATATATGGGTCTCGCTTGGATAATACATTTTCTTACATTAACACACACATCGAAAGCCAAAGCCAAAGATATACGATCCGCGCTTAGTCCCGCCTGATATCCTATAAGATATGGGATAATTGGTATGAATACTAAGAATCGGCGGTTGTCAATGAGTAACATAATTCTTTCTTATTAGCCTCGAGTACCGGAACTTTCTATATAATTCGGGTAGTGATACCTAAGCTTTACGACGTGCTACCAGTGACGTCACATTGAGTTGCGCAGGCTATACATTGTTCTTTACTGCTAGCATCTTAAATTCAGTTTCCAGGTAGTTTCGTTCATATGAATTTATTTGTCAAAAAGAATTATATATATATATATCGTCTTCACCTTAGCATGTTCTTTAGTAACCTTGATATTGTATCATCAGCAAATAACAAGAAAGAACTGCATCGAGCTTCATCGATATTGATAAATATGCCATGAGTTTTTGTTACAGGGTAATCTCACGAGCCAAAGCTGAGATATTTTCAGTGGTTATGGAGCGAGTGGGGTTCAGATTTGATTTTAGCCCCCAATGAGTATTTACTTACTATACTCCATGAGCGTTGAGTACAAGTTCCTCATGTTAAGTCTTTGGAGAAAAATACCAGGGGTGAGATAAATATTCTCATTAAACTAACGTTGGCGGGGTTTTCATTAGCATTAAGTCCATATGCAAGCAGTCAATCAGGAAACAGAAACCAAATGGCTATTCCGTGTAAGGATAGGTTCCCGAGCCCCTCCTACTGGAAGTAAAGTGTGTGCCATCTTTTCCGGTAAGTATACAGAGGCTATATAAGCCAGTGCGATAAGGCCTTACACAGAAAGGCTGTTTCCAGTTATAATGCTGAGAGTATGAGCATCTGTGTGGTTAACAAATGGCCATCTCATATCTTTTTAATTTGATTGTATGAATAAACAATACTCCGCGAGTTAGGACGTTCTGTACTCGTGACAGTCGCGAATCCGAGTGAGGATTACAGCGTATCCGAGTACGAGTGGAATTTTGTTTATTTTACAATTCGAGAACGGTTCTGGATTTATGCCCTTTTCGGGAGCATTACAATAGCATCACAATATTTGAACAGTTCAAAAACTTACACAAATGTGGTCAGGAATATGTCTTGCCTACTTTTTAAAATAGTGGCCACTGATTGGCCAGTCGCCTGTAACGTCATATCACATCACTCTGCCTCGACCATGGCATAGTATTGTCACTTTACTTTAATTTTTGTGCGTTATTCCTATGGCTAAGATCTATATGTATATATATAAATATATATTCATATATCATACATGCCCTAAGGGGGGTTTATTTTATGATATTGTATACATGGATGATAATAAACACTAGGAGCAATTGGTATGTTCATCTTGGCGTGAATGAGCGTGCAATTATAAAGGGATAGCAATAAAAGGTTTTGGTTACATCCAAAAATAGTTGGGGGATAGTTTTATGGCAGCACGCTGGAAGTCTATATATGTGACTACTCTAACCCTTAGGCAATGTATATAGCTCGTGGAAGCAGGCTCTAAAAATATTTTTAAACAAAAGATGTCCATTTTAAGTTCTGCTGCTACTTCAGCCGTATGTCAAGGTCGGTTCAATTTTAGGAATCTACCTAGATATCAATTGAGTAACACACTTTGGCGACATAGCCTTCGATATATTAAGTCCCATTATGCTTTTCAGTGAAAGAACAATTTCTTCGCACGAGTGAACCTCGCCTCAGATTAGGGTCTGTCCATTCTCAACGCTACCGTCTGTGAGTTTATCATAAAACATCACCATTAACAATGTTAATTAGACTACTTCTTATAGTGTGGTATGTTTTGCAGGAAAAAAACAAACAAACTGGATATCTGCTAAGCTGAATAAATCCGATATTACAACGAAATATTTAATTCTAGATTCCCAACCTAATGTCAAAAGTAGTTAATTTAGTATGGCAATTATCAAATTCTAAACAGATTTAAATATCAAAATGAAAATGAAAGGACATTCTACAGCGTTTTATGTAAGGAAAATATGAAAAATAAGAATATGATAAAATGAATAAACAAAAAATGAAATAACAAAGTGTGAGATGTCAGTTTCACCCATGTCATCGCTGGTACCTTATACCGCCAATATCTCGCTGGTCACAAGCGACAGGCGGATACGGGGCGCCCACAACGCCGCTAGATGTCGCCCCAGCGATAAGTCACGTGTTGTGTCACGAGGTTTGTCCAGAAGGCCCTATAGACACATGCGCAGCCGCGTGGATGCGGGGGATTCCCGTCTGTCATATCGCACTGCACCACTAGGGGGCACCCCCAAAGAGCTGATTGGGGATGAGTGGGGGAGGGGGGCATGGACTGCGAAGGAGGCATGTGGGTGTATAAAAGATATAGGTGGAACGGGTGGGAAAGAAAACGTCTTTAAGAGACTAAAGGGGAGACGCCCTGAGAGAGGCGCATAGAGACAGACAAGACAAGATATGGTGTATAGAAACAGACAGGAGTTGAAACGGTGCACAGTGACAGAACGGATTTGAGATGGTGTATAGTGACAGGGCTGAAATGAGCTGGGGTCTATTGAATAATAATTCTACGATAAAAAAGGGTATCGTACAACATTCATTGGTGCAATGACGTGTGTCGATCATTTGTTGTTCAGAATGGTGTCATAGCCGATGTCAAACTCGTACTTCATGCACTAAATTTAAATCAAAGTAAAAATATTTTCAACAAAGAATTCCTTCCATATATGATACATGTAAGCCAAATTTAATATTTGAAAAAAGTTTGACAATTTACTGATTTACAGGGACTGCACCACACGGCCCGCATGTCTCAGATATACCACTGCATATCGGTCAATATGCATCTGTGTGTATCGGCGTTTATATAGGTAATGTATAAGCAATAGGTCAATTTTGTATGGGCGGTAATGCTGATGCCCAAGAAACGTTTTATGCTACCCCGAATGAAGAAAGTCGTCTAGGATGTCGATTATCTTTCGAACTATCTTATCGCCCCAGTCTCACATAAGGCAACATATTATTCAAAACCTCCCTGATGTATAGAGCCAGATAAGATGTGAGATGGTGTATAGAGACGGAATGTGAGATGGTATATAGAGACAGACAGAATGTGAGATGGTGTACAGAGACGGAATGTGAGATGGTATATATTGACAGACAGGACGTGAGATGGTGTACAGAGACAGACAAGATGTGAGATGGTGTATAATGACAGACAGGACGTGAGATGGTGTACAGAGCTAAACAGGATGTGAGATGGTGTACTAAAGAAGATACCAACAAGTTTGGGTCAAAATCGTCGTTCTCCACGAGTTTGATGCGGAGTGAATATCACATAGTATTCAAACGAGTTGGAGAACGACTTCTTTGACCAAAACGAGTTGCTTTCTGTATTTATCTCACCCCTGTACACACTCAAAGAATGGGCAACAAACAGTATATAGACCATGGAGAACGACTGCAGTACTTGAAGGGGCATGGAGAACGAGATCCCAAAATTAGGCCTATGGACATTTATTCCAGTGGTGAGATAAAGTGACAGACAGGATGTGGCATGTTGTATAGTTGTAGACGTGACGTGAGATGGTGTAACGAGACAGGAAAAATATGAGAAGGTTTATAGAAATATGAGATGGTGTATGTGTAGGGACAAGAAGTCAGGTATAGAGCGACGGAAAAAAGGGGGACAGATGAGACAGAGATGGGAGAACGAAGGAAGAAGGAACAGTGGGACAGGGGTAGGTAAGGGACGCTACACGCCCATAGAGATAGAGAGGTAATGAGACGGGATGAAGAGACAGAGGTCGAGCGTGAGAGAGAGTGAAAGAGAATAGTTGGGGAAGGATTAGGAGAAAGACACACAAAACTAGGGGGATGCAGTGAGATGGTTCACGGCAAGAGGGAGTGGAAGAAAAATATAAGGGTGAACCACAAGGAGATTAGGAGGCACCATGAGTAACAGGGTGAGAAATCAGGCCAGAGAGGTAGAGATGGAGAGGGAAAGAAATTGACCGAAGGGGAAGGGCAGAATATTGAAATCCAAATTAGTGGGATACTATTTATTTTACAATTCGAGTGTGGTTCTAAATTTGTCTCACCTCTTTCACGGACTTAAGAATTGCATCACAAAATCAACATAATTCATATTACTTCACAAATGCAGTTAGGAACGTATACATCTCCATGTTAATGTCGTGTCTAATGTTATTCCTATAGCTTAATTGTACCATGGGTCAGATAACAAGACATGTTGAAAGTTACTGGTTTAGAGGAAATTATGTTTCATGACAGAATATCCCCAGGGTAACAGTGTAGATTTCACAGTTGACAGATATATCTACTGCTAGCCCACTTCGCGTGTACAAGAATTAGGTTACCACTTAAATTTCCCCTGAGTTTGTCTATAATTTTATATGTATACGACATACCCGAGAGGCTTAATATAGCTAGACATACTAGACTTGGGCGGTCGGCGTCTTGTGTGAGCACATTTCATTACTGATCTGTTACAAAATCTACTGCGAAAATGGTGCTGCAGCAAACTTTTTCTATAATTTCGAACCACAGAAAAGGCTCAAAATCTACAACGTGATCCTCAAATCAGTATGTTGTGCCAATTAACCTCAAAACCAAAACTAGTAAAATACAACAATGTTATTAGCTACTTCTTGCCGACCGTGGAACTACTGCCATGTTCGCCCAACAGACAATATGGAAGAATATTTATTTACGAATAGCGGGACCTCTCCGCAGCTGCTGTCATATTTATGCGTGAGGTGAAACATTTGATTTTTAGTGTAATTACTTCTAATAGGGTAATGTAAGCAGAAACGTCAGTAGGTAAAGGCCAGTTCACTCTGTGCGACTGGGGGGCTTGCGAGTGGTTACCTCCAGTCTCAAACTGGAGGTACCGCGCTTGAAACTGGGCGTTCTGAATTCGGGTGAAAAATCACAAGCTCTCCTCAAATTTGTGTGTGAACCACCTCCCTTGGGACTGGATAGCTTGCAATTAGAAGTACCTCGGTATGCCAAAGAGTAGAGTTACCGAATATCAAACATGTTTGATATTCAAAAACGCTTGCGACTTGGCCCACCTGAGGTACCTCCAGTTTGCGCACTGGACGGTACGCCCAGTCTCAGACCGGGCGAACCTGTACACGTGGAAGCGTATAGCGGAACAAAACCCACATTGTGAACTGCACGCTTATCCAATAGTCTGAGACTGGGTGCCAGGTCGCTAACTAGAGGTATTTCAGGTACGCCCAGTACTTTCGAATATCAAACATATTTGATATTTGTATCGCTAGATGCCGACTGAGTGTACCGAGGTACCTCCAAGCACAAGCGTTCCAGTCGCAAGGCAATTGATTCATACACTTATTTGAGCGTACGTTCCGACTGGGCGTACCTCCAGTGTCATCTTCTTCAACCTCCCATGGAATATAGTAATTAGAAGAAAACCCACGAGATGAAAATAGTTTGGTCCGTACTCCACCGAGTTTGACTGTAGAGTAATTCACGAAGCGAAGCTGAGTGAATTATTCTGTGGTCAAACGAGGTGGAGTGCAGACCAAGTTATTTTCATCGAGTGTGTTTCTGATTTTATCTCACCTCGTATAACATTAATTATTGATGAAATGAATCACCCAATTAGCCATTGAATATTGGGTTCACGAACCTCACGGCCGTGGAGTACGAGTTCCTAATGTTAAGCCTATGGAGAAAAATACCGGAATGAGATAAATGTGTGGTACTACACATTCAAGTACTAAAAAGGATAAGTCACCACACTTGGTTTTTAGAAAATTGAAGCAAATCCCATTTCTCTGTACCTTTCCTATGCAAATCAAGCCAGTGTAAATTGGTTTATTTTACCTACTAGGTTTGTAAGAATTGGACAAAACGTTGAATTTGCTCATGTGACATAAGAATGAGAGGCAAGAAACCAGTTTTGACTGTTAATTTACAATATTTAGAAATAACCAGTTGGCACCACCGTGAGTTGTAGTACGTGCATGCCTTTAACACGCTCGCGGCTTTCACCTGCAGCATCCCTACACGTCGGGTCAGGTACTAGTATCCGCGTAATACTATATATGGTTCAAACTTTACCGAAGAAATATACACCTACTAGTGACCTTGTATACTTCCTGTATCCACAGGCCCATTACGATAATTGTTAACTTCATCACGCGATATAACACTTGATACATGTTGTTATGTGCCATTTTCATATTTGTTTTAAATATGAGGTTATATATGTACATTCTGAAAATGTTTCATGTATATTGATCTTTTATTTCATATTGTATCACTATTGATAATTGGTAATACCTTGAGGCTGTAGGATAGCTAATGTCCCTGGCGGGACAAACTGACCAACAAACGGAGTTCTGTGGAGAATTGTTTATTTTCTCATCTTAAGAATTTTTCTCCGGTAGACTTAACATTGGGAACTCCGCCTGAAACTCACTGAAACTCACTCGAACCAAAGCCTATGTGCCATGAGTTTTGCTAACGCGAGGTGTCCGCTTTCACGGGTTGAAAATAAAACATCGAATAGAGGGATCCTTTCCATACAATGGTGGCCGTTAACACGGGTGCCTGCTTACGCGAGGTATCCGTTAGGCGAGGTTCTATTGTATTAAATTAAAAAAATGTCCAACCTCGGAGCAAACACTCCAGCGGAACGGACAAAAATTGAACTCTATATATTTTTTAGACAATATAAAAGCTCATTTCAAATTCAAACTAAGAAAATATTTATTTGAGACAATTAAACTAATCGAACATCCCCAAATTTGTAGTGCCTTTGGACCTATATATCTTCTATTTAATTTTAAAATTTCATAATTTCTTGATCAGTATCCGACACGTAATGCCCCAGTCCCACTGGTGTAAAAAAAACCCGGCTTTTCCCGTATACGCACGCATACGTTCTTCTGCGCATTTTGAAATATACAAATGCACGGTGATGCGCGGGAAAACGCGGAGTTACGTAGAAGTAAGTCGAAATACAAAAAACATGTAAAGATAAAGAGTAGAATAACTTTTGAAAGACTGGAGGCATAATCAAGTGGTTACTGAAGTGCCATCTCATCTCATAATTACCATCCACGTTTCTTCTGTATATCTATAAGACCTCCATAGTTGCTAACCATGCCTGTAACCATGACTATGTATATGATTCTCAAGAAGGCAAACAAAACCTGCCGTGAGCAGACTGCCTTAGCCTGTCTTTATGTTGAAAAAAAAAAGAAAAAAAAGGACGCTGTATTTGCGTAGTGAATACGCGGAACTCGCCTCCTTTCAAACACGTAGGAAAAACGCCAAAATTTACGCCAATGTGACTGGGGCATGAGAGCGTTTTTTCCCGGCAGAATACTCTGCGAGGCTCTCGATTAGCCACCGACATTTAATCATGATTAAATGTTGTAGAAACCCTACAATACAGCTTTTACATCGGGACCAAATCGTAGATGCCCGATTTGCATGGGAGCCTCATCTGAAGAGGTGAATAACTGCTCAGATTACAGGTGACCTTCCGATGTGGTTTCGATTTTTTTCTTGGAAGGTGCGTCGTAGGGCATATCGAAACGTATCGGGAGCTCAGTGAACGCCGGGCCTAAGGGTAGGATGGTATGGCGGGGCTGAACAGAAGAAAAACACCAATTACGAGACAAGAGATCATGTAATCGTTACTTTGTCCACACCGACCTCCACGATGCTGAACATGTATTGCAGGCTACTGCAGGGCAAAGGAATCTTGGGGACGATGAATTCCCACGAGAAAACTCTCTGATAAAGATACCATTATTATCATACACTCCCTAAAACCGACTAATTAAAACAGAAAACAAAAAAACAAAGCCCTTCTTCCATGTAGGATTAAATTTTGGTATGATACAGCAAAATATGACATACAGTAACCCCCCCCCCCCCAAGTATATTGGGGGGGGGGGGAGATTAACGAGGTACTATGCTTGGAGCAGGCTGCAGCATCTTGGTTATCATTACTCAGGCGTTAAGATTCACTGACTGGGTCAACCTGTACAGTACTGTGTCATCACACACCCATCCCCTACTTGCGTTAATCCATGCCCAACAACAGACATGGAAGCCAATAGCTGCCTGTTTATATTTTAAATAATCATCTTAGAAGTCATTGACAGGAGATAGAGGTGTTTTGTATTATAATTAGGTATAGTTATCTATAATATGGCGAAGAAAACCTACTGGATATTGAAATATTGAATATAAATCTCTCATTCAGAAAACAAACTGATCCATGAGGTTTTTATTGCATGTCACATGTAGATGGAATTTACGCTTGAACATAAACCTGAGTGAATACATACACATATGTAAACACTTTAATTGCTTCAGTAGTTATCCGTTGATAAGGATAATGTTATAAGACATCCATTGAGGCAACATTTCGCATTAACTGATTGGAAGTTTAATGTCACTGACAATTTCTTAAGCCAATTAACATCGTTAACACACAGATTAGAACATTTCATAACTCGATGACAAAGGCTTACTGCACGTTTCTAGGCGGTCTTGAGTGGCTTCCTCGTGGTGGTACGTACATGCAGCTCACATCAGTTGCAGGTGATGAGAACAGATGAAAATCACAAAACAAATGGCGACGATGTGGTGCGGTGTGTTTAGGATGATTGCTCATGGAATTCCTGCTCACCTGCTCGCCGGAGTCATTTCTCACCTCGATACAGCTTGTCTTATTTACTGTGTCCTATCGCCAGAGGTGCTCCTACTAAAACAGATGGCTGTATGCATGGAAGTCACCCTCGTTACTGAGAACATCTATGTAGAAGTATCTGGACGTTTTTAGACATTCTTGGCATGAGGATTCTCTTAGACTGATATATCATATGTATGTATGTATATATATATATATATATATATATATATATATATATATATATATATATACATATACATATGATATATCAGTCTAGTCTATATATAAATATATATATACATATATAACCAGAGGCTCATAGAGAGACACAGACGACCAACAGAGTGGGGCTGAGGAAAGGAAGAGAGAGACACAGAGAGACAGACAGAGAGACACAGACAGACAGAGAGACACGTATATTCAGAGGGACACAGAGACAGAGACAAAGAGAATGTTAACCTTTTAAGGACGACTGTCTGTATCTAGGCCGCTTTTCTATAGACGAGGCTAGTTGCCATAGTGTGCCGCTAGGGTACGGCGGGTTTGCACCAAGTGTTACGGATATCACCCTTATATCGTCATATTATATGTTAGTATGGGCAACAATAAATTAACATACTATAAGAATATGCCGCTTTTAACAAAATATCAAAATTGTATTGGAATCTGCTGACTATTTCATTGCGAAAATTTATAATTGTAAGAGTGAGACTCTTTAGTGCGGTGATGTTTCAAGGCATCATGCGTCAATCGCCTGGAAGGGTTAAAATCTTAGTGCTTATGTAAACATATTGTATTTGATTTCCAACTTTGTGTCATCCTACGAGTATTGACTTCGCCACCGTATGGACATTTTGGTAGACCGATCAGTGTGTATAACTGCAGTCTTGCTTTAAAAGACTTCTGTAACACCGGCATACTCAGAGGTACTCCTTAGCGTCTAGCAAAATCTGCCACACAGGTATAATGAAGAGCTCACAGGAATCCCCTTGATAGTGAAGACTGGTTAATAGTTGTACGTTTATTGGGATAAAGGGGATAGAATAGGAACAACAACACAGAATATACCACACTTATTTTACGGTATTTCTGTTGTTATTCTTGTTAATTTGTCAACACTTGATCCAACACTTCAATCTATAACCTTTATATTTTACAATTGCAACAAAAGTGTTGAGTTATCATCAATGAGGTATATATGAAAACAAATTTGTTATTTTACGCTTTATCAAGTACTAACATGTGTAGCTTGAAATACCAATAACAAGCAATATACATTGTACATATATTGAAATATATATATACAGCAATATAAGCATATAGATACAGTTAACTACCAAATTCTAAGTTGGTCTTCATTGTTATTTCAGCATGGTGACCTTTGGTCTTCTGGTGGCCTTGACCTTGGCCACCACCTACATTACAGCAGAGGGCGCTGCCATCGGGGACGCCTACCGGAAGTCGATGGTCGACGACGCGCCTGTTTCCGGTGCGCAGTGTCGCTTCTGCAGTTGCCGCCTGCCGCCCAACCCCAAACCTCGGGACCTTATTAACCACCGCCTCTGCATCAAGCGCATCCTCGACCGCGAGGGCGGCACCGACGTCGGCGGCCGCTGGGGGCGCTCCGTCGACGACAAGTTCCGCCGCCAGATGGCCAAGATAGTGGAGGAGGAAGCGCTGCTGGGCGGGGGCAGAAAAGAGCGCCTGCCGCGGTCGCTAGAGGCGCTGTGTGCGGGTGACGTCAGCCAGTACGACCACCAGGTCAGAGAGTACATTCAGTGGCGCTGTGAGAACGGCTACGGCCAGCTCACACGCCGCTGGGGCAGGTCCGCTCCCGGTGCGCTGCGCTTCGAGACGGACGTCCTCGCCGACGACGCGCGGGAGGTGAAGCGCGGGCTGTACCGGGGGCGCGCCAAACGCGACGAGGCCGCCGACGTGCGCGCTCTG
Source organism: Alentia gelatinosa (assembly GCA_950022655.1). Lineage (NCBI taxonomy): Eukaryota > Metazoa > Annelida > Polychaeta > Phyllodocida > Polynoidae > Alentia > Alentia gelatinosa. Next base: position 18,679,064 of record OX465592.1, read on the forward strand.
GTCGAGTTCTTCAAGGCGCAACAGTCTCAAGAGGGCCACAGCCAGAACGGCGGACGCTGGGGTTAACGCCGGGCCAAGTCGCCAACTTAACACCACAAATTACCCCCTGCTTTTTCTTTGTCTCTCTTTGTGATTTTAATTCAAAATTAAATTTGGTCTGGTCATTGACACTCTCTCGGCCAGAGTCGCAGTTCCTGGATACTTTTAAACTCAAGTAGAAAACGAACAAATCTCTCTGCATTCAATTCAACGATCGGGATGACATTAATGTCTTATTTTCCCCCAAACAATTACTGCAGAATCATGCTCAACTGGGACTCTGCACACACTCTGTTAACGGCGTGCCTCTTTACGGGGCCCCAATGCTACTGTCTTTCCTTCCCATTTCGTTCTTTATATTTATTATTCTTCGCTGGTTTTTAATGGTTTCCAGACATTCTAGTTTGCATGTTTGTTTAGAAAGCGACGATCCCTTTTGGACACTTTTATCCCAAAACGGGAGAAATTGGTAGAATATGAACGACGAACGCCCGTGAACTATGTGAGATATTTGATTTGATCTTTATTCGATTCTAGATGATAACAAATATACGCGATGGACTGTTGTAACCTTTGTGAGATACGTATTTCCTGAACCGCCCACGAGGGCACATTTTTCCCTGCACGCAGAGCCAAGCTTGCACGCAAACACTGTCAACATCCTCTTTTCAATGCCAAATATCTACGGTTAACATCACCAAAAATACTTAAGACAAGATATTCCCAGCAATGTTACAATTTCCTCCTAGAAATGATGATGGTAAAAATGCGCCAAGGCAGATGATGCAAAAACATGGAAACAAATGAAGGACAAATTTGACAAATAAACACTAAATAGCGTAGGATATAATGTTGATACTTGACCTCCGCACAGCAGCGAAGGTTGTTCAGAAGCATGAATAAATTGCCTATTACTAAGAATCTCTTTATATTTTGCCTAATCATGTGGAAAACAAAGAAAGACTGTGATAAAGTAATCATATCTTTCACGGCTCACGCGTGGAGATACAAACTCATTAGAAGTTGGGGAACCATCAAATTCAATAATAAAAGCGTATGATTTCCTAAAGTGTGTTTGCATTTATCATCGCGGTAAGAGGCCGAGAATAAACAACACCAAGTGAACAATAAGCGATCTTAAGGTAGAACGAAGTCCTCATGCTGCAGGGTGTTTTTTACACGGAAACAACAGATGTGTGTATGCAAGAGGGAGATCGGGACACTAAGATGATCGGAGAAAAATAATAAGAAAAAACATCCCCAGCTATTCATTATGGCATTTAGCGGCTATATGCGAGACTTACACATGTAGAGGTTTTTGTATAAAGTGGAAGCCAATGCCATTTAGAAACTCGAAATAGTTGCTACACTGAAAAAGGTCTACATCCTATCATGTATGTTCTAATGTACAACAAACTAACCGAAAAAAACCTTCAGTAAAAGCCCTACAGATTTACGTTCTGATAGGTAGGTATATAGGAAATCAGTGCGAACAGAAGAGAAATGATCCCAATAGCGAATACGAGGCACTAAAAGCAGAAATAGTTCCTTAATCGGAAAGCGGCAGTTGTACCAAAATAAAACATCTTCTGTAGACTAATTAATGAAACTTAATATCACACAATATCCATAAATCAAGAGGACCGGGAGATTAAATTCTCTACTGCATCTCGGGTTACTTCAAGATGAAGTCTCGACTGAGTAGCGTTCTACAACTGTCTAGAAGCGTGTTTCTTTTCTGTTGTGGGGTACGCCTTCCGTCTTTTATCTCTGTGATTCTTTGATCTGTTCAGTGCAGCGTTCCAACCTGCCGACGAAATGGATACCGATTATTTGGGCACTGTTCGAAGGTTTGTAGGTGGTTCTCCCTTATTTTATTCCTGCCCAAAATCTCTGACTCGAAAATCACACACACTGTTTCCAGCTGTTAACAAAGCATACTAGTTATGAACTCTAGGCTAGAACTTTCCATTCTACCCCCGGTGAAACCTACCGGAATACATTTAATCAGTTAGTAAAAAGGTGGCAAGTGGTATCATAGTGCGTAATGTTGGGATATAGATTATTGCCCTTGAATTTTCATCCTCTGTTCCACTGACGATTATATGTCACAGCATTTGCAAATAGTTCTCATCGGGTGGTGCCAAAAACCACAATCAGTGGCAAGAATCGTCAGGTGGAAATTCCCTACAGCATTCATAGTTCTACAAGGAACCATAGATCCATGTGATCTTACGATAAAGACCCCAACTCTACGCCAGTAGGCTCTTACTTACATTACTATAATCCAGAAGATCGGTGATGAAGAAACGTGTACAGAGAGCCTCTAATGAAGTATTAACGATTCCGCCTTAACCCAACCAACCAGTTGCATTCGGAGTTTTGGAGAACAGTTAAATGGTCAACAATATTAAGTATATCGTTCAGGTTCAATTCATACCAGGAACTTTGGATTAAGGCTATAGGTAAGAAAGTAGTGTATGACAAGTCAAATAATATAGATAAAGAAAAACATATATAATACGAATGCATACATACAATTATATATGTATAAAAGATTTCATATTTTTATACATAATATAGTTATAGTTGTATGTTTGATATATCATATAGGTTTTCAAAAATAATGATATTACAATAAACCTTGCTGAAATGCTTGCCTTATGAACTTTACTGAAGGGTGAGGTTATGAGGATAACTCACGGATACTCCTGTTTGCTCTCTTCAGGTCGAGTCCATTATCAATAAATCACCTGTCCTCATCTTCCTGACATTCATATTTGAAGACCTCAACTTCGGTTACATCTGAGAGAGAAGACACATTATTCAGAAGTGCTTCAGAACACATAACGTGTACCCGGATCTGATCCTCAATGTTTTCCGGTATTTGTAACGTAACATATCGTAATATTATCAAAAAGAAAATACCTTTAGCCAATAAAAACTATTCAGAGCTTTCTAATAATATAATCTTCCAAATATCCAATGCCCACACAGACCTCATAAGATTCACTTCCCTAGAGACTCTTATCATCATCCAAATGCACTTTAACTTAAGTGATGACCTCCCATTTCCGATCGTCTTGAAGACACCAAGGAATGAACAAATAAATTAAATAGAGCCAGATCTTACAAAAACTTTGATAAAGAACTATTCATTACTAATTGCACTAACATTGATTCGAGGCAATTTGTAATAGACAAATAACCAGAATAATGTTGGCTAATATTGAAAACTCGCTAGCAAAGGTTGCCCCAATAAGGACCATCCATGTCTCCCAAAACGAACGGACCATGTACAAACATCAATGAAAATTGAGACTTTTTCTACGGGCTAGAAATGATAAACTCAAAGACGATGGGAGGATTGAAAAGTAAGTTAGAAGTGAGACAATTCTTGATAAAAAAAAGAGTAAAACTATAGCATTAATATACTATTTCACCAAATTAGTACTCACCCAAAGAAATTGTGGATGGGGGTAAGGAATCTGATACCAAAGGAAGAGCCACCTCTTGTAACCAAACTAATAGACCAACACACCGGTCTTCAAATCCAAAATAAAAAGATGACAGATCATGTTGATTCCTTCTTTGCAAATATCAGTGAAACTTCAGCCTCTAAAAAGCCAGTTCAATATTGCACAACTTATCTTTTACCCCAAGAGATGGTGATTGTTCCTTACTTAATGATATAATCACACTCGATGAATTAATATAGGCACTGAAAAATATTGACTGTAACAAATCATCCTCCATAAAGGACATAGGCTTGCTTAATTTCAAAATTGCTTTTCCAGCTGCCCTGGGGAACCTATGTACCTTCTTCAATTCTACGATATTCTTCTCCTTTTTCCCAATGTCCTGGAGAGCAATGTTCAACTATTGCTCCTACCCTGGAAAAAGGAAACATAAATCTAGCCAACAACCTCAGAATCACAAGTTGGTTCACCCTGCCTGGCAAATCTTAAGAAAATATTATTACAAGTTCAAATATTATCTAAAAGAAAACCTTGTACTTACAAACATACAGCATGGCCTTAGAGAGAAGAGATCAACCATATCTGTCAAATCAGCCTCCTTAAGACACATTCAATATTTGATCTAATGAGCGCTGGCATGACAAAACCCAGCGCTTACAAAATAGAGGATTGCGAATTCGTCTCTCGGATAACACCCAGGTGCAAAATCTCAAACAACTTCATAATTTGACATGACTTTCCAGCGTGGAAACGAAGGAAAACGACTTGGCTCTTATATACATGAGAAAGCAAGCTCTAAAGGATGTTTTTTTTATCAAAGATAACCAAATGAAACCAGCTGGTAAAGCCGGGATACTCACCACTCGTCGGTTAAGATAATCTAGAAAATCAGAATTTTGACTTCCAAGACTATCCTATTATGGTAAAAACTTTGTTGAACGCCCAGAACGAGGCCCTAAAATCAAAAACGTCAAAATCATCCTTTTAAAGTTATCTCAAAATGATCCACGGTAATCTATCTGGCCGTGGTTTCTGGTCTCCCCTTAGTAAGTATCTTTAATGAAACTGCAAAACTGCCAAGCTGTGACAAATTTTGCAGCACTGAGCAAGCCCGTGTTGTTGTCGGTCTTATCAGCTGTGGAGGGGGTGTCGTTGTCTTTCTCACTGTCCTCTGACTCGCTGCTCCTTCTCTCGGGCGTCTCCATGAAGTTAGGATTACCCAGCTTGGCTAAGCCTTGCTGCAACAATCTCGCTTGTCCACGTGGTCCAGTTCCTTCACATCGCCCATAGTCCTAATGACTAATACGTCAAAGTCTGCATATTCTACGCTGGATAGTACCTTTGTGGTCTTTCTTTTGAGGCCTTCTGATTTCGCCCACACAGTGAACTCAAAATTGTGCCCTGGTTCCTGGGAATCTTCGTTGTTTTTGTCCACCATGATGATGAGTGGTTGGTAATAGTGTATTCTGCATGTGGGCTCCTGCCAGGATGTGTCCAGTCTCCCCTGGCTAGTGGTGCGAGGGAAAGGGGGGTTGACCGCCGAGGGTCGACCGCTGCACCCTTCCCTGTCTTTCATTTAAACCCCATGGTGTTGGTAGTTGCATCCTATCGTATTATCTTGATCTTTGATAATAGTCAGATTATTCCAAACAAAATACAGGCCTGTTTGTTCCAACAAATCTACAAGTCTTGACTGGACATCAAAATACAGGGTATGACTGGACAGTAGAAGAATACAGGAAAAGTTGATACATAAGGACCATACAGTTCAAAGTGGTCGGAGCCAAGTACAGAAGAGGACTTTATTTTCAATTCATGTAAACCAAGACTCCTGTGAAAGTCTGTCAGCCTCAATGAGTACCTTCATTAGACACCCATCCGAAAGTTTCCTATTCAAACTACATGAATAGATAACCGCCTACATCGAGGTCAATTAGCTCCTGTGTTGGAGGCTCCTCTCGTTTGCGTCGTGATTGATTCATGAAATGGTGTTTGTCTATTTGAGACGTCACTCACTCCCTAATTACCGTCAATTACGAGTCAGTAATGGTGTCACTACTCATTGAACAGCGGAGTCACTCGGGGGGAGTGTCTGTCTTTACCTTCAGCTCTGAATTCCACCATCTATGGACAAAAATCTATTCTCTAAATATCCGGAACAATCCATGTCCCTTCTATGCTGAGACGTATTTCCTAAGCAGATCGGTCAGCACAATGTAGTGTGAACTCTCAATAATATTTACTCAAACATGGCTATTTAAAAAAGTGTGCTTCAACTGTAGGTAACTGTAGGTCCTTGTTTGTAGTGACGGCTGATTGTTACGATATATATTAGATGTGTATCGATTTGTATCGGTATGCATCGGAAGCATTATCGTAGAAACCTGACCAACTGCCCTCATATGCGCTACGATTTCGTTGCGATTTAGATCTTGTATCGGGAGGTCAACGTCGGTATGTATCGGTGTGTATCGCAGGCCCGTTGGACACCCCCCCCCCCCCCCACACACACACACACACACACCATCATAGCAGTGTGATCCACTGCCACGATTTTGGCACGAAACTTTTTTTTCCAATCGGGAAGTCAACTGTAAGGTATATCGGAGCCAGAATCGGCCTTGGTGGGTGCAGAGCTTAGATTACCTAAATCGATTGATTAACCCTTTAACAGCAGGAAGATGCCTCCAGGCATTCCCCTGGCTACGGCAGAAAGATGCCTCCAGGCATCTTAGAGGCATCATATAATACTTATATACAAAATTCAATAATTTTGTTGATAAAAAGGAATTTTGGCAATGTATAATAGCCATATTGACCTTGGATTTGGTATAATAAAATATGATCAGTCACAAAGATAACTTACTTAAATCACATGACACATCACATGACATTGCTATTTCCCCAAAAAGGTGCCTGCCGTAGCAGGGTCGTTTGGGCAGGCAATGTCTGCCATGTAATGCTGAGCAGGAGAAATGGGTGCTGCAGGGAAAGGGTTAGGGCGCGCGTATGGTGGGTAGACTGGTGTCGGTCAATGTATAGGCGATATTACAACAAAGACACCATCAACTAAGACAATAGAAAAGAGACTGCTTTGCGGGCATGGGAGGGCCATAGACTCTGAGATAACGTGACCTGTGGTGTATTGGTGCAGAGAGCGGCAAGGCAGCGAGAATAAATAAGAGTCTCTGTGCAGTTTACATACCAGAACTTGCTGACAACATAGGCAGATGTCGATGTCTGGCATTGCCTCGTTTACACGGGGTCTCTACCTGGGATTATATTTGTAAATTCAAAGACCTGTTTCAAATTAGTGATCGCACTCTGTACGGCTCGCGTTTTGCGACTTTGAATGCATTCCCAGCCTACATTGTCTGTGCTTAATCTATCAGTGGTGAGAGAAACAGTGCTGCCCTCTGGCCTGGTCTCTGCGTGGTGGTAACACTGCTGCCCCCTGGTGGTGATTTCAGAGTAGGGGTAGCAGTGCTGCCCTCTGGTGAACCTTTCTGTGTGGAAGTAACAGTGCTGCCATCTGGTAGTGGTTTCTAGGTGTTAATAGTGTACACTGGCAACCAGAGCTCTGGTTGGATTAAAATCGAGGCCGCTGTAGTGTGTGATTATATAATTGTCTCTTCCTGCAGAACCTTTGTGCGACTTGAACCTCTGCTTGTAGAGTGAAACATTTCTCACTCTTGAAGCATTTTTACATATTTTTATTTCATTTTAGGTGTTTTTCAAATAAAATAACAATACAGGTGGACTTAATCACCAATTTGGTGAGCTGTGAATATTTCTTGATACATATTTCTACTCTCAGAACCCACATATACAAAAAAACACTTGTTTTGGGAGTGAGAATCCGTGGACACAGACTGTACTTAACCATACCAACCTCTAAGTTGGAACACAATGTAAACAGGTGGCGGCCAGTCTAGTCATATACGGAAACTGGCTTACTATCTTCGTACGTCAAAAATACGCGGTGAAATTATGGATCACATACATCCCGATGCCGGAGGCAGAGGGATGTATTTGATCAATAATTTGACCAAGTATTTTGATGTACGAAGATAGTCAGCCCGTTTTCGTATTATTATATACCTAAAAATGGCAATATTTTATCTAGTCACGTGATCACATACCCCGTACGGCACAGTGTGCCGTACGGGTATAAATACGCCATGGGCAGGGGCGGGCAGTATACGCACTTGATACAGCCATAGGTATATAATGATAGTGCTGCCATCGGATGGTAGTTTCAGAGTGGCTGTAACTGTGCTCCCCCTGGTGACGTTTACTTAGTGGTTGTAACAGTGCTACACTCTGGTGGTGGATTCTGAGTGGGAGTAGCAGTGTTGCCCTTGTGTGGTGGGTATTGAGTGTTGGCAAAAGTGCCTCTGGTCTTCTGGTCATTGTGCTTGAGTTGTAACAGTGCTGCCCTCTTGTGGTTGTTTCTAACTGTGCGTAAAAGTGCTACCCCTGGTGATAGCTCCTGAGTGGTGGTATTATAGTGGTTTCTGAGTGGTGGTAGCAATGCTGCCCTCTGATGGTAGGCTTTGAATGATAACAGTGTGGTGGGGTGGTGGTTTCTGAGTGGAGGTAATTGTGTAAGTTGGCTGCCACCTCTGTGTCCACTCTGTTCCAACTAAGAGGTTGGTATGTTTAAACACAGTGTGTGTCCACAGATTCTAACTCTCAGACAAAGATCTATCTTTTACATGTGCGTTCTGAGAGCAGAAATACTTATTAAGAAATATTAAGAACTTACCAAATTTATAATGAAGTCTACCTTGTGCAACAGTGTAGTTTATCAACCAACCCTGTCTACGATATTATATGGGTTGGTTGGGTTAAATCCTACACAGGATCACACTGGTTGCGCCTCAAACCAAAGAGTGTTGTTTTATGTAGGCTCCAAAAGCAAAAGTACTTAATAAGTAGAATTCATAGAGCTCTTAGGAAATTGATAATGAAGTTTCGTTTAGACACCCAGTAGACAAAAAAGCATGAACCGCAACCTGCCTAAGACAATAACAAGCAGCGAATATATATATCCCGTATGCATTTAAGGTTGGTCAATGAGTTTGTATTCATTTTCCTGCGCCCGCGCAGTCAGCACCCCAGCACGGTCTTCAACTAAGAAGACAAGCATCTTGGACACAGATAATGGGGACATCAGGAGGAGAGAGAACTTCGATTTCAGAGCTCTAGCCGAAGCAACAGGCCTTTAGCGGAAAACAATAGAGGTCTGACAGGCGATGATTATGCATAATTCTGTCTGTGCATCTTAGCGCCTGTGGAATCTTTTTCTTTCAAGCTTACAGTAATTTCTATCGGACAAGAGACGCAAGAAATATTGATCTTTGGGAAATTGACAATGAGGTTGGTTCTCCATCAATCTCGAGTCTCTCTCTTATGTGGAGAGTGACTTTGGATGCAATAGGACAGTATTTCATATCAAACTCAACTAGAATGATTATCCTCCTCGCTGCTTAGTAACTTATACATTAGCCAGATAGGTTCAGCTGTAAAGTGCAATATCCACAAATATGACCAAATTCGCATAGAATTCTATTGAGACCATGCGACATTACGACCGTGCAGAAATTTCATGCAACCCCAGGCGAACGTGTGCGACAACTAAAATTTCCCTAGTGGATCTGACACTAAGCCTCCATAGTTGCGTAGAGAGGGAAAACGGACGATTGCACCTAATTCTAAGACATCAATTTCAAAGCGCGTTTTCCAAAAGCATACGAAAAGCGAGTGAAGGCGGCGATCTCTGGAATCGCCAACACAAATTGACGTGTATGTGAGATATTATTTTATAGGATATCTCCTGCCTATAATCTAGTATCTTGGAAGCAATGATCAGGTGAAATATGAAATAATAGCTCACATATAGGCCATTTTGTGTTGGCGATTACGGAAATCGCTGCCTTCTCGCTTGGTGTGTCCCCGGCTTAAGGCTAAAGCACACAAAGCAAGAAACAGAAGTTGATTATTGCTTTGAAGACACTAAATTATCGGTGAGAGATATTACATGTATTATTAAATAATAGCTCACATACTTCCCATATTTTCTTGGCGACTCTGGAGATTGCTGCCGTTCCTCGCTTGGTGTGCCAACTTATATAGCCAGTTGACATGTAAACACAATGCCACCCTAACTTTTTTGATAGAGTGGTCCAAGAAAAAAAAGCTAAAGTGCGACATCTGCAAAGGTTTTCGCAATACCTATCAGGTAAAAAGTGTCGTTTTACATCAATAGTGAAAATTAGTTCCACTTTAAGAAAACACGTGCCTGTTGCTCCTGGGCTTGGACGGTACCTGAGGAGCCGACCCGCGCTGGGGGCAGACAGACCGTCTCAGAACAGCGAGTTACGCCAGCGGTCCGATGAAGATGGCCAATGTTGTCTGTAGTTTCACTCTGAATCATGCAACACGGTCTGAACACCGTGTAACTAATCTCCCACGTGATGTCTGACGCAGCCTCGGGCTGGAGAGTGCGCTAACGAGCCCCTGATTAGATAAGATCCACATTACATAAAGATGGAACGCCCAGATTTAGTTTCAGTACATAGGGAAAAAAATAATAAATGGCCGGTACATAAAATGAGTCTTAAGGCGGGGCGCCATCATTCTCAAGGGACATTTGGATAAAAGCTCCTCGGTCCTAGAGTCCACCTGCGAGTTGTCATCAGCGACTTCCTACGCGAATCCAGAATCCATACAATCTAACAGGTTAGTTATTCGTTTCCCCACTGATCACCAAGATTCAAGTATTATGAGTAGACCCGGCGTCTACCTACTACAATAGAAATTTAGACCTCCCGATATGGCTCCGATACAAAAAGTAAAAATCGTAGACTAATCAGCCAACGATGTTTAGGCCTGGGGTCCACCTACTACGATAGAAATTCAAACCTACCGATATGGCACCGATACAAAAAACAAATATCGGAGACATATCCGGAAGGTGCAAAATCGTAGACATATGTCTAGACATGCCAATCTACCACGCATTGTATGGGTTTTTTATTGGTGTCTAACCTCAGAAACGTGGTCAACTGCCCCGATATTAGGTGACCTTCCGACGCGATCTTGATTTTTTCATCGGGAGGTGCATCGTAGACCATATCGGAGCCATATTGTAGTAGATGGACGCCAGGCCTAAATCAGGATTAACCGTCCAAGACACCTTGCAATACAGCTTTCACATTGGGACCAAATCGCAGATGCCCGTTCTACATGGGGCCTAATCAATGAGAGGTGGTCAAAATCCCGGTTTAAGGTGACCTTCCAACGCGATTTTGATTTTTTATCGGAAGGCGCATCGTAGGGCATATCGGATCGCATCGGTAAATGTGTGGACGCTGGGCCGTACCTATGTTTATAACACTACACTCTGGAAACTATTTCGACACTGACTAATGAATATTGCAACTTTCGATATTTCAATACCGACTTTTGGTATCTAAAACGACTGTATATTGTCGCTAGCAATGTTCAATTGCTATACTTGGCCTATACTGGATATGTGCATGGGCAAATCGCTATAGAACAAATTGATGAAGGAAAACTTATGGTTTGATATATAGAATGTAGTGTAAAGCGCAGGTTCCAAATAATTTTTTACGCCTGATTCGGGGAGTTTCGGTGTTCAAAATCGGAGAATATCGTACAATTTCGTTCCCGAGGTATCCGATAAAAGAGGCCTACTTTCATGCTACAACCGAGCTGGTCCAAAGATTTAAACCGGCACTCAGCAAAATGAATCGTGCCACATCTTCCTATGAGTTCCAAATATGTCTCGGCCCATATCTTAAGTGAGACTGGAAGTGTGACGTCATTCACGGAATATCAATATTTTGGGGTTTCTCGTTTTCCCGAAACCGCATTTTTAAAGTAAATTACCGGTTTAATTTTGGTCAAAACTGAAAATAAATATCAGATTCATGTTTTACATCTCCGAATTGTGTCACAAATCATTTAAATAATGAATTTTATATTTCCATAGGAGGGGTGAAATCGAGCTACAAGAACAACAAACAGAGCACTGAGGCGAATACGTTAAAATGTTTTAGGAGAGTTTAAAATTTAAAATTTTGCCCAAGAAAAGTTGTAATATTTTGGAAACCATGAATATCGCTCATTATTCATACAGATATTTCAAAACAAATTTCGTAGAATTGTATAAAGTTTCTTTAGCCTTTTCGTTGGGTGGAAGAAGTGTGTTTAGCGATGCGAAATATCCCCCAAATTCCCGAAATCTATCCTCAACGTGAAGGGACATCCACGAAAATCGCGTCAGCGCCTGAATATCGCCGAAAATTTAGTTGCCTTTTGCGCCACGAAAATCTAAATACGTTTATGACAGAAACATTACGATACACTGCGAAATGAATTTCGGAGATTTTCTGGTTAGATCGGTGGCAGTAGACAATTTGTCGTAGCTTTGCACATGATACCGAATAAACGTAATTGCAGTTAATTGTTTATCGATGTACAGAAGGAATAAAACTTTCACCCTTTTTAGAGAGGAATATCATGCAATCAAAGTCGACCGAAATGGTTTATTTTCAGAATGTTCGGGATGACCTGGAAGCAAAACCTCTCTTTGATTCCCCCAATGGGAGAAAACTCATCAATTGGCACAGAAACAACATCAACAATCACAGAGAATCCTGCCATCAACACGTCCGTATTCGACACTGATTGTCCCAACATTTCGGAAACCCTGCGCGCTGAGAGTTGCGGCGATTCCCACGGTCACCAACGCGTCATCAACATCATCGAGGCGGTGATGATCAGCGGGGACACACTCATTGCGCTCCTCATCTTTCTCAGTAACAGTCTGGTGATTTTCATTCTCTACAGAAAGGAGATTCTACGTAACACAACCAGCACCTTCATGACAAGCCTAGCATTAGCGGATTTATCGATCGCTATTGCCATGCTCCAGTGCACATTAGTGGATGGTAAAGCATACACTGGTCACTTTGCCACGCTCATAGCGTGTGGAGTGTGCAGCATCACCAGTGCGAGTTCGGTCGGGATCTCCATGTATTCTCTGATGGCTATAGCCATCGAACGCTTCGTGTCGATCGCCTATCCCTACGCGTACACGTTCTACATCACCAAGACGTTGGCGGTGATGATTGTGATTATCATCTGGATGGTCTGGTTCACGTCCGTCACCAGCTTCATGGTGTACTACATCCACAGCTCCTGGGTGGAGGGACGGTACTGCTGGACAGCCTCACTCATCCCCATGAGCGCATTCAACGCATTCCTCTGTGCACCCATCATCTCAGCCCTGCTCATCTCCATTTTCATCTACGGCTGCATATTCTACGTAGCGGCCAAGAAAGCGCGGCAGATCGGTATCCAGGAATCCATCGCCGGCGTGTACGCCTCCAAGCGGGAGAACAAGGTAACTAAGATGGTGGCGCTCATGTTCGGCGCCTTCAGCGTCTGCTACCTGCCAACCACCTTACTCATCATGATCAAAGGTAGCAGCTTTTCCGCCATGCCCATCGCCCTCGTCCACCCCCTGTGGACCATCTACCTCAGCAACTCCTTCATGAACCCCGTTATATTCTTCTGGAAAAGCCGGAAGTTCCGGAACGCTCTCCGGGCGATATTAGGGTTAAAAACGAGCGCCGTGCACCCCGATGATTACTGAAGTGCAGTCGGGACGTCGCGTATTCTACAGGCAGTTAAAGCAATCTGACAGTTTGTCCCCAGCCAGTAGGTATATTATATTAGATGTATATCGAAAAGAAAACCCAAAGTTTTGTTCATTCGAAAATGATACCGACGTCTGAGACGGAGTTGTATATTGTAATGACGTCTGAAAAAGCTATTGACTGCTTTGAGAAGAGATGCTCTGCCCTCTAGAGGACAACTTCAGAAGAACGTTCCCCGCTTCTCTCTAATATTTGCTGTAGGTACTATGCCCGTACATGTCATGTGACCAGCTTACCCTCTTCTCCCAAAACATGTTTGTTTGTTGTTTGATTTAACTTCTAGTCAACCATTACAGGTCCTTTCCAGAAACTCTCATGGTTGGTTTCCACCACAAAGGTGGTGGTCGAATCTATGTGATGAAGTCAGGAAGGAATCTCACCCTTACATATTGACTGATGTGAGGGCTCTTTTATTTCCCACATCACATAAAATTGGTGTGAGAAGGATTGGCCTTTGTTATAGCAGTGAATCTACCACTGCTGGCAATGAAGGAAAAACGGTGACTGCAGTGGCCTTCAAACCCAAAATACCATATTACTTTTGGATCATGAGTCGAGGGGTCTTACCCAATGAGTTCACTCCCCATCCACTCCAAAACGTAACAGCTGAACCTTTCACCACCCCTATAGCGATTCGTATACTGACGAACTGAATATCTAAGCAAAGTGGAATTACTTTTGTATGCCATATTTATATATTTCATATCACATATATATCATATAAATGACCACACAGATAACTTGTATATTTTAGTTGCTAGCCAAAATATGTTATGTCGTCAACCAATTCGTCCAGGTAGTCAAAGTTAGTAGAAGATGAGAATGGTATTTTGAGGCTGTTCATAATAACCCCTGTCTTAGATGTAGAAATAATTGGAGATTATCCTACCCCTAATATAAAATCCCATAGGCTTAACATTGAGTTTCCGTATGCCACGCCGACAGGCATACTGAGTTTTATATGCCACTAGTGGCATAGAGAATTGTTATCACATAATATTCCAAAATCGAGAAGACGGGGTAGGATAAAATCAAAACCTGATTTGTTTTAATCGTGGCCAGCGCATGCCACTTCTGTAGTTTTGGCTCTGGACTTCACTCGGCTTCGCCTCGTGAAATCACTATGCCGAACTCCAGTGGTGGCATACAGTGGCCAACAATAAAACTCATCCAGTTTTACGATAGTACTGTCATAGGGTTCGTGCACGTTGTATGGCACCTGGGGCCCTTTTAATAACGTAGGATCGTACATGTAGACCCTTTTCTGTACGCCATAGAGTCCCAGGGACGATGTCGGTCAACTTTATTCAACACTTATGGACGACCTTATTGATGGCTAAGACTGTCTTAGCCAACAGACACAAATAATATCAAACAATAACTCTTGTACGAGGTACAGAAAAGGGTCTACATGTACGATCCTAGTTTATTCAACTCCTGATCGTACGTCCAGAGCTCATAGAACGAGGGAAGTACGATCAGTACCAGAACCAAGTACCATACAACGTCCGTAGAAGCCTAGACTATTATTTTTATTATATATCCTCAAAACGTTTGAAATATCACTGAGAAACTCATCGTGTATTCGAACCTTGGATTTCGTGGCAACGTGAGCTTTAAATGAAAGCAAGGCTGGAGCGTGTGAAGATTAATCTCCAAACACATTCTTATTGTTGCTTTACATAGGGAAAGAACCAAAGCATATGATGGGTGAGTAAACTCTATTTTGCTGGTTGCCGACGGTTCTAATTAGACCTGTCTGTAGCCAGCGTGATGTTATCATACTGCCCCACTCTCGTAACCTACTGAATATTTGCAGACAAAAAGCTGAGTGGTGCAGAGAACATAATATGATTTTCGTAGACTATAGTATGTCCCATTGTCGCTAGGTCCAGGGCGCTTACGTTGTCATCATCAACGCTTTTGTTCCATGTAGTTAATTTTCCGGGTCCTACTTTCGTTTTTCTCTAAGGTTTATTTATATTTGGTCAATTTATAAACGATTCACGTTCAAATATTCATGATTGATTTCATTTCACATTTTGTTTACATTGTGTTTACATTTAGGCCTTTGTTCACGTTTACAACGGTTCGTTTGAATTTTGCAAGCTGCCTGTCGGCCGTGTATGGTGCTATGGCATGCCTCTTTTATTCATATATTCAACCTTGTATCTCAATGTTTTATATTCATCAATGTATTTATGTACCACTTTCACTAGGTTTTATTTTATATATTCCTATGGTTAATACTTATGTATCGTTTTTTTTCGCTGGTTGATGTGTGTGAAATATATTGTCGCTAACAAGCTATTAAAGTACGGCCGTTACGCGCAATCCGGTGCCTGTACACCGAACTTCGGTATGTATATATATGTTATCCGAACATTACTTCCATACAGTAAAGGCGTTATTTAAAATGGTTTCATGTTTTCTTCTTGAACAAAACCGAGTTATGGTGACTGTGAATATGATACATTGTCGATAACTTTTAAGTACATGCCACGAAGCGTTGGTCTTTTACAAGTCTGTGCACACGTTCTTAGTTTTGAACCATTGTGGGGTCTAAACAATGTTAACTAGATCTGGGAGCAGCCATTCATCTACCTCCTACGAAGTTCCCATAATGATTGTTTAAACTGCATGTATCTCAAGGAAGCTCTCAAATATTTTGTAGATCTGCTTGCTGCGAAGTAGCCTCAGCTGCACGGTAACCTCATACTTCTGAGTCTGGAGGTACTAAGGAAAAACGATGAAGTCATATCAATCCACTTTGATTATCAGAAGAACATACCCCCAACAATAAACAAGTGTAGAATAAGGTTCAGTGACCTGATTGGTACAAACCCTCGTTATAATAGATATCCACCTCAAGTAAATCCATTTAACTTTGTTTCTCTCACATTTGCATAGTTCACATCATCCTACTAAAGATTTCACAATGATGTCCAAAGTAACTAATAATCCTATGCTTTCAGCATCATTCTGGATTATTCAAATTGTTAACATAAGTCAATCGCCTAATCATCTTATCACTCCGACCTTCATAAATGTCTACACAATTCCATGATTGTTTACAACCGCATCACTCACATAGATCTATCTGATGTAGGTCCAACTCATAGTTTCAGAATGTCAGGAGTCCAGGTATATCTACTCTGTGTACTCCCCCTATGAGAGTTAGCTCCTTGAATGTCGGTTTTTATGTCACTCACGGAGTACGACAGGTTTCACACGATCACATACACCACAAGGCGACCTCACTCCAAGTAGACTGAGGCCTCTGCGCCTATGTACTGGTCCGCTCCTAGGAGAGCGGCTGATCTCGCTCACCTATACCTCATCTAGGTCTTATCCTCTTACTCATTGCTGCTCTGCGCATGTAGTCATACCTTTCCTTATTAAGAACACCTATGCTACGTGTTCCTTCTCACCACTATAGATTCTCTACATATTTACTAACTTTGTTCGTACTTACTGAACCATACTTGCATTAATCAATATATGTATTATCTATGAAATACCTACTCATTTTGGACAAGCACATAGTGCAGTTTGACATTGATGTACAAGCAGAATAAAGCTAATTCATAATCATCATACTGTTTAAAATGGTTTGCT
The DNA here is from genome assembly GCA_950022655.1 of Alentia gelatinosa. Taxonomy (NCBI): domain Eukaryota; kingdom Metazoa; phylum Annelida; class Polychaeta; order Phyllodocida; family Polynoidae; genus Alentia; species Alentia gelatinosa. The sequence continues at coordinate 18,695,952 of OX465592.1, forward strand.
AAATTATCTGTGAAACGTTTAAATATTTCGTATGTCGTACCTTTACAGCAGCACATTTCACTGCGTGATTTTTGACCCTGAAGTACTCTCTGTTGATGCATACCATGAATTTTCTCCAGTTGTATAATTCATTTATTTTCATTGTTTCTTTATTTTGCTCATGTTTTGCTTAAACCATCCTACCAGGGAACGTGTTTACTTATGTTTAGGTTACTCGGAAGCGCACGCGAATGTCGACTCAGGCGCTAACAACGCACCAAGGAGACACCACTTCATTTTATTTCATTTGCCATTGTTTATTGATTGTGAAATTGATATTTATTCTACAGACTGGCAGTCGCCTATTTATTATTCATCAATACGATTTCATTCCTTATCCGGAAGTCCCGGAACACCAGACACATCTTTATCCACACCCACCAACCCTACACAGCATGTCCCTCTGGTGTATTATTTTCTATGGCCTTTCTCTTAAAAAACTTATCTAGTCATATTTTAAGCTAATGACTGTCTATTCATGTAATGATGTCTTAGTTTTAATTGACCGTTATACCTGTCTCCAGACTAAAATAATGATGTAAATAAATACATCATTTTAAGGTAGTTGCAGTTTCAGGTACACCTAATCATCTATATACGTGTTAAATGGAAAATTCAATCTTGTATTAGCAATTTTGATTATACAGTATTATATACCCTCTATTGGGTATATTTTGATTAATTACATATGATGAATACATCACTAAACCTATTTTAACTTTTTGTATCTATATAAATATGTATATCGATGTATTTGGCGTATGTGATGTATATATATGTATGTACTTGCACCCAGTGGCATATACAACCATTAAGCTGGCGCTAACTGACGTCAACGCTAGGTACCTGCAAGGATTGGCACGAAAACACACGTATACACGGCCAATACGTCAGCTAACTACATCGTGAAATGGTTAGTATACCTATCAGCTCGTGCAGTATTCTAATATGATGTTATAAATAAAATCATGACAATGTTATGTTTAGTTGTCCATTATTTCCCCCGTAAGCACACCAAATAAATAAATACATTGTAGTGTAGAAATTTACTGCTGCATTAAGTCAACATTGGCTTTAGGCTAGGTGGTGTCTTATAAGACATCTTTCGTCCTTATAGTTTTTAAGTTTTCCGCCGGAAGAAAGTGAATTCATCAGACTCTGAGAGTGTTCAAACATTAAAACGAACGTTTGGTATATGAAATGGGGAGTTTGATCAGATCGGTCACATAACGCTGAACTTTCAATCGTTATAGGTTTCCCTTAACTTCACACGGTGTGACTTTATGCTACGGTTATGCCAACAAATAATAATATGCTATGTATGACATATGAAGTCCAAAACATGCGGTGGGGTATGATAAAATCTAAACATCACTCAATTTCATATAATTGTTTACATGACATCCATTGTCTTCGTGATATCATTCAGCAAGGCCAACTAAAATGCCATATGAGCAATCATATGAAATTTTGTAACGTTTCCTGATATTGTGTCTACGCGTACATATAGAACCATAAAAAGCTGGGAGAATATCCTGATATTATGGCCAAAGATATACAAAAAGTTAGAGTCAAACTTCTTGTTTGAAAAAAATACACATTTGAATTGTATGAAAGTATTCAATTCTCTTTCGAATGAAATATATAACAACAAATAACGCCTAACGAGAACGATTTTATAGCCATTTCAACGAGAAAAGGTAGGAAACTGAACAATTATACATTAATAAAAATTATCACCCATATAGTGGGATTTGCATCAGCCGACATTAGCCTCGATGACGTCGGTGTCCTTCCGATATGACATCGGTCGATAATGCAGCGGATGCTGGAAGCAATTGGAATTGAACATGGATTTCATGATATGCCTTTAACTGGTGGGGGCACAGCCATAAATGAGAGAGCCAGGGACTTGTTTAATTATCCACGCCAACGATACCTTAAGGGTCCACGGTGTAGTTGTACGATGGTTTGGATTTGATAAACTGGACAGAATGTTAAATTTACTCATGTATAATTAGAATAAGTCACAAGAAACCAGTTTTGACTAATAATTGACATTATTTAGAAATCAACAGGTGGCGCCACTGTAAATTGTAAGATATGTCTTTAAATGCAAATGGACGATTCTCGAGGTATCGTCCATTTGCATTTAAAGACATATAAATGCTTAATTTATAGAGGGCCAACTGTAGTGATTGGAAACTCACATACAAGTGTACCCCAGACTGTTTTACGGGTGTATTTTGTCCTGACAAATGATCGTGTTCACTCCAACAAGAATGTAAACAAGGATTACTCTCCCTTCCGGCGACAGGATTAAATAATACGATTGGAGGCAAATCGTCGAATATGTTGTCCTTTTAGATCTCTTACCTTCTGAATCTTATCCCTACGACGTCCAGTTTCTCGCATGAGATCATTTATCAGTTAAAGGTACATCCTACAGTTTCCACTGGCACCTCCTGGTGATCTCTAAAAGCCTGCCCCCACCTACCACGATTCTGGTCCCATTGGCCTTACGACGGCCTTCCCGACACCATTCCTATTCTAGCGTGAGGTCTGGCAAAATCGTGGTAGGTGGAACAGGTTTCTGCGATTCCGTCTATGACAGCTCACGATAGGCTGCGATGAAAACGCCAATCGTAGAGGTCCCGATAATTTCCAACATGTTGGAAATTTCGTAGCCTGTCGTTGGGTATCGTAGCCTATCGGGAAGATATCATGGTCAGCGCGTATGATTCACCAATTGGATCACGACAGAGGTCTACGATTCGGGGACCTCCCGATAGGTCACGATTTCGCCATTTAAAATCGTAGCGATCGGGAAGCATGTCTTGGCCTATCGTGGTAGGTGGGGGTCCCCTCTAACCTATTCATGGCGAATGTTGAGGCAATCCCCGGTCTAGGGGGCATCATGTCTTGAGGCATTTTCCAGCAGAGGGCAAATGATACCTTGAACCATCATTTGCAATATTTGCGGTGTTATCGTTTTAATAACGAATGGTGTATCAATAAACGTGAACCTTGCAGGGAATATACACGTTTATGAGTTCGGATGACAGTGGGTACGCCACGTACCGTTTTATCGGTCCATGGTACCCGTCCCGAATGAGATGGGTCAGCGACAAAACCCCGCCGGTAAAAAGAATTAATATTGTGGGGATTTCTCTATGAAGGAGAGAATTGAGTATAATTAGACTGAAGGTGCTGCCACCGCTTATACTTAGGTATACTCAGGTATATGGCATATAGCCTATGAACCATGGGGGCCGCCATGACGCCACCCGAGTAGGTGTTCTTCACTAAAGGAGGTGAAAAAGTAGGTGTTCTTCACTAAAGGAGGTGTGAAAGAAGTGAGTGATAATTGGGAAGTGTCACAACTCTAGCCTAGCTGACATATGTATATAGTGTTTCATGTAAAAAACCTCATGTTCTGGGTTTAATCATTATGTCATCCTTCTCTATGATGGGTATAGAGAGTCAAGGGAACAATGGTATGGCATTGAAAGGCAGTTGAATTTCGTAAGAACAAAGAGCTAGAATATAGATCTGTCCCCCAAAGGGGCCTGACATACTGCTGGCCACCTAGTGACTGTTTTATGAACTAACAATGGCTTTGTCACCTATACTCAGGTGTCAATGTTAATACTGTATTTTATACAGGTAGAGGTCTCTACTCAGACCGCAGAGTGTAAACCCAGCAGGTACACCGCCAGTAGAGCAATCACGGATACTGTTGGCCGGTCCTTTGCTATATACCTACAAGGATGTCTGGTAGAGGGCAGCACAGCTGCACCCAGGAGTATTTCTACAGTAACTATGGCTAACAGTACGCTCTTGACCTTGTCGTCCAACACGGGAACAGAAAACACCATTTCTCCATTTGGAAAAATTACCCCTTAGTTTCCTCCCAAACTGTTTATGTTTGTTTGGTTTGTTGTAATAGTAGTCTAAACCCCAGGGTAATTATACATTTTTCAGTCCAACCCCATTCGTTGTGATTCATTCTAATACCAAGAGAATGCCTTGGGGTGTGGGAGGTCATTTCTTATAATAGGAAAACATTACAACACTTTTATGTCATTATAAGTGTTTATATCTTCACTGTCCTGGCAAATTATCCAATTTGTCTAAATCATTTTGGCGAGTCCTGGGTCTGTCTGATGACTTATGCCTGCGAAGTGACATTCTAAAAGAAGACCTTAACCGAAGCTTACTGCTGCAGATTATTATTCAGACACTTATTGTTGAATAATATTCGAGTTCGTTCAGCTAAATCTGGATCTCGTTAGCGTATAGAAAAGGGTCTCTATTTACTAGCACAATTAAACAGGCCCCAGAGGTCAATCTGTAGATGACCAGTCGGAAGCTGATGTAAGATAAGTCGAACCGAAATCGTGTAAGAACTGCCTCTCAACCGGCCAGCAGTTCCCACAACACCACCCAGGGGGCACCCCCAGCAACGGACACACACGAGACCCAACCACTAGCGGGATCCAGGTACTAGCCGAGTTATTGGATCTTTGTTATCATACACCTTCTTTACATGCTGCTCGAAGAGGCATCAGAATACTGATTAATCAATCGAATAATGGATGCATGGCTGAGCTCTTTTTCCCCCCCATCAATATGAGTATTGATAGGGGAACTCATGATGTTCAGATATATTGATAGGGGGCCATCCATAAAGTACGCACGCACCGAGGGATGGGGTTTTGGGGGTGAAACATTTTGGAAATTTGGGGGGAGGGTTAAAAAATTCAGACATTCTGTGTACATATTTTATGGATGACCCCTAGACTCTCTGCATGAGACAAAGGGCAAGCAGTCTGTGCACCCTTCTCATAAGATCTCACCCTCAATAAGAGGTATTCTGTACTCTCACTACGCTCTATGGGAGAATAATTCTTAATGAACTAGGCTTAGAGCCTTGAGAATCCACTGGCCTGCCTCCCATGCTAAAGACGTACATCAATGCAACCCAAATATTACTATAATCTCAATGATGCCATCTAGCGGGAATATTGTGTGCCAGTGCCACTCCGACTAAACTCGCAGGGAGTTGACGGGAGGAAACCCAACCCAGACGGAGAAAATTTACACTTCATATAATTGTTTATTTGGCGTTCGTTGCCTTGTGAGCACAGATATCACTCAGTTTTGCTTCGTGATATCATTCCGTGAAGACAACTCAGGCCATTGAAACAAACATATGAAATATCGTGACATTTCTTGATAGTATGTTACGCTTAAATTCACTTAACATGAATCAGGTTTATGGGATTTGGGTCTTGTATTGACTTTTAAGTCAACAACTCCAATACTGGACCTGTTGTTAAGATAGGTCCATCAAATTGTTTAAAATGGGCAAGAGTTCTTGGGACATAAGTTATGAAGTTTGATTCATTGGACCGTGAACTCACAGCCACTGATATACCACGACAGATCTCCCGAAACAATACGATTAGAAATGGTAAGATCGCGGTGTATCCCCGACAACTTTAATCGTAGACTAATCGGTGTGTATCGTAGATCGTCGGGATAGCCTTGGTGGGCCACAAAGAGATGACTAGAGTTAAAGGGGGGGTGTCCACCAGGCTCCCAATACATACCAATGCACACCGATTTTGACCTCCTGATACAAAAATCTAAATCTAAGCGGAATCGTAGCTGATATCGGGACTCTTAGTCAGGTTTTTACCGATTCACACCGATACACAGACATACACACCTGTACCGCTCCCGATTGAGAAAGAAATCGTAAGGTGCTCACTACAATTAAACGTGTTCGGTTGCAATAGTGTATCGGAGTGTATCGGTGACTCATTTGGCCGTGAAAACATATCACATAATCGAGGGAAAATTACGAAATTTTCAAAATATTTAAGATATACAAGGGAATACTGCCCTGCAAATATAGGGGAATTTGATGCACTATTTCAGGAATTATAAAAGGATTATGCATATATACTCATGCTCTGTATTAATGCACTGGCTGAATCTTGAGTTGTATCGGGACATAATCAGCCTTTTTGCACCCTACGACAGATACTGACACACCGACCTACACCGGCACACACCGATAGTGGGCGCCGGACCTTACAACTCACTTAGGTACCAATGTGGAGCGCAGGCATTATTTTGATATAAAAATATACTATATATGAATACTTTCTTACCAGTATTTACAAAACAATATTTGATCCTTTTTCAGACACTGTAACAATCGGTTGTAAATATCTAACTGTGACAGCCTAATGATTCTAGTAATTTCAGACCATTAGATCGAACTGAATTAAACCATATTTACAACGATGATCTGTCTCCATATGTCGAACATATTCCCGAAATTTCATAATTATCTGTCAAGTATTTTACATGTGTGAGAGAATTCCACGTGAAATAATCTCCTGAAACAAACCGATACACTACGAAAAATCGAACATGTTCAATCTTATCAGGAGGCCTACGATTCGGATTTTTAATCGTGGTGTGTCGGTAGCCAATCGTGGTATATGGGTTTGTATCCTAGAGCCTATTATAGAAGTGTGGTCAACTGCCAGGATTTTGTCTGATCTCCTAATGAAATCTTTGATTGAAATCGAGAAGTGAATCGTAGAGCCAGTCGGCCGCAGAACTAGCTTTGGTGGGTGCACGGTCTCATCTTTTTTTTTTATTATTGATTCGTTCGGATTCGATTGACAATCGTTCTTCTATACTAACGGATTTGACATTATATTACAAACTCTTATATATATATATATATATATATATATATATATATATATATTTTTTTTATATATATATATATATATATATATATATATATATATATATATATTTATATATATTCGGATACAATAGTATCCCATACTAAATCAATTATATTGATAATAATAGTTTAAATTTGTTCCATTTCTGAAAATGAAATACACTGTACTGACAAGCAAGACAAAACTTTAAAATCAAATAGTTTATTTAATACTAATACAACCACAACATATATTTCACATTACACTGGACATAAATTAATGAGGAAATCCATACATTATACAATGTGCTGCTATCTCTATAACCATTTATCTGTAGGCGATATGCCATTATATAGAGGTCCTTAATGGCAAAGAACGTCAATTTAACCGGATAGACAACATATTTATCTTTTTCCTAAAGAAAAAATCCCACAAAAACGGTCATGCTTACAATTGCTGTATTACTATTTCTATAATTTTTCAAATGTAACTATTCATTGTCATGATCATTCAATATCAGGGCTGCTTGCTTTGCCCTGTTTGTGCTGAAGGAGATAGGATAACTACAAAATTGATATAAAATGCTAATAATGCAGAATATCTTCTGTTTATGCATGGTTAATACTCTGTTGGAAAATAGTTCAAATGTATAGAATATCGGCTGTACACATGTACGAATGTAATTCTTAATTTACTGTACAGCATGATACGTAGAATTATGTATGGTGATCGAAAATAGTCTCGATCCCTTATGTCAACGGAATTCCTGTCAATTTAAAATCTTCATAAATAGGTTATTCTGCCACGAGGACGAGTCGTTAGAGGGCGCGGTCATCTAGCAATGAGGACTAATTACGACTTTCTCTTTCATTAGTAATTGAAGTGTAGAAGATGACATTCCTGTCTGTAAAAACATACAACACAATCTACTTACCCTAACTATAAATCTACGCTACGATATACACGTATATACAGACTGTACCTTTTAGTTCGCCGATGATAATTTTCACATTTATACACATAATTGATGTCTATTCATCAGGTATACTCAGAACTATGTATTCAAAGAACACAGAAATTGGCAGCTTTCTAAGCGTTCACGTTTACATGAACTTCAGTGGTAGGTTTATTGATAGAGCGTCATGGGCAACTACGATTGTGGCTCCATCTATGCAGTGAGACAGCAAAACCTAAAAATAAAATAGATTTTCTACAAGACAATTATTCCATGCTCTGTTTCTGTCATTTGCATGTCTGGATAAAGTAGAGCCCAATCTTGGCCAATCCAGAACCAAACTGGCCAAAACAGAATGACATAGACTTTTATTATGACATAATATTGTGATACAAATAAAGCAATTTGTGCACAGAAAGTTTCCTCTAATTCTCAAAGACCATGAAGCCTGAGAATGTGGTGTACATGTAGCCATGGAGGTAGGAGGCCCGGTTGAGCAGCATGAGCCAGACCTGTTCGCCTTTGTCGAGAGATAGGATGACGATGTTGGAGGCCGTCGCCCAATACGGAGTGCTCTCAGCCCATACTGTCGCCACCATGCCGCCATTCTTCAGGATCATAACTGCAGCCTAGTGAATGAAACAAGCAATAACAGGACACCATGTGGTAGACCAGCAGGGAAACAGGTATTAGCAGTCTTGCCAGTGAAAAACTCATGTTAATGAAATAAGATAAACAACATAAAAGCAAGCTCTCATTCACACAAGAATAGCAAAAGATATTATGGTAAGCTGATAATTGATATTTGGCTGCATTTTGTGCATGACGTACAACACTAATATGATGCAGAAGATGTGATGGGCCAAGTTCAATGTTGTCTTCGACGTCGATGTTGTAGAAGATTTTAGGGAGAAGCAGACTTGTAGAGTGAGTGTATTAGATGGTTTTCACTGAAGCAGCTATTGAATAAACATATACTCAGCACATCATCTCCATCAGGAAGAAATACACAGAGTACTCCCTGACTCAATATTTCCTAAATACAACAGAAAGCAAGCATCAAGTCCATGACATGACCAGTATCTGAAACCCTTTACAACAATTTGACTACCTGAAATATTCTAGAGTGTGCTTTTGCGCACAGCCATGTACTGAAGACCTGAAACCTTCCAAATTTGAATCACAAATCTATTTGGTTTCAAAAATTGATTTATTTTTTAATTTCTATGTGTGTAGCAACGTTAGATTAACTCTTCTGGGGGATGCATTTTACTCATTAGAACTAAGAATGTTGTTGTACTTGTTTTTGTTGTTGTGATGGATCTTTTACAGTCCATGTATCAAACAAAACTAAATAAGCTTGTGTTGCTTTAGATGCTTGCCTTATACAATGTATGTAGAGAGCATTTGTGTTACACATGTATTGGTGTTCAATATCTCATTTCTAGTCTTAACAAAAGGCAGTAAGGGTATTTTACTGACAACACTTTATTTTCATACATTCACAGTTAACATGAAATCTTCTTAAAAGGAAGGATGTTAAAGGCTCATAACTGGTTGAATTGACCAGAAACTCTGATATGCATTAGGGCACAAAAGTTAAATTGATAATTCGTTTACGTTACTTTGGGAGATTGCCTCTGAGAGGGGCATCGTCTTAACTTAACACTTAGAATGGAAAGCATAGACACAATAACACAGATCCCATTCACTAGAATATTATGGACGATGACTTCGACATTTCTCAACTAGAAACATCACAGTGTATTAGTATTGAGGGTAAATTATAACAAAAAGTACTAAAGAATAACATTGAGATAGATAAAATACACTTCAATGATACACCGGATTATCCTAAAAGGACTAACACTTGTTTGAGCATATGCTTGTCTGTTCCAAATTCCAGGATGTTTGTGGACCAAGATCTTTGGTCAGCGAACGCTCATAAGATTGAATATGATTTTATATTTGTATATATATATACTGCTATACATGAAGATAAATGTATCACAAAACAATTGTAGATATCTGAAAGACTAGAACTATGCTAGCTACCACGTTCTGAGGTATTTGTGAGTATGTATCTACCAAATATCTCTATGCATATAGATAGTGATTCTGTCCATATATATTATCCGGTAGGAGTTGAGGACCTACATAAAGATACACACACTTCAAATGTCAAGATAGGCCAATCAGGAATTCAAATTAATGATAATTTAAATCTATAGCTATCACAACTATATACAAAAAGGAATAATATATCTTACAAATGTTCTTTGAAGTCCATGTAAATAACTGGGCTTTGTAAGGGTTTGACATCAACAGAGCATTGTCATGTCAGAAAGCCTGGTTTGAGCTTCACGATTTCGCCTTATGTACAAAAGGGTCCTTCCAGTTCTTGCAAAGTTACATTCATGGAGTAGTTTCGGGACATGTAAAAATAAAGTCTGCCTTGCCCCCTGCGTTTTGCTCTTTGCGCTCTCTCCCAAATCCAGCAAGTCTCTCCGAATTGCCCATCGTTGAACTGTCTGTATCACTTCTCGCTTCTACGTCACACACAGTTGTGACATCACTGACTGTGATGCATGCTCAGGCAAACTTCACTTGTTCTCAAAGACGACGAAGCCTGAGAAGGTGGTGTACATGTAGCCATGGAGGTAGGAGGCTCTGTTCAACAGCATGAGCCAAACCTGTTCGCCTTTGTCGAGAGATAGGACAACAATGTTGGAGGCCGTTGCCCAATAAGGAATACTCTCAGCCCAAACGGTCGCCACCATACCGCCATTCTTCAGGATCATGACTGCTGCCTATCAGACAAAATAGACACTAGTCACCACAGGTGCCCAAGAAGAGAGAAAGTGCAAATGGCTCATTTGGAAATCCCATAGACCAAAGATTTACCAATTTGTCCTGTTACATATTTTTAGATATTAATTTATTCTTATAAGATAATCCATTTATAAAGTTTGACCTCAATATGGTTCTATTCTAATCATTAAAATCATAGATTTATTTTTACCCATTGCACCAAACACCTTGTTGCTCTTTATGAAGAGAATTTGACTGAACATTGGAAATTTTTTCAATTTTTTTTTATCGCCTTAAGGTATGTATCGTGTACATGTTTTCAAGTGTTTTGAAAATAGCAGTTTGGAGATTGCACCCATTTTTTTTTACATTGTTTAGGATTAGGAAGTTAAGGTATAGGGCACATAGCTATTGTGTTATGTAAGCAGCCATCTTGCCCCCCCCCCCCCCACCGATGCTAAACAAAACACAAGGTTGTTGGTTCAATTGTCAATGGATTTTATCCAATTTTTCTTTTGTAATAAATGGGTTTCAGAACTGTCTCATGATTATATAGATTATAGCAGCAGAAATATTGGTTGCCCTCGGATTACAGTGGTGCTATCTTACAATGTCTTGATGGATGATGGCGGAACTCTGTGCCCTATACATTAGAGTAGATTTGTTTTATGTCGCCCTTCTGTTATAGTTATATCAATGATTTCGTCAACCGTGCACAGTAATTGATCTTAGTATCTGTCTGTGATGCATCTGTATGGGAGTACTGTTGTTTGTTTTCATTCCTATTGACTCGAATCCGACAAAACATTTCATTTCATATAGTTTGGATTCAATAAAACCATTGGCTACATACTATACCTCATGTCATGGACTTCAGTTTGCGTTTGTTCTCAGGTTTACAGGAAACTTGGACTCAATAACAGCTGACAACAGTAGGAATGCCCTATGACTAACATGCACACGCGAACATTCAGCATGCGCAGGTACAAATAACAGCAAGTTGGGTGGACTCATCTTTTGAGCTAAGATCAAGGTACATTGTATTGTCAACAACGAATGGGATAAACTATAAAGCCATATTCTGTGAAATCAATCGGGATGCACGCTGAAAAGTAGCCATTGAACGCTCTCTGCACTGATCAGGTATACAATCAAAATGCCCCGCAACCAATTGTATAACAATGAATTCATGCAAGCAAATGCAATTTTCAATATAAGCCTAGCTATTAGTCATGGTTATAACTGCAGTCTCTAGATGTTAATCATTTGACAATTATTTTAGTGGACAACAAGAATTTTTAAAGATATGCAACAGTGTTTCCCTCATGCATGATTAATATAACTGTCAATTGAATCAAGGAACCTAAGAGAAGGCTCTTTCATTCCAAATCGTACATTAGCCCTGCGTCATATTGCGTTCATAACCTTTCATCTCAGATGGTGATTAAATGGGTATTTAAGTGACTCCCTTAAAGAAGATTATCAAAAACAATAAGCGACCCCCTCTATAAAAAATAGAAATGAAACATATATACACCAATAAGTGACCTAGCTGTTATCACCCTTCTTATAATATCTCACACTCTCTAAGTCGTAATATGTACAAGGTTCTCACTGCGCTCTATGGGAGAAGAATTCTTAACGAACTAGGCTTAGAGCCTTGAGAATCCACTGGCACACAGTATTCCCGTTAAGTGGCATCATTGAGATTATAGGAATCTTTGATTGCAGTGATGTACGTCTTTAGCACGGGAGGCAGGCCAGTGGATTATCAAGGCTCTAAGCCTAGTTCGTTAAGAATTTTTCTCCAAGTGAGAGTACAGAATACGACTTGGAAAGTGTGAGATCTTATGAGAGAGGCTGTTATCGCCTGATAAAAAGAATAATCAACTTTGCTGAGCCTTCCCAACGAATTCATCACCTCAGATTGTTTTAGTATTGAAACTATCAAACCCTCCCCCGCTTGCACCTCGTAAACGTACCCAACATAGTTCATCCTTTTTTCTCTGAAGAGGATTTAGAAATTACAATTTGTATATTTCCTTTTGGGCCAAAAGCAACATGGCTTTAAGTTTAGAAAGTTAAACTGCAATTCGGCGCATATCTTTAGTGAACGTACGCAAGCATAACAGGTGAACAAAAAAGGCACCGTGTAGTGTACTCTAAAGGACACTAAATGATCAGTGCAGCGATTTTGTTCTACCTTAAGAATTTTACGAGGGGATTCCAAAGAGCCAACATTTGTTTTCTTTTCGATTTTGAAAGATTGTCATAAATCTGTTGCCACATCAATTATTGGTAGAAAGATATCAGTACACTATTTCCCACCTGGAAAACTGGCATATGGTGTGTTCACAACCAAACAGAGTGTATTAAATGATGACTTATAGTTCTAATAAATTACTAATAAGATCTATAGCATTGGGGGTGAAAACGCTACAATGATAGCGAAGTGGAAGTAGACCTTTTCGGATGGGAGATTTGGCTGTAGGATGGGACCAGGGTTTTAAAATGAAAGGGGACTAGGGCAGGTATGGACTAGGGAAAGGCTGCTTAAGTAACCCATACATCACCTCGAGACTCTATTTTATCACCTGCGATCCTCAAAACAGTTTTTTATGAAACAAAGGTGTGCCTTTCTTGGTTTAAATTTAAGTGGCCAATACAAAATAATTTTCGACTTTTCAGTCAAGTTCTTTCCGAATATATGACTGCTAATTTAACTATGGACAATTACGGAAAATACAATATATACAGATGAAAATGAACAAACAGGTGACCATAACTGTGATGGTGAATGAATATTAGGACAATCTGAGGTCAATGCAACATCTGTACTAAATAGATGCACAGTTATTTGAGCGATGATAAAATGTCTCCAGGTTGGGCATTCTAACCAAATGCCTTAAACAGACTGGGTTTTCTATATCAGGCAATAATGTACTATAGCAATATAACGATGATTAAATCGCTCCAAATAGTGGAATATGACCTGAACAGTGGAGGGAGGTCCCGGACCTAGCTGGGGGATTGAGGTGGAGGGATTGGTAGATAAGAGGCGGAGGTTTGGAGAGTGGGGAGAGGGGTATGTGTACACAGGGTTGAATGGAGACTGGAGAACTCGCCCTGAATCACAGTCGGCCTGACATTTTCTTACCCCAAAACGAACCCGCTCTATTTGGATCTCTCCCAGCATTTTATCAAATACACTCAATGTTTCTCTGCTCATATCTGGAAGAAGCATATTTGACCATCGAAACGCTGTGCCAAAAGTTACAAAATGTATACCAAAAGGTACAACTGATCAATATTCTAGGTTTTATGAAACTTTCCTTTTGATTGTTTCTTCTTATTTGTGTGGTTTATTGTGTGAAATAAAACCTTGTTTCAATTGGCCGACGAAAACGGCGAAGGTTTTTTTAATTACCCTGAAAGTCGGTCAGTGGTGCCAACGACTGTATGTCGATTTAATTTATCGTTGAGGTTGCATTGTATGCGCAATGTCTACTATATTTTCTATCATTGTTAGATAATATATGCCAAATTGATCGGTTAGCATTCTCTTCAGCTCTGGTTTGCATTACCCGATCTGACGTCGATAAACCAACAGAATCCATTGGTGGTTCCCGACTGAAGATGTTTTTTTGTTGTTTTTTTTACGTTTATTTTGCATTCCATCATTACAATCGTTCTTCCAAGCAAACATAAATTCAAATAAGTGCAACGAATTTACACAAGATCGGTGCCAAATAGTTTGCAAACGTAACCGGGTTTATGGCTACCACCTACAATGAAGCCTAATCTGTGTGCTACATCGTTTCAAAGGGGATGGTAATATTGCCCGTTCAAGCGAACATATACACAAGGCCTAAGACCAAGATAGGGCGAGTTCTCCAACAAATGGCTGAGTGACTTGGGTTTGGGACCAGTTCCCCGGTAAGCCCCTGTACCCACCTTTTGCCGGCCCTGTGCCGACACGATGATGTTGAACTGGTAGGTGCCGTTGACGGGGGCAGAGAAGCGGCCGGAGGCGGCGTCGTAGCCGGCGCCCACGTTGGTGACGACGCGGTCAAAGACGATGTCGGTGTGCTCCGTCACGGGCCCCATGTTGTCAGACAGTCCCACGAAGAAGGCCACGCGCGTCGGCATGGGCGCGTTCAAACCTGCCGCACACAAACGGGATCCAGGTCAATACATTAACATACATGTGCACCTTATGAAATTAAAACAAAATCCGAGGAAAAAAGAAACAACCAAACTACAGCATTACAGTAAATCGCAGGCCAGTAGCATGTATATATATATTCACACATTGTTAACTCTTTCCCTGCAGCACCTAGTTCCCCTACTTACCATTACACGGCAGGCATTGCCTTCATAAATGGCCCTGCTATGGCAGGCACCTTTTTGGGGGAAAAAGCAATGCCACATGATGTGTCATGTGACTTGAGTAATTGACTTTGGTAACTGATGATATTTTGTTATACCAAATCAAAAGTCCCTATGGCGTTTATACTTTGTCAAAATTTCATTAATTCAAACAATATTTCTTTTTATTTATTGAATTTTGTATATAAGTATCAATGATGCCTTTAGGATGCCTGGAGACATCTTCCTGCCGTAGCCAGGGGAATGCCTGGAGGCATCATGCTGCAGTTAAAGGGTTAATCTAGATGTACCAACCACAGAACTATCAGTGGCGCATGTTAAGTAAACCTAGGACACTGAAAAGGTCAGATTCATTTATGCCATTTCCTGATCTGAAATGAACGATGCAAAGTTTTGATAAAAAATAGTGCAACTTCCGCAACATAAAAAAACACCTTTTGATATACAATTGAATCTAAGATTTAATTGAACTTCGTTCGTAAATGTGAAAAATGAAAGATGTTGGCCATGTGAACTTGCTATGCGTATGTGAGCTACACGTTCATTGTCTCCAACCTGTTGGAGGTAGTGTGAGCGGGAGAGGTTTCACTCTCCCCAAGTATCTTTATAAACCACGTGACCACATGTGCCACGTTAATTACCCTCCAAACCCCAACGGAGTTTCTGGAAATAAGTTATCGCCCAACCACCCTACACATTCTACTACCACACTCCTTCATATCTTCATTCTTTGGGCTTTCCCTTCAATAACCAGAGTTTCTTATACTATATATCTCAATAGACTTTCAATATTTACTTATTTATCAATAATGTCACTAGTTGAATAAGTCTCACTATTCTCCAAACGTCTCTCCGCTTTATCATTACTGAACAAGGGACAAAGGCGGAAGTAAATATGAACAGATTATAATAGGTTTAGGGTAATCTTACTGATTGTAAGATTTTGTGAATGATTCAAGAATCGCCGCCTATAATTGTCTAGTGTACAATGCTTGGTCACAGTGACACCCTCCCTACCTAGAATTCCACTTCAAACTCATTCATCTAATGCAATAAGGTAATTTCACCAATCTTTGTTAAATGCATGATCTATAGGTAATTACCAATATTGTTCATGTTATTGAAGACACCGAGCCATAACGGTGGAAGGGAGATGATGTTAATCAGGTGAATAGAAAATTACATGTACTCGATGCATGTTGGAGGGAGGGTGACCAACCGAATGAGCAAGTTAAGCTTTGCGCTTAAATACAGCCAAAACGGGTACATGCTGGTTTGTATCGAATAGTAGGATTTCTGCCAGATCTTGATCTGGATTGTGGAACAGGCAAGTTGAAAAGTAAGACCAATTATAGGTATTTGGGTATAACCTTGGATAGCAATTTGGACTTTTCAGGTTATATCAAACAGATCCTAAATTCAGCTTGTAATAGGATGTACAAGTTAGCAAAAAAAAACGGCGATCAATCTCACAAAGTGTTGCTCAACAAATCTATTGTACTTGTATGAGCCCAATTTTTAGATATGGGGGATAGGTCTTGGACGGAGCTAGGCAGAAAGACATACAGTGTTTGTTTTGGTGGTGGTGAACGCGCTAGAGGGCGCGCTGAGCATACTACATGTACAGAAAGCATACCTATACAGCCAAATGGAAGAACTGGGCTAGCCAAGAATTTGTCAAATAAAGCTTTAAAAAAAAAAGTGAATGATGAAGATAGTGTGTGAGAATATTGATCAGTAAAACCCATAGTGATTGATCATTTTTAACAAACGTATATATGAACCGTGCATTGCTCGTATAGTAAACATTCTAGGCCTTCTTTATCTAGTATGTATAGTCAATAATCGATGGCTTTGTAGACAGGCGGCCGTAATCATATAAAACTATCTGATAATGCTGTACATGCTGCAAAATGAGATAGGAATTTACGGTTCGTACGGAACGAGGCGTTCAGCCGAGATCGGTGCAAATTGTCCATCGACTTTTGTACCTTTTGTTCTGATAGACTTTGTAGCTTATACAAACATGGCAGGTGGTTTTTGTATTTATTTTATACCCGAATCTAATGATAGATTACTATAAATTGGCATAGAGACTATCTTTACGTGAAAGTCTACATTCCGAAGGTCTAAAGTGTTCCTTTTAATAGCGTACGGAACAAGGTGCAGTCCGGAATGTATACTACATCATACATGTATTAAGGGAGCAGAAATACAGGAGTAATAAAAGTACTGCATGTGTTAATGATAAACCACGAGAGGTTGATCTCGAGTGGTTTACAGAGCTGCCTGTCCACAAAACCATCGTAATAATTATCCATCATCCCATATATATATCCAGGATTAATTGCCACACGGTATAGCAAAAGGGACTATTTTCTTAGTTCTATGGCACTACTTTCCAATATACAATGGCTTTGAGGCTTTGATTTGAATCCGTTATTGCGGATTCGAATCCATATACATATACCATTGTTATGATATCTTTTTTAGATAAAGGGTAATAATCTACATAGCGCTGTCCCCTCCTTTGTTACGGTATTAGTGATTTAATGTGACGCGGATCATTCCCCGTCCTTTTATATGCATATTCAATTTAGCCATTGCTCCCATCCACACACTTAGAAAGGAAACTCTTTTATAGTATTTCTGACATTGATCACGAATGAAGAAATGAACCTTGACCAACCAGAATAGATATAGAATTATTGCAGGCTCCCACAAGAGTCATCACTGTCGTCTTTGGACGTGGCAGTGAGCATGGAGCTTGGATAAACTTTGACCAGACAGGAGAGTCTGGTCAGATTAATTAGCAGTCTTCTTCATTAGACGAGTCGGCCACCAAGTCACGCAGCCGACACACACAGGGGACTCACAACTCTGCCGCCTATCTGCCTCATAAATATCCCTCCCCAACACCCACCACCAACCCCCCAACCCCCTCTCTCTCAAAAAAAGAAGGTGAGTGCCACTTAAGGAA
Source organism: Alentia gelatinosa (assembly GCA_950022655.1). Taxonomy (NCBI): domain Eukaryota; kingdom Metazoa; phylum Annelida; class Polychaeta; order Phyllodocida; family Polynoidae; genus Alentia; species Alentia gelatinosa. The sequence continues at coordinate 18,713,881 of OX465592.1, forward strand.
TCAGTAGAAAAGTTAACTGTGACTTGTCCTATCAGTGGAGATAGCACAGCGTTAGCACGTGTCGGGATGCCTTCCCACTGCGCTGCTTTTATTCTTTTTTCTGTTTGGAAACATCAGAGAAAGGGGGAAGCCCCGTAAACGTCGCCGTGAGCCTCCCCCCGACCAGCATTGACTGGATTTATTGGTCGAGGTTTGGACAAGCACTTGGAGAGGGGAAGATAAGCGGCAAGAAGACTTCATCTTCTGGGAACTCGATCGTTGGCCGCACCTTTCCATCGGTTTAAGTTCTTTCAGGTCTTTTCGCAATGCGTAGCACGGTTGGGGGAAGTGGGAGAGTAAATATTGCTCTAACTAATTAAGAGAGGAATGTAAACTTTCCTGCAACCTTCACAGGGGAGGGATGATTTTTTGTGTATTTCGGTGAACACACTAGATTTTGTCTATACGATTCACCAATATCTAAAAAGCAATTGAAAACAGTTCCCTGATGAATTGCACTGTTGCCTTACGTGGCGTTTCCACCTGCCGATTATCACCACTGAATAGGGCATATACTACCGCCGTTAAATCATGTGACATTTCTGTTGCAATATTTGTCAGGTAGCAAAGAAGAGTCAACGATTCTTTCTTCAACATTACGCAATATAGCACCACCAACCAACTTTTTGTGTCGCTCAAGAAATGTGTCCATGTTGAATTAATCCGTAGCCTCATGAATCTGAGTGTCAAAAATCGGTCTTCATAATTCTTACCGCCAACGATTATGCGCACCGATGATATCTTAAGCCGAACCACAGACCGATTTTTGTAGATAGTGCATATTTCAAATTGGTGACATTTTCGCTGGCAGGTAGAAAACGCCACATTTGCCTAGTCCAATGATTTCTCTAGACCCTCAGTGATCGGTCCTGATGATGTACAATAAATCATGGTTCAGGAGATAGGTTCGGACTCCATTCTATACGAAATATTTGCTACTACATACTTATGCCAGTTTGTTACATAAATACCAACCTCTGCTATAGTATTGGTATTGAATAGATACCACCATAGTATGCTGGTATATAAAAAACCTGCCAATGGACTTTGAATACGTGTTGTGATTGGCTGAACTTACTAACGTTTTACCAATTACCTCACCCCTGGAATAAATGCCCATAGGCTTGACAGTGAGAACTCGTTCTGCATGCCCTTACAAGTATCCCGTTCTCCATGGTCTATAGCCTGTGTGTTATCCATTCTCTTAGTATATGCAGGGGTGAGATAAATACAGAAAGCAACTCGTTTTGGTCAAAGAAGTCATTCTCCAACTCGTTTGAATGCTTTGTGATATTCACTCGGCTATCGCCTCGTTTATAACACTACGCATCAAAGTCGTGGAGAACGACGACTTTGAATAAAACTTGTTGGTTTCTTCTTTAGTACTTTACAAGGCAGCCTGATAAGGGTCTATTGGGGTCTACTAGAGCTAGCTGCTGATTGGCCAAGTGTGACAGTTTTCTTGTTGGTCGTTCTAAACATAGCACATATTCAAATCCATGGAATACACACGTTCAAGCTGTCAGGTGAATAAGCTTCTCTAATTATTGAATCCGTATTCACAATCTGTGATTATATATATGGGTGCTACATCTCATTTTCATCAGCAAATATAAACCATGTGATTCCTTGTGAGCGCTTGTCGTATTGTGTCGCCCAGCTTTACGATTCCAAACAGATTGAGCATGTACTCTGAATTCTCTCATGATAAGCAACATATCAAATTGTTTTTGTTAATCTGAGTCTGATGAGTTAACAAGGAACCAGCATCACCTCTCCTCGAATGTGATAAGCTTTATTTGCTTGTCGGACTGTGAAGTAATTGGCTTGTTGCTGGTTGCGGAACAGAACCTGCATTTGGGTTGTCAAGTGAACCCAGCCTGCTGTCAAGGCTGTACGATAGACGAACCACACTCCTTTTATTCATCAAGCTGTGAACACATGCTGGGAATAAGTAAAGGACATGGCACACTCTCGTCAAGCCAGGTTTCCCTGCCTTCACATCTATGTAACTGGCGACGGAATACACAAGTACACTCTATTGTGAATAGACACAAAGTAGTCCCTGTTTAAAAAGCGCTGTCACTGCTGTCACCCAATGTGCCCTGATCTTAAAATAAGTAATTATATCTATGTGTGATTTGCTGTTAAAATTTATAAGGTATAGTATAGGGATGGAGGGGTAGATTAGGGGTTTAGAATTAATACAGTGCTACGGGGGTGGTGTGAAGGGGTTTGAGTTAATACAGGAGTAGGGGTTGGTGAGAAGAAGTTTAAGTTAGTATGTGGTGGTGTGAAGGGTTAAGAGTTAATACAGGGGTATGGTTGTGGTGTGAAGGGGTTTAAGAGTTTAGGATTTGAGTGAATACAGAGGTACGGGGGTGATGTGAAGGGGTTTGAATGAATACAGGGGTATGGGGGTGGTGTGAATGGATTTGAACGAATACAGGGGTACAGGGTTGGTGTGAAGCGTTTTATTTAATACAGGGGTACGGGGAGGTGTGGCTGAGGTGTGTGATGTCTTAACCTGTCCTGGGTTTACCACCACCTAGAGATCGATCTTGAACGCATTTCTCGGCCGCCCGATTCAGTAGTCGACTTTTATTCGCTGATCGGGTTGAGATTAAGGGGCCCCTGTTTGCACCCATAAAGTGATGTCCTATTGAGCCCGTTACGGTCGGCGTGGTCGCCAACAGGGGTTTCTGAGGCTGCCTTGTCCGACTGGACACGGGTCGCTCGCACTGAACCGATTCTCATCTCATGATCTCACCCTGCTATCAAAGTGGGTTCGCATAGGTCATGGTAGCCATAACTATCTTCATAAAGCGGAGACCAAGGAATCACCCCGAACCCTTCACTGAAATGTTACATTGTTCAATACAGACTTTGGATTTCAAATATCTTCATGCTTATGGGTATACTCAACTGATTAAATGCATTTGAATATACTTTTATCTGGTAATATTTCCTCTGAAAAGTATGTCCTTGCTACTATTTTTTAGCACAGACAATACTTATGAGCTTTGGTTAGATTCAGATATTTTATAATATGACTATCTGTAAGTATAGATGTCCCTCGTTGACAAAAGTCAGGGTCTTATTATATGCTTATTTGTATGTCAAACGTTTTATTTCATAAAATGTAGAGCTGTTTATCTTTGGACGTTTAGACTCTACAAACGATAATCGTACGTTACCATCGTAAATCTCCCGGTAACAAACTTATCTCTAAATCATTAAGTCACACCTATATTCACCACTTAGATCCATAAATTGAGGGTACTGTAAAAACTCGGACCTATTGGTAATCTCTCAACCGATCGGTCATAGTCTGTGATTTCTTTTTGATGTACACCCGAAATTGCTCCATCTATGGTCATCTGCCATTACCCGTATGTGCGATATGACCGACTCTTTCCGCCGTTGGGAAGCGTACATTGAACAAACTATTAACGTTTATATCGGAGTGTTGTTGACGATTGAATCGCTATCAATCACATTATTAGTGGCGATGTTTTAGAGGCTTAAAAGCAAGAGCGGTGAAACTAGGACCCATTCTCAACGGATGATAAACAGATAGATAATTCCAGGCTAAGATAAAATCAGAAACATTATCATGTTTGGTCTGAGTTCCTATTCGCCAACTCCTTTGGAGTGCTTCCGAATATTTACTCGGCTATCGCCTCGTTCATAATACTGCGCACTCCAAACTCGATGGCGAACGAGGACACAGACCAAACACTCATCAGTTTCTTTCTTATTATTCAACAACAACCTTCACGATAACGATACAATGTCTCCTTTTGCCCTGTATTCTCGTAGACATATATGCTGTTCAACAGACCCCTGTTTCCTAGCAGGACTCAGACTAATTGGCAATGACCCTATAACGTCACATCGGGGTTGCCACACAGGGGAGCCCTACTTCTGATGAAAAGTTAAACAACGCGGGACACGGGTGGCATAAAAGGGCTTCACAGCCTATTAAATTATTACCTATTGGCGACGTCACTGGCGCAGAACGCACGGAACTCACCCCACCACCAAACACGCTCCCGCTCTGTCCGCCAGAGGGACGGCTCCCAGGGATCAGTTCGCGTGTCTTCCGGACATGCGCACTGAGATTTTCCGGCTTTGGCGGATTGGGCCGACAGGGGGCGGGTTTAGCGCCGGACGCGGGCTGCCCCCTGCCTGCGCAGCTCCCCTGGCGGCAGCAGAGATACCTGGCGTCTCTCGGTTCTCTCTTTATCCTTGAGACGCCGGGCGTGTCTGGAATGACCGGGCGTCTCCCCAGGGGGCAGCAGCAGGCGCCCGTGACGTCAGAAATACTAGGAGACCATCTTTAGTCTGTCCCCTGTGTTAACCCTGGCCATGCTGCCTGGTTTCTCTCTCCTCTCCTTACTCTAGGAAGAGACAGTCAGTAAGACTGGATGATGACAGTTTTTAGTCTGTCCCCTGTGTTAACCCTGGCCATGCTGCCTGGTTTCTCTCTCCTCTCCTTACTCTAGGTAGAGACAGTCAGGAGGACTGGATGATGACAGTTTTTAGTCTGTCCCCTGTGTTATCCCTGGCCATGCTGCCTGGTTTCTCTGTCATTTCCTTACTCAAGACTGTCAGTGAGACGGGACGATGGCTGTCTTTATTCTGACCCCTGTGTTGTCCCTGACCATGCTCCCTCATTTCTCTTTCCTTTCCTTACTCTACTGGAGACTGTCAGTTTTTAGTCTGTGCCCTGTGTTAACCCGGGACATGTTGTCACGTTTCTCTCTCCTCTCCTAACTCTACTGGAGACTTTTAATCAGATTCACATTTCTACCGCCTTTGCCAAGAATCCTTGGTCGATTGCATATCAGTGGTGAAGAGCATATTATTGATCAAGGGCATATCAGTTGTGAAGTGCATATCAAAGGCATATTAACCCTTTAACAGCAGGAAGATGCCTCCAGGCATTCTCCTGGCTATGGCAGGAAGATGCCTCCAGGCATCTTAGAGGCATCATTGATATACATATACAAGATTAACTAGATAAAAAGATGATTGTTTGATTTGAAAGCAATTTTGACAAGGTATAAGAGCCATGTTGACCTTTGATTTGGCATAACAAAATATGAACAGTCACCAAGGCAAATTACTTAAATCACATGACACATCACATGACATTGCTATTTAAAAAAAGGTGCCTGCCGTATTTGGGCAGGCAATGCCTGCCGTGTAATGCTGAGCAGGGCAACAGGGTGCTGCAGGGAAAGGGTTAAATGTGAAGAGTAAATTACTGGATAAGGACATAACAATATTGAAGGGCATATTAGTGGTCAAGGGCATTTCAATGGTAAAGGTTATATTACTTGTCAAGATCATACCACTGACCAAGGACATATACCTGGGTAAGGGCATTACATATGGTCTAACACCGAGAGGGGACAGATCTCATGACTGATTTCACCAACCAGATCTTTCCCCAAATAAAGGTGAATCGGAAGGCATCGCCATCTGACAGTTATCAATTCAACTGGTTTCTTGTGACATAATCTAATATCAAATTAGTGACATATATCTTTTGTCTGGTTTGACCTAACCAAGAGATACAATAGGATTATTGTCATTCGTTTCATTTATATTGGAAATATACTGAAAAATAGTGACTCCTAATTTTCTAATTTACAAACGTGTTCTAGAACGTTCATTTAGCTTACATCCTATATCACTATATCAGTGGTTACATCAAACCTCAACAAGGCTTGACATAACATGATTATCGGTATCAATATCGACTACATTATTATCACTACTTCGTTGTCCTCCTCATAACAATTTTTCTTTCTGTCTATTTGTCTATAAGCTTGTAAACAGTTGGTGACCATGAGCTTAGGGAAATAACACTTCGATACGGTTAAAGTATGGCCATGTTTAAAATGAAAATTTGGTTAGGTAGGACAATTGAAAATTTGAACTATGACCAATAAAAACAATACATATTATGTAAAGTTTAAAAAAGCGGGCGTCGGCCTGTGTGCATCGTCCCATCCCTCATCCGTGCACACGGTGTCAGCGGGACGCCTCACACTGCCGCTTTGTTCCGCGCCGTTGTCACTATATCTAACCAGCACGCCGTGTTTTTCTCCGACTCCTTCACCAATCTGGTCTGTACTCACGACGCCTTGTTTGATGTTACCACCAACACCAGCTGAACTGAGCGCGATGAGCAATGGCGCCAGGCGGTGACGGTGACATGCCGTGGGAGGAGGATTCTGCCTGTGACCAGCTGTCTCCCACACTGACTGATACAGAGAGGCCCCAGTCAGCCCCGTTATAGTCCCTCCCAACACACCCTCCTCCTCTCATACACACATGATCCTTTTATTTGTGTAATTCTTCGGCCGGATCTGATTCCAGAGGAACCTGTGCGAGAATGGGATTTTTTTTATTCCATTTATTGTCTTTTTATTGTCTGGTTTTCACTTAAAAAAATGGCCGGGTAATATCTTGTGATCACAAATACTCTCGAAGTGGGTGGGCTTTACGTGAAGTATCAGCTAGAGTAAAACGTTAGATTAAATATTTCAGTATAATTAATGTCATCTACGAAAGCTCATGGATATACAATTATGTATGATAAAGACTATGATGGACATTTTATTCATTAAGTGTTTTACCCATATCCTGTAGAGGCTTATTGTAATAATCTCACTTTATCTAAGCAGTCGAACCGGCATTTAATGGCCTCACCATCTAGATGGAATCTCAAATAGAGCACTTGCTAAAATTTCCAAATGTGAAGGCGCATTGTAAGGGTCGGCGTCCACTGAGCTCCCGATATGCTCCGATATGTTAACATATTCCAATGTGTAACATGTCCTGGATTCACGATCTGCTTCCTTATATACCCTATCCGGGGAGTCCAAACGAAGATGGGGGACTCCCCCCGATACACTGGGGATGGCAGTCCAAACAGTTGGGCCTTAACCACTATCTAGAGTGAGGACCTGTTAGGAGGGACCCTATGACATTCTTAATACATACATCACATACCCCTTACACAAAAAAACACCAGGTGGCAGGTGCACTATCCTATACATGCTCACTACAAACCTTTGAGCTGCTCACAGGGGCGGCCTGGGAGTAGTCCGAGGTGTTTCACCCCAGATTATCTAGACACAATCCTACCGTCACCTCACCCCATCCATCCGCTTCACCCCCACCTCACCCCGTCTCACCCACTTCAATACCACCTCACCCCTTCACCACCACCTCACCCCGTCTCACCCACTTCAATATCACCTCACCCCTTTTACCCCTAACTCACCCCTACCTCACCCCCTTCAATTCCACCCCCTCACTCCCTTTACCCACACATGAACCCCCTCATCCCCTTCAACCCCAACTCAGTCTATCTCACCATCCCCCCCCCCCACCTCAAACCCTTTACCCCTGAATCACCCCTATCTCATCCCCAACTCACCATACTACCCCTACCTATCCCCCTCACCCCACCAACCTCAGCCTTCCGCTCACCACCTATCCCCCCTCACTCTTACCCCCACCTCACTCGCCACCTCATTCCTCCCACCTCATCCCACTCTCATCCCCTCACCATCACCTCCTCCCCAACTCCCCCCTCCCCACACACACCACCCCACCTTACCCCCACCTCACCACCCCCCCCCCCCATCTCCCCCTCATCCTAGCCTACAAACTAATTGCCGCTTGTGCTAAAATACAGATCGCTCCGCCTCCCGAGTCAAACGGAACGAACCACGTCGCACCTGGCCTTTCCACGCCATTTAACGCCCGGCGCGAGATTTGGCGAGAAGGAGATTGTGGCCAACTACCGGAACCGGATGAGTGACGACCGCTAGGCGGCGCGTGGTGGGCGTGTTGATGGGTGGGGGCATACCCCATCCGTTCTGACCGGCTGCTCACAGGAAAGGCTTTGGACAAGTAGCCATGTTTGTTTGGGAAGCCATGCTCTCTAACTTATAGCGTGCTAGTCATGATTAGTGGAGAGTTCCATCATATTTATCCCCGCTTCCTATCTACACAAGTCTCACGGCGAGTTTCCTCCACAAAACAACATTAAAACCTTCATTTAGAATAAAAACATAACTAAAACAAAATCAAAAGAAAAGGATATTAGAAACACTGTCATTCTTCGATATTCCCCAATGTACTCCTGCACTGGGTTCTGCAGTATGACAGATGTAACCAATGCTCACAACTTCCCTGAGACTTTTTTCTCTTCTATTCCTTAAGAATAAATCCAGATAATAGTCGAGTTATTTCATGATACAAGATGAATCATCTTATCATCTAAAGCGCTGCACGGTTGGCTTTCAGTGGACCTGAGTGAACGAACCCGAATTGAAGTTGAGGTGTTTTCTTTTCACGAGAATCTACACGTCTCCCCTGTGAAGACTTTCAGTTTTATTGGCGAATTTCCTTCAAATCCGTGTTATGTTCCCCCAAATTACTCCATGGTCATTGAAACTAAAATGGTACAACATGATACTCATTCGGTTGTTAACGTTCGCGTGTGTATGTGTTTGTACCTGAGTCTCACATGTGTATAATACCAGGACACTTTGGATAGAACTGACTGCAATAAACAACAAAAAGACACTTTGTGGCTGATTAATTCTTAGTAGCTTCTTTATATTATTGTCATAGCAATAACATTTTCTTACTAACTATAGGTATCCCCCCTACAATCCACATCTACATAACGAGACAGTGTAAGTGGCAATCAATGAGTAATAAATCAATAAAGTAAGAGATTGCCTCCACATGCATTCTTTTCCGATCGTGAAACCTACGCGTCACACAATGTAAAGGTGGTGTTCCACCAGAACTCGATATCTAAGCCGATCCTGGTTGATTCGTTGACCGATTAGATAGAGATAAATCTTAGGAGATGAGGGGGCCAGGTTGGATCGCTTTAATTGAACAACCCTCCTTGAGCTATGGTAGGATTTGCACAGATAGCCGTAAACACACACCCAGATTAAGTAAGATGCAACCAGGTACTGCTACACATAGCTCGACACCAACAGCCAAAAGAAAAACCGGCGCCAGTAGGATCGGCACTTAAAACTCCCAAACAAAGTATGAAGATTTTCTCCATTCCTGATAATCTAGGCAGTAGCTTCGCTTCGATACTTAAGGCAAATATCCAGAATATAGAAAGGGTAAAGTTTTCACTAGTATATCTCAGTGTTTCTATCAAAGATCATTTGACCACAAACGGTGCGGATATCTGCTTTGGCATGTTCCCCGATGCTGGAATCGCAACGAGGTTGGTTCGCAATACGGGTATATGTAATTGGAAAAGACAGACCTTGTGGTATATGAGAAATCGTTAGCGGTTAGTAGATGGTGAACGGTAAAACTGTATGGTGTTTTCTTGACGTGACTCACGCCTAGTGGTGGAAGGAAGCCGGCGGCTTGGTGATATAGAACACATAAAATACTCTGCATCCCTCTATAACTCACTCCACGCTGAAGTCTACATTTTTGTCATTATATCCTATTGCTGCACTAGAGTTTTTAAGTGCCTCAATATCAGCAATTTATCCTCTCTGGTATACCCTTGGGGAAGCCTCAGGTAGTTCATAATGAGCCCATTAAATGTCCATTAAATGTTGACGTATAACGAGCAAACGTTGAATACTCTGTGGGGACTTATAGATTTCAGCAATCTGTAATTCTCCTGTCCAAACGCCGCCACCGACAGCCATTAAATCCCGGCAACGCGACTCCAGAAAGCTGAGGTTTTCCGACTGATATTTCTTTGATACATTCTTTAGAGAAGCCTGGAATAGCCTTCAGCCAGAAATCGCAATACGCAAGTCCCCACTGTAATGCCTTGCTCCCAGAGGACAGGCATGAAAATCAACATGAATTAATAGGATAAGAGTGTTGACACTAAAGGGTAGGACGAGACTATAAATCACGACGATTACTTGTTAAAAACTGCATTGCTTGCCTAACTTATTAATGCTCTAGCTGCATTTTGCGACCCTAGTTCCCACTCACCCAACCCTCACCCTCTCCCTCCAATGTGCAGAAAAAGACTTTAACTGAGTGGTGCTCCACCCGAATCTGCACTAGTGACGTCACGTATGCGCATGCGCCGAGAGTGACGTCAGTAAGGAGCTCTCAGCGGGCGGATTGGATCTCTGAGCTGCATGAAGACGTGTCGCTGGAGTGTCGGTCGTTAGCACGGGGAGGTGTGAGGCGCCGCGCCCCCAGCGGTCGTCAGCAGCACTACAGTTATCTAGTATTCATTGTGCGGCGTGGTGTGAAAGGTGCGGTGTCGCGCTCCTTTGTGGTGCGCCCTACACCGGAAATGTAGATTCAATAGTGAGCTGAGGCTGCAAAAACTAGCGCATTGACAAGCGCTCCCCTCTGAGATGACGGAGCGTGTGTGTGAGGGGGGGGGGGGGGGGGGGTGACAATAAAGGCAATCACATTGACGGAGGCGACCAAGAGAGCATTGTTCTCAGATTCCAGCACGTGTCCCACACGGGAATGTTGTATCGCTTCGGGATTAGGATTAGGAGGGATTTATTTTTTACCATGAGGGAGAAAAAAAAGGCATCACGTACCACAGAGACGACTTTATGGGCTAAGCATGTTTACCTTCAGTCTAGCGTCACCTGGTGAAACTGAGTCTAGCGTCACTTGCTGAAATAGTCTACCGTTATGAACTGAGTCTACCATCACCGCATGAACTGAGTCTAGCATCAACTGGTGAACTCATTCTACCATGACATAGTGAACTGATTCTACGGTCACTGGATGAACTGAGTCTAACGTCACCTGGTGAACTGAGTCTAGCGTCACCAGGTTAACTGATTCTATTGTCACCTGGTGAACTGACTCTACCCTCACCAGGTGAACAGAGTCTACCCTCACCAGGTGAACAGAGTCTACCCTCACCAGGTGAACAGAGTCTACCCTCACCAGGTGAACAGAGTCTACCCTCACCAGGTGAACTGAGTCTAGACACTTTGGGCCGAAATATTTTTATAAGTTATCGTTTGTATTGTCCACTCTCGTTTTTGACGTCAATTATACCTTTTTGTGATATTTCCAAGTGCGCAATATTTTATATTCATATACCATAAATATGGACATTACTATATACAATTTAAAAATACCACCCTAAACCTTAAGGTTTCCTCTTGCATGCCAGCCATAACTGCCTTTCCAAGTCCTACCTGCTACTACATAGCTATCCCCCTGAGAACTGTGTACACCATAGTCGACGCAGGTTATAGGCCAGTTTCCATTGGCCGATAAACATGGTGTAGATCTTTTATGTTCTCCTAATGGCATATTTCCATTGGTCATCACCGATATACAGTCAGGAACCACCGACGGACCTTAGCACTGCTGACACAAAGTAGAAATAGGCCATTGGGAGTACACAGAAAATCTGCACCGTGTTTGTTGACCACTGGAAAAATGCCTTACGCTGGGAACTGCATAACTCATACTCAACACACACTATGCTAGAAACTGTATAACACGTACTTGATAATGCTCAGAACTTGGAGCCTGATTTGTTTTGACGACGATTCTGGGTGACTGGGCGCCATGTCGGCCCCGGTTTGGACGCTTTGATTCCTCTCCATTGACATCCAATATTTGCGCTTGCCTGACCCGCAGGCATTTCTTCTAATGCTAATCAAGGAGAAAATAAATCAAGACAGTGGGCCGTCTCCGCCCTGCCCGCCGCCTGCCGCCCGCCGCCTGCCGCCTGTCCCTGCCCTCCGCCGCCCGCCGCCCGTTCAGACCTCCTGGTCGGCTCCTTCGTCAGATACCAATTGGGCTTTTTTCCTCGTCTTGTTCGGCATACCGACCCCTACGGGCAGAATCAAGAGTTTCCCACCGTAATACATTTTTCTCAATCAGCCGGCTTCGATTGGTCGTAGAAACCAATGGGCAAGAGGGGAGATTACAGAGTTCGTCTTGTCTGGCCGTTTCCTCTATTCTTCTGCTTTTCTACTTTTTTTCTCCGCTATCTCTCGTCTTTTTGGGTGATTCCTCGGCTGCCCGCACAGTGGCGCTCGGGGGCTAAGCAAGCACCGATCGTAGCCGGAACCGGAAGTGGATAGGGAACGCCTACTTGTAATTACCAAACCATTTTGGGCAGTGCGCATGCGTGCTAGCGCGCCTGCGCAGTAGGGCCCGGATGTGAAGCTTTTCGTGCTGAAGACGCACGCACTGAGCGATAATAGGGCAGGTCTGTTGTCAGTTTAGGGAGTGTGCGCACACGTCACTGCGCAGGCGCGGCTCACTTGTAATTTGCCGCTGGTGCCCGCTGGGTACCGGCACGCTTATAATAAGTAGCAATTTGTAGCCAAGACCAGCGCTCGCCAAGTTATGAGACGAAGATGACGCTTGTTCCCGACTGTGGCTCGCGTCGACAACGACTTGTGATGTATCACTGACATGAGAGAGGCGCGAAGTGGTTAGCGGAGACCAGCGGGCAGCAGGCGATAGGTGAAAGGTTGTGAATCAAAGCACAAGATGGCAGATAGTAGACGCCTAGCAGTGGACAGTGGGCAGCAGGCGATAGTTGTGAATCAGAGCACAAGATGGCAGACAGTAGATGGCTGGCAGTGGGCAGTGGGCAGCAGGCGATAAGTGAAAGGTTGTGAATCAAAGCACGAGACGGCAGACGGTAGATGGTGGGTAGTAGGCAGTGGGCAGCAGGCGATAGGTGGCAGTGAGATGGAAGGTGGCAGGTGATGAAAGTAGGTGGTAGATGGTGAATCAGCAGTTAACGGGTAGAAAGTATGAGAAAGAAGTTATAATGTTTGTTTGTTTGTTGTGATATTTACATCTTGTCAACCATTAAAAAGTCCTTGCCATACTTCCAGAAAGGTGGCTGAACACTTCCCCAAATAGACATGGTATGAGAAGGACTAGCCTTTGACAAATCAGTGAATCTACCACTGCTGGGATGGAAGAAGAAAGTTGGCTGCATACCACGCCATATAGACATGGCATGAAAAGCACTGGTCTTTGATATAGCAGTGAATCTACCACTGCTAGGGTGGAAGGAGAAAGGCGGCTCCAATGGAACTCGAACCCATATCCTCGGAGTTACGAATCCGGCGCCTTAACCACTGAGCTAACTCCCCGTGCTACTCACCATTACCGGAAGATGGGAGTGTAGCAGTTCACGCAGACCTGGAAGAGTGCAGAATGCATTTAATGGGAACGGAACGGGGAGGGGAGGGTGGTTCAGGGTGCAAAGCGAGCCGTGGTTCACTGAACTATACACGACAGCCCACAAGAAGTGAGTGCTTATAGAAGATGGAGATAGATCTGGACGAGAAAGACCTATCTTTCCAGGAGAAACCAAATTAGGACACGCTTAACCTGCTTAACCTTCTTAATCTCAGAACCGACCTACATTATCGGGGAACATTGCACAATAGAGACTGTACTTGTTAGGGCACATACACTTGTTGTAGTGTTTACTCCTTATATTATGATGGTTTTAAAGTTTCGCCTCCCACAGTTAAAGTTTGAACATTTCAAACTTCCAATAGCAGCCCTCTACCTCATATAGCCCCACACCACAACACAAATAACCGAGATGACTTATTGATCTCTAGGTGGCGGCACTGAACCAACACGGTGCTTTCGATAAACTCGCGGGAGTTGGCGAGACTCTGCGTGACGCGGGGAGGGATGCGCGCGCAGAGGTCATCACGTGACGGGCCTATCACGTGACCAGGTCCCGTGGTGACCGGGTGGATATGACGTTGACGTAGGGCTCACGTCATCAGTGTCGTGACGCTTTACGATGTACGGCCGTCCACGCTTCTTTTATTGTTATTGATTGGAGGGGCCCCGTCAGCCATGCCGTGTGGCGATGGTCTCCACCGAGCGAGCATCTTACCGACCAGTGTGAACGATACGACATTTTCGTTCTAGAAATAAGAGTGACCCAAAGTGTATTGATGGTGGGGACGTCTCAACCGGCGTTTACATTAGACGACTAGAACGTGACGACTGCAGATCGTCTAGTCAGTAGTCGTCAGGTGGTGTCTGATTACACAGTATTCATAAAGTAGTCATCAACCCAAGCACTCCCTCAAGTATTTACACTTCATATATGTACTGATATCTAGCCATTAACAGCTGAAAGTCGTCAAGTGATGCAAAATTCAATAATCGCCGCTTATAATCGTCCAGTGTAAACGCAGGGTAACACGGCGTTTCTCCATCAGGCTTGCATCTTAATTTACTAAATTATAAGATGTACAGTCCATGATGATTGGCTTATGAACGACTGTAATCGACCTCTACCCTACTACATACACGCTAACTGGGAGCCAGTAGGATGGTCATCATTTATGAATAACGTGAGCAATAGATAACAATTGAAATATTTGGGTTATATCCAGTCTATGGGTCGTTTTCTGTAACACATTAGCACCTAGTCAACTTGAAAGTCCTGAAAATATCAAGCACCAATGTGTCATTGAGTTATCTTGGTCACTAATAGTTAGTTATGGTCAGCTACCTGTGCTCGTCTCTGGGACACTGAAACACTGGCCCTCTCCCCCTTTTCCAATGTCACAGTGTTAGCGCAGATCATGAAGTGTTAGTTTTTGTAGCAGGCTCAAACTCGATGTGAGCACTCTAACCATTAGGCATGGCATATGAACATTTAACCCACGCGCAGAAAGTATGAATCGGGTCATATGCCCTAGAAACATTGCTAAAGGAAAATATTGTGTCGATACAAGAATCAGTGGTAATTCCTGAGGTATGGGACGAATAGATCTGTATAGCATATTGGTATCTCAGGTGAACCATTATGTGTATATTTATCTATATCTAGTTCTATATCTGGTAATAGGGTGTGGTTTAAGTTGTTTAGGTGTCCTAGTCACAGACAAAATGTCTGTCAACCCTATCTGACTCAATCCTGAATTTGATAACATCTTACCGTCCCCCCTTTGTAACCATCGCGGGTCATCAAAGGCCAGTTAGGAGTGGCAATGTCCATGTCACAGCAGGTGAATATAGATTGACTCTGGGAAGTGAATAGAGCAAAATAAACTGCTACAGCATCTTGGACTAAACTAGGAAAAGACTACATCACAACAAACAAGAGCATGTACGAGTCAAAAGGTTGTAAACGTATTGATAATTGCAATCAGGCCTTCCTGAAAGCACCCTTTCGATATAATCCAAAGCTAGAATGCAAATTGATAATATCGATGGTACCAATTAGGTTTGCAATTTCACCTCATTTGATGGTGATTTTACCATCCATTATACCACAATATCTTGATGATGACAAATACTGGAAAGCAGTTATGAGATGCAGTTATGAGTTGAAACTCATTTTCCATTTACTTATTTCTTAACTGCCCGGAGGCTTGTTGAATAACTAAAGCCTATGAAGGTATAGGGTGCAAAGAGACCTCGTGCGAGGGGTTATCTTTCAACAATATTTCAAGTCATTCCTAACCATAAGTATTGAATAAACGTGATCCACATCATCCCTGGATCTCCTTGACGTTCAGAAAAGGGATCTTCTTATACGAGGCTAGATCATTCCACAGGTCCCTGGATCATTGGGAAGTCCTAGGCTGTTTGTTATCTCCAGTGCCGGAATCATCTTGTCACAATACAAGAGTTAGAGTTGAAGGCTTCGGGACATAACTCCCCTGTCAGACATAACTATAGTTTTCTGATGTGAATCAAACCTCATTATTTCAGTTTAATCAATCATAAGAAGAACCTGACTGAATGAATGGTTGGCTTGGTTGTCACACTTTCCGTATCTGTGAAGATTGATCAGCAGAAATAGTTCGTGCTAGTTCTAACAGGTCATTAACAAGTTGAAACTTTATCTGACTAGTCTTCTTTGTTAGAGGTGATAAACATTTCTATCAAACACTACCTTCCACTACAAACGGTCCCTTTGTGAAGTTACTCTGAAGCGCTCTCGAAAGCGACCCCAATGTGTATTTACAAATCTTTTTAGGATGATTGCTGTATCTTTTACAAAAATGAGGAAAACTCTTCACACATAATATAAGAAACGTAATAAAAGAATTTTTTTTGGCTTACTACGAGATCTCAGTGTCGATGAACATCAGGATTGCTGTATTAATTGTGTGAGTGTTGTCATCTGAAGAAAGTAAATCCTGGGATTAATCTTTGCAAAGTAGGCTTAATTGCTTTCACTTGAGTACCACATTACAACATTGGAGACGGGTTTTTGTCAGGTGCCCGTGGTGTAGGGCAGTGTTGCCCAACCTGTTCAGACACGGGTCCTGTTACAGCTTAGACCCTCCATCACCTCAGCCATTCAGGATGTGACAAACGCAGACTGGCTCTGTCCCTGGGAACCTTCCCACACCCCACACCACACAAAACCTCTGTTACATAACTACCTGTATGGCGCAGGCCCTGGCTTCTGGGTTGAGGGATGGGCAGCTCTTTGATGCTTTGTGTAAGTGTATCTTCCTACAATCCCACCCGTTGCTGCACTGAAATCAGGACCCTACTGGTACCTACCGGACTGAGTGAAACCCCACACATCCAGCATAAGCCAGCTGCCTCTAGTAAAAAGTGTGAGTAAATTACAGACATATGAGGGATGATGGTGTGTAATTATGAAGTCGGCCGTGTTCGCTGTGTGGTGGGGTGTATTTTGTTTGTCTTTCTCTCAGCTCATCTATCTCTATCCGTGGCCCGTGGTTACCTACCTGTTGGCGTGTCTGTCTGTTTACCTGTCAGTCATCTCAGGTGAACTCTGGTCTACCTGTCCCACCCCAAGCCGCTCTCAGCTTCTCCTCCTCATCCAGGTACGAGTCGCGTTGAGTTTTTCATCTCCTCGATCCATCCCACCATCCCTTCCTTCCTTACGTCGTTCCCTCGTACCTCCAATGGTTCTCTGACGTATTCATGACGTGATCGTGACGTTTTAGTGACGTTTCCAGAATGCATTCGTGACGTTGTCATGACGTATTGGTATCGTTGCTGTGACGTATGCGTGACGTATCCCTACAGCACTGGCGTTCCTACTAATTGGAAACATTCTCCTGCCCTTTTCTCCGTTTCTTTCTCGCTCTCCGGGCGGATTGTTACAAGTCGTTGACATTGAGAACGAGGCAGATGTGGGCGGAAATCAGCGCCTGTGCTGTGTGTGAGAGAAGCTGGTGTGTTGTTTGTTGTTCTATGTTTTTTGTCCTTTTAGTTTATACCATGATGCTCTATCAGTATCAGATTTACATGGGTCTGCCTCTGAAAGAAACCTGTCTGTCAGCGGTGCCGGCGCAGCACAAGAACTCGTCTCCTAAATGATGCGGGAAAAACTCAGTCTTTGCCTTAGTTTTGAAATAGTCTCAGTCGAAGTAATGCTCGTAGGTTGGTCTGAAGTCTACTACTATTAACTACCCCACAATAAGAGGTTTCCAGTCTTAATGCTTGTATTTTACCCCCCCCCCCCCACACACACACACACACACATAATTTTCTTGTTCATTCAACCCTGAAACAATTACACAATGATTAAGTGAGTAAACCCTAAAATAGCCGTTTTTAGTCTAGGCTTCACCAAGACCAGCCTTATTCTGGCTTCTATATAAAGCTAGAATGAGGCTGGTGAAAAATGCAAGAATATGTAGGTATCTAAGTACATAAGAAAAGGAATGTATACAGAAACTCTTGCTAAAACATTCTGAATTTAGGAACCAGTGTCCGGTTGGATAGTCATCTGTAATCATGATACATAGAAGAAGATGAATGTATGGTTCAATTATTATAAACATAGGTCAGTTTAGAAAGTTCCCCTTCTTGTGCTACGTGAAGGGTCTGTATGTCAAGACCTATCTGTGTTATCTGTCTCACAGTCTATCAGAGAGCGGGAAACACTCAATGTCCTGTAATCGACTGATGCCGATAGTCGCGCTTGTTTGAACGTGTCGAGAAGATGTATGCGACATCGACGTTAATATGCGCCACTATACTCCACTTACGTGCGATAACAACTGCCATTTACTACAAGTAGGCGTTGCTAATTAGAAGGAACAGCCAAATGACAGGCAAAGTCTCATAGATTGTACATTATCCCCAACAAATCACTGTGTTTTGTAGACTTCTACATGGTGCACCAGGCTACTATCCTCTGGGGCGGTCCTATTTTAGGATAAGCGAATATCCAGAAGGTTTATTTAAGTGTTCCCCTACATCTGATAAAAAGTGCCGGACCGTCTATTCGGATTTATCGTTCTCATATAATGAGGTCCTCAGTCGGGCAAGTTGCAGTCGATCAAAATGAATACCTTATCTGAATATTGATAGACTTTCCTAAAAACATGGGAGCTTATAAAGTAGGATTCAAGTGGCCTACAAAGCCGCCTCTGTATCAGGAGAGCCACCCTGTGTTAGACATGTGGCAATCTTGCCCTCCATCTTGTCTAAGTCTCTGTCAATGCATCGCTTTTCTCAAGTGAGCCTCACAGTACTGCCTTTGACTGAAACATTTCAAATTGGCGTGATTCTAGGCCAGAGCTGGTAAACATGGTGGTGGGGCAGGGCGAGGTGAGTTCCTGTGCCTAGTGTGGGAATATATATCACTGATCTAAATGTGGACATGTTTACTGAATGTCAATTAGTCTCACAAACAGTAAACATACATCGCGTGCCAGCTGAAAGGATCAAATCTAATTTGTGGGACTAACCGTTAGTATCTGCTTAAAATTCCTTTGCAACTTGGAACATCTTTATGTGAAGTAGAGCCTATTGAGCCATGTGATTACAACATGAGTATCTTGTATATAACATTCCTATCTTTGTTATTATTTGTTATTTTCTTGTTTTTAGATAGATTGTTGGGGATGCAGAGTTAAGATAACGGGTTATCAGATGATCCTTGGTTCCAACCCCGGACAAGCTCGATTTTTTTTCTATTTAAAAAAGAATTATATTCTAATTATCTAAAGGGGAAAAGAAATATTATGGACATATATGATTGTTAGAACATCTGAGGGACACTGTTCAAGCGTGTACGTTGACAATATGGTGGTTAGTTAGGCTACCAGGTTCAGAAAGGACACCTATTGAGATGTCCTTCTAAAAGCAAGAACGACGTCAGGACAATGACAGTTTTATTAAACAGCCTGGAAGGGTATTTCAAGTCTCCATTCGTTTCCCTGTCCTTTGAAAGGAAATCCATATCAAATCAAAACGGTCCGTCAACTGAAAGTCCTAAGCGAATCCTTCCAGATATTAAACGGCCATGTAACACAAGATTGTCTACACCGCCAGGTGCAGAGGTGAAACAAAAGGAGTAGGAGAAAAAAGGCCAAAAAAACAAAAATAAAAACAAAAAAAATCCTCAAAAAACTAAGGTTTATATTTATCTTTATTGTCTTACTTTACATTTCGCACATTGATGAAAATAGAAAAAAAACACATTTAGTGAAACTTTAAGGTGGCTAGATTAAGTATTTTACTGTGCTTGTAAACGTTTGGTGAAACCAAAAGCAAGAGTTTGCCCAATGCCTAGATGATCTTCTGAGCTGCTTACACTCTACAAAAAGCCAGTAGGGCTTAGCTGATACAACTGACACCCAAATATAAGTTCAGATGTATACTGACTGGAGGAGGAGGGGCCAGAGACTGAAGTTGAAACATGGGGGGCGAAACATGGTAAGATTCCCAAATACCACTTAACACAGCCAAGGCGTCGTTCAGATGGTAGCAGTTCGGGGAATTCATCTCCCAGCATCAGCAAACGCCGATTTCTTATCCTGTAGGTCCATCTCCTCACAGTGAATGCCGTCTTTATTTTCGTGATTGGTAAGTGAATAAATGGAGCATATTGATATTTCTAAGCAAGCTGCTGCTATTTTCACCAATGAATGTGGACCACATCAGTATGTATGAGGTCTCATGTACCAGTTTCTACACGAGGTTTCATGCATCAGGGTGTAAGATGTTTCGCGTATCAGTATATAAGAGGTTTCATACAAATGGCGTCTCTTCGGGCCTTGTTTTCGCTTCGCGGTGGGTCAGATACCGGAATTAGCACGCCGTCAGCGTCTGTCAGTGTATTTCCTCATTTCCCGCCTTTTTTCTCAGCAGACGACACGTTGAAAGCTTCATGCTTGGCCCGCTAGGTGGCGAGCAGTCGAGCAGGTTTGATGTCAGACAGACGTCATCAAGAGGATTTCGAGCAATACGTATGTGTGTTTACAAGGGCAGTATAACTGTTTAGTAGTATCCTATTTTCGGTTGGATTCCTTAGAAAAAGAATTGTTGGAATAAGTTTTATCTTGGCAGGACATCGGGCCTATAAAAATGTTTGTTAAGCTCACAGTTATACGCACCTTTTTACGGTGATTATAAAAAAGGTATTTTCTCACATGCGCCATGTTTGTTTGCACATCAAAGGTGTGACCTCCTGTCATTTCGGGCTTTTACTGTGACCTTCCCTGAGGTTGTAGAAAAGTCCAAAGTTCTGTAAATACCTCCCAGTCCACTGCATGAACTGCTTCCGCGTAGGGCACCAGCATGAGTGTATCAGTAAGGCTGGGTAACAGGGTCTGTAACTCTACTCCGAACGCAGTCATGCCAACTGGTCTATCACGATGCCCTCCTTCACTATGATCCCCATCTCCCCCTCCTGACGGCAGGCCTGGGGATGGCCTATCTTATACATGCCTCACCCCCTCCTTCGCACACACACGCAGGGGCGACCAGGACTAACATGGCTACCGTGACCCCTCTTATCGGGCCGGAACATATCTGCCCCCGTCTTCTGTAGACAAAAATATCCCTGTGTGTTGATGATACCCGAGTGTCCCCTGTAGTATACCCCCGATCGCCGACCCCTCCCTCTCCTCCCAAGCTGTTCAGCCATTGGGGCTCTCTACACTGTGGTTTCTTTGACGTATGCTTACAAGTCATGGCAACTCCAGACTCAGTCACAAGGGTGCGCCACCGGCAGCTCCCAGACGGAACCGGAAGCTGCGACTGTTCCCGGCTGTCCTTCGTGACCTGTGTATACACAGCGCGCCGGGAACAAGGGCAGCCCTTTCGGCTGGTTACCTTTGAGTACTTCGTCCTTGAGCGGCCGTTCATGGAGTCGGCGGCGGCGGCGAAACGTGTAGTTTTGTTTTCATTGAAAGACAGACGACAATCGGCCTGCGGGGACCGCACGCAATGCGCATGCGCCGGCGACCGGTGGCTCCCCCATGTAGCGGGCATCAGTTAAAGAGAGGTTATCGGAACGCCGTGGCCTGCGTCTATCACCACGACATGGACGCTGACAAGGACTAATAGAAAACGTCTTGTACCACCATCCAATCCAGATCTCCGTTTTTTTCCCCGCCACCCCTCCGCCCGACCTCACTACAAGGGCTTTCATCCAACTCCAGTTTAATCGGCTTGCAGATTAGAACAAACGTCCAGGAAAATGAGGCTTCCGGCGAGAGGTGTGGCGGTATTACTATTCCCCGTTATCTGACACTCTCAGTTCAGGTTGGATTTCTCCACATCGGGATTTTCCCGCGCACACAGATTGAATCTAAGATCCACCATTGTCGTCTGCTTCGGGCGCCATTTTGACTACAAAGAGTAGATGACGCGAGATTTTGCGAGATGACGCGAGATTTCGTGAGTGGCGATAAATCTAATTAAAAGTATGAAAACCCAGACTGGTGCGCGGTTGTATGCTAACTGCAAGCACGGCGGAGGTCGAGTAGGGGTGAACAGCTTTAGGACGAGTCACAAAAACAAACTTCAAATTCAAACTCCATTCAGAGGCAATTCCCCGTCACTCTGCGTCTTTGTGTTCACTGTGAAGTCACTGGATTATACTGAATGGGAGAGAGAAAAAGTAGGAGTTGATTCAAGTGTTCACAAGGATAGCGGAATAATTAGACGTAGTAAGAAGTGAAGTGAAGGGCGGGACGTTTTGAGCTCACAGAATGATGAAATATTTGGCGCAGTGAATGAGGGGATCGGAGTCACTATTTAATATGGTGAAAAGACTCAAGATTCTCAAAATTATGATGTTGGACAGAACATTGAAAATTGCATTATAAATGGAGACACTTCGGCAGACTCCAATTGAAAAGAAACAAGAAATCACATTTAAAAAATGCAACTAAAAGCTGCGCTTGGACTCGTGGAGACTTTGATGGACTGGACATGACCGGACATTATTTGTATTGACGCGGTGGGCGCGGGTTCAGACCGAGTCCTTGTCTCTGAGATACCTCTTGACGGCCCACAATAAACGGGATCGATCCTGCCGCCACGCTAGGAGGAGCCACCGTCAATGTGCGGCTATTGATACCCGGATATGAACCCGCCGCCATCTTGTCGCCCACAGATCAATGGAGCTGTCCACGCAGCCATTAGTCTCCATCTCTGCCCACTCCTCTCGCTCTGAGTCCGTCCTACGTATTGGATCCCTCCTAGAACCACTATGCGACTTTTATATCCACTCTACCCACTCCATGTAAGTCTGTCCTACATATTGGATCCTTCCTACAGCTATTACGCCGCTTCTCTATCCACTCTGCCTGCTTTGAGTAAGTCTGTCTAATGTATTGGATCCCTCCTACAACCATTATGCAATTTCTATGTCCGCTCTGCCCACTCCATGTAAGTCTCTCCTATTTATATGATCCGTCCTGCAACCACTATGCCGCTTTTATATCCACTCTGCCCACTCTATGTAAGTCTGGCCAATATATTGGATACCTCCTGCAACCACCACACCACTTCTCTACCCACTCTGCCCACTCAGTCTAAGTCTGGCCAACATAGTGGATACCTCCTACAACCACTATGTGACTTTTTATCCACTCTGCCCACTCCGTTAAAGTCCATCCTGACTATTGGGCCCCTCCTACAACCACTATATGACTTTTTATCCACTCTGCCCACTCCGTTAAAGTCCATCCTGACTATTGGACCCCTCCTACAACCACTATATGACTTTTTATCCACTCTGCCCACTCCGTTAAAGTCCATCCTGACTATTGGGCCCCTCCTACAACCACTATATGACTTTTTATCCACTCTGCCCACTCCGTTAAAGTCCATCCTGACTATTGGGCCCCTCCTACAACCACTATATGACTTTTTATCCACTCTGCCCACTCCGTTAAAGTCCATCCTGACTATTGGGCCCCTCCTACAACCACTATATGACTTTTTATCCACTCTGCCCACTCCGTTAAAGTCCATCCTGACTATTGGGCCCCTCCTACAACCACTATATGACTTTTTATCCACTCTGCCCACTCCGTTAAAGTCCATCCTGACTATTGGGCCCCTCCTACAACCACTATATGACTTTTTATCCACTCTGCCCACTCCGTTAAAGTCCATCCTGACTATTGGACCCCTCCTACAACCACTATGTGACTTTTACATCCACTCTGCCCACTACTGGTAAGTCTGACTATGTGTTGGATCCCTTCTACAACCACTACACCGCTTCTATATCCTCTATGGCCACTACGCATAAGTCTGTCCTACATATTGGATCTCTTCAACATCCACAAGGGCACTTCTATATCCAATGTGACCACTCCTTGTCAGACTGTCCTACATATTGGATCCCTCCTACAACTGCTACAGCACTTCTATATCCACTGGGACCACTCCTTGTTAGTCTGTCCTACATATTGGATCCCTTCTACATCTCCACTTCTATATCCACTCTGACCACCCCGTGTAATGCCATCCTACATATTGGATCTCCCTGACAACCACAACGGCACTTCTATATCTACTCTGAGGTCCCACTCCTTGTCAGTCTGCCCTACATATTGGATCCCTCCTAAAACCACTACAGCACTTTTATACCCACTTTGATCTCAGCCAGACTTATCTACCAAAAAGCTAACTTTTTCAGATCGACATCCCATATATGCCATTCATTTTGACATTACACTGCTTTATTCATCAAACAAATTGCGTCGTTATTACTATTCATCATTTACTGCACTTAAGAAAGAACAAAACAGGATAAATCCTTGGCAAATTTGGTTCCCTATAAAACAGAGGAATAATAGATCGATGGTAGGGTGGACGCTAGACATTGTTCTTTCATCAGTAACAAGGTAAACCTGATGTGGCTTTGTCTGATGCATTCACTTTGTTGTTCAGATGTGCAAGATTTTGAATTTAGTTCGGTACTGAAATCGGTCAGCGTGTATCTTGATTTTTATTTTCCATTGGCCGATATGTTATTTTATGGTTTGAACATAATCTTTTCCAGTTTGTTGTAACTCTGTGAGATATGAGTTTTCAGAAAAAAAAGAAGTTCTTTGACACATACCAGCAGTCGCTAGAGCTGATCGCACTTCAAGACGAAATTTTGATTTAAATGTATTAAAATCGGCTAGTTGTTACCAATAAATTTGTCTGTATCCAAAATTGGTCAATGACGACCTCACTAACCATTGGCCATCTTTTGACATCGCCGTTTTACGGCTACTCAAGGATAGGTAATGTAGACTCCGCACATTGATCATCTTCACATTCCGCCGAGTTTTAACATCCTATTCATAGGTGGGTCAAGCGTTTACAATAGGTTTCCTCCTGATCCATCAACATTCTTCCCGCTTTCATTTACTTTATCCATGTGTATGAGAATTTAAACCACTGCAATAGGAGGACGCAGAGAAAGCGGGGAGGGGGGGGGGGAACTAAATCTGCCAGAGCTATTTACCTCCAGTAAGCCAGATGTCTCAATCCTATCCAGCCTCTCGCTACTTACTTATGGCTACTCATGACAATCTGCCGGCCCACTCATACCTTCATACCCACTTAGTGCTCGCTACACCAAGCGTCCCTCAGTCGATCCCATCCAATCAGTGTACAGCATCACAACATCTACTCACCCACACACCCTCCCATCTAACCTAGTAACCTTAATCTCTATCACTATATCTCCTCACCCATACACCCTCCCACCTAACCTAGTAACATTAATCTATATCACTCCATCTCCTCACCCATAGACCTCCCACCCCACTTAGTTCCCTTAATCTCTATAATTATTTCTACTCACTAAAACCCCCTCCCACCTAGACTGGTCCCAGTCCGTCCCTGAAGCCCTTCACCTACCCCTACCCCTCCTCTCCTCGATCCAGGATTTTATCTTTTTTTTGAATAATTAAATGAATGTTCATAATCAAATACTTGAGCAAATCTACCTCCCACCTCACATTGTATCTACTCACCATACACCCTTCCACCTCACCTAGAAACCTTAAGTTCAAACAACATATATAAATCCGTTTCCCCCACATCCTCCCACTTCACCTAATATCTCTGATTATATCTACTTACCCACATACCCTCCTTCCTGACCTAGCAACCTTAACTTACACCACTACATGTATATCTACTAACACACACACCCTACCACCTCCCCTAGCACGCTCAATCGCCACCAATTTATCTACTTACCCACACACCCTACTACCTAAACTAGTACCCTTAACATCCAACCGCACACTGATATACCCTCCCGACGTCTACAGCGCAATGCAACATTGCGATTACGAAATAAGGATTCACTATTCTACATACAACATCAACGAGAGTTCCCCAATGTATATGACAGCTCTGCTCAAGTTTGTCACCATTGGTTAACCAATCTAAGTCCTCTGCAATATTGATTTCAATTTTCTGCCGCAATACCATCGAGTAAGACATAGTTTGCCATATTTTCTATCAATAAGAACAGCAAAAACTAAAATCTCATATTGGTAACGTCTGCCAGTTCACATTCAATTTAGTTCCTCCACATCTAAGTCTACACCATTTTCGCCAAAAAGCTTTAAAAAGAAAAGAAAAGTGGAAACAAAATGTAAGCATCGCACATGGCACTACTACTACCCTTCCCATAATCCCCATCTAGAGGGCTCTTCCGCTAGGCCGACATTATCGGTAGAAATAACTCTTTGCGCATGCCTGAGCGCTCCATAGCCGTCATCGACGTCTGGCTTGTTACGGCGTCTCTGATTGGTCCGCCGACGATGCTGCTGGTTACGGTCGAATGCGCTTGCTTGCCGAGGTTCTCGCCGGGTACAGACCCCAGGGAAATGTAAGTTAAAGATGGCGGATGAGAAGGTAACTAGGCAAGAGACCGGACTTTACAAGGAAAGAAAGGGGAGACTAGAGATCCTTGACGGTACCAGATAACGTGTAATTCTACTATTGATCCGAGGCCGGTGCATATGTCTCTGCGATGAACAGTGCTATCCCTGCGGCCTGCTAAACCACGACGTCTTATTTCACTTGTAATCAATCACCCATGACCAAACACGTATTCGTGTGAGACTCCTTGGGAACTTATTGATTCCACTTACTCAGTACGTTGGATATGTTTTATATATTTTGTTTCTCATATTGTACCAGGCACTTTAATTATGGAACGGGTTCTGCCTTTTTTTAGATCTTTTCGTGAGTTTCCTGTCCGTCGTTATTTCAAACTATCTTGTGTGTTATGAGGAAACGTCCTGACTACGGGCGAAATACGGGTTAAATACGTCCCGACAACACAGGCCGCAGGGACGTATTTAGGGGACGAAATACCCTGAATGGAAATTATTTCGCCATTCGTCAAGGCCTTTGTTTATTACATACCTAAAATCATGAAGAAAAAAGATGCCATTACATTTACTTATGGCGTTGCAGTCACAGTGGGTGCGAACATTACTTACACCTATTCTACCCCTATTTGTGAGACATTCGCACACATGTGTAATAATATTCTACTGTGATCATTATTCTGATAAGGTACATCATCAAGTATATAGATAATTAACGATTTGTTTTTGTGTACAAGCGGCTGTGAACCACAAGCGGTTGACACGCAATAAGACACAAACGTTAGCGAGCGTATTACGACGTCATCCTCGAGTGGTTTACAGACCCGCCTGTCCATGAAAAAATCGCTTGTTGAGTTTAGCGTCCATTTCGTCGGATGAATAAACCCCAGGAATTGCCATAATAGAGTATATCAATGGAGACTATTTGCTTTACAGCACAAAGGAACTATTCCCGTATACAAGCGCTTTGAGGCCGTACAAGCCTACCACATATTTAAATCCGGGCTTTGGGGCGGTATGCAATGGGTTTGAAATCCGTATACAACGGTTATGACAGTTTTTAAACAAAGGGTAGTATTTTACTGATTTTTAAGTGCATTTTCAATTGGGGACTATGCATAGGATGGATGATGAAGGTTATTTCTCAGTTTGTACTCGGCACTTCAATCTTCGGAATGGGTTGTGTGCGAGTAGATCTTCTAGTCCCTTCTGCGCTGCTCTTCAGCCCACATTCCCTTGTGTGACATTCTGCTCTGATCATTATTCCCTTTCCGTTCCTCTCTCATCCCTAAACCCGAACTCGCGGCAATCCTCTATCCCGGAAACCCCGGCGGCTAAGCCTCCTTTTACATGCTCGATAACGTTCACAAATCCCACCCCAGGGGTCGCATTGATCTGACCGCACCCCAGCCTTCACCCACCCCACCCCCACTCCCACCCTACCCCCCTACACACACCCGCCAACAAATCAGACCTCACACACTCCGATGCCGCCATGACAGATGGCCAGCGGCGGAACCGGAAATGCGCGGCGTGACCCGGCGGGCCGGCCCGGTCTGTAACGTCACGCTTCATTGACTTCCAGACGTGACTCTCAGAGTCCACTCACGACCCCGCATTGCTAACGTGACGCCGAATTTGTCTCAGCATGGCCACATTTGTAGCCATCGTCTTGAGTGGAGAGCAGAGTGCCAGCGCGCATGCGTCAGGCGGCTCACCAGTCTCCGTCATCAGGATGGAGGTGGCGGCAGTTTCCGGTACATTGTACACGCCTCACTTTGGTGCTAGGCTCGGTGCGAGTATATATACGTACGACTTCCTGTTCGTTGATTCATGCGTGATATATGAGTGTCCCTATGTGCATGCCATTGGTCGCGTAGAAAGTTATATGTGAGGCACTGTCAACTAATATATACCCATGTACTACAGTGGAACCCCGACTAGGCGTCCACCCGCAGTTCACTGGACGAAGTGTCCGCTTATGCGGTATGTTCGCTTACACGGGATATCCACTTACACGGGGTTCAAATAAACATCTAATATAGAAAACTGGTCCGAGCAAAGGTGTGCGCTAACGCGGGGTGTCCACTTACTGCCGGTTTGGCGGGGTTCTACTATACTTGTGAATAGATTTGGATCTTTGCTTTTTTGCGAAGGGAACATATCTATTTTGAAAATGATTATGTCGTTCTAATCAACGTATGAACGAAGTGTTTTGTCTTTATTGTTTGAAAGTTGGTGTACCATCCGTCGCTGACGTCATATCAACCCATTTATATCCAGAATTGTTCCTCCCTTCCTTTAATTTCAAAAAAGGTTCGTAAAAAGAAAAAAATCATATACAAAACGCCCCTCTCTCTTTCCCTCTCTCGTTCTCTTTCTTTTTCGCTCTCTCTTTATCCATCTTTCTTTCTCTTTCTTTCTGTCTCTCCTTTTCTCTCTATCTTACTCTTCCCTCACTTTACAGAGAACCCAAACTCTGCCTAACTCACTCTCCCCCGACTTCGCAGAGAATCCAAACTCTGCCTGTCAGACTCTCTCCCCACTTTACAGAGAACCCAAACTCTGCCTGTCACACTCTCTCCACACTTTACAGAGAACCCAAACTCTGCCTGTCACACTATCTCCCCACTTTACAGAGAATCCAAACTCTGCCTGTCAGACCCTCTCCCCACTTTACAGAGAACCCAAACTCTGCCTGTCACACTCTCTCCACACTTTACAGAGAACTCAAACTCTGCCTGTCACACTCTCTCCCCACTTTACAGAGAACCCAAACTCTGCCTGTCACACTCTCTCCACACTTTACAGAGAACCCAAACTCTACCTGTCACACTCTCTCCCCACTTTACAGAGAACCCAAACTCTGCCTGTCACACTATCTCCCCACTTTACAGAGAACCCAACCTCTGCCTGTCACACTATCTCCCCACTTTACAGAGAACCCAAACTCTGCCTGTCACACTATCTCCCCACTTTACAGAGAACCCAAACTTTGCCCTTCCACCCCACTTTACGAGACAACTCAAACTATGCCTGTGTCACTCTCCCCTCGTTTTACAAGAGAACGCAGAATGCGCTTCTCTTATTCTTCTCTGATCCTCAGCTTTTCGAGAGAACCGAGAATCTGCTTGTCTTATTCTTACCAACAGTTTTACGAGAGAACCCAGGTTCTGCTTGTCTCACTCTCCCAGCGTTTACAGAGAACCTAAACTCTGGTCGAAGACAAGAGAGAGTGGGAACTACAGTGGGCGCCAGGGGGCGTTAGGGCGGGTGGCGGCCGGTAGACGGCAGCACGGTTGTCTCAGTAATGGCGCATGTCAGGCATGGCGGGCTCTGTGCGCTATTAATCACGGACGAATGTTACTCGTGGTGAGGTTGAAAAACGCCGTACGGTGGCCGCATGTGTTCACTGGGGCTTACATGCTATAAGCAAAGCACTCCTCTGGGCTTTACACTAATACCCTGGGGCAAACCTCAGTGCTGCCCCAGGCGGGTGGTATCACTCAGACTAGCTTTCTTTTTGCAAACAAAAATACGGAAATTTCCCTTATGATCAATGCATAGCTCTCTTATTTCCGGCCGTAAAGTTAAGGATGCGGAAAATAATATCATGTTATTTCATGAGTTTTATTAGAAGCATAGGAATTTCAATTGTTTCTATAGATGCAGTTATTTCTATCCTTCTTTGACCCATCCTCAGAGAAAAACTCCTCCGATGCCCAAACCATGTTTCCGACTCTCATTTTGAAGCTGAAGCAAAAGTTGTTATTCTAATTTGGTTACCTTCTCCTTGCAGCGCCGATGACGAGCCTGTGGATCTCGCGGCTGTAAAAAGGAGTAACCAAAATATAGAAAAAGTAAATAAAAACCTAACAAATAGTTTCGAACTATAGAATGTCAAAAAGTCTACATTCCCTTGAGAAATAAGGTCTAACCCGATTTTTGTCTAATTTTAGAAGGTGTGTTGAGGCGCACACACGACGTTTTCCGACCCTTCGTTTACCTCGACAATCAACGCGCACCCAGCGCAGCGTCTACAACCACTTCCGGCACGCCACTTCCGGTAAAAACAACTGGAGAGACGCTTACCGAACGCTCGGCGTCCCACTCAGCGTCCACTCAGAGCATGTGACTCGACGCTGAGTGGAATAGCGCCACTCTCCCAACAGAAGTCTAGTTTCAAGCCTCCCCTACATTCATAGCGTAACGAAGATACTGTTAGGAGAGTGAAAATGAAAGTGCTGAACTACAAAATAACTGGCGAAAAGAGTCAAGTATCTCAGCCATTAAATACGAAAAATGAATAAGTGATTTCAAAATGTATCTGCATATGAAATACATATCGGTAAAACTGTAAATCCTCATGCATGCAAACTCATTTTATTGTCAAATCAATGAGAATTTGTGAAAGTTTATACTCAAAAGTATATAGAGCTTAGGGGAAAATGATAAACGCAGTACTATCGCATTCATTTTTGACTTTGATGAGCATATCAATGTTGCTGTTTACATAACCAAAAGGCAACCAAGGCCCAGTTTACACCTACCGATTTGACCATCAATTATAGAATTTTCGAACCACCGACCGATTATCGCATGTTACCGATAAAATATTGGTGCAATTACCGTCGGCAGGTGTAAACTCGGTCATAACAAACTGCTTTGTATCAATTTCCTACACAGAGATAAGTTCATCAATTATATAATATGGATACCATGACTTATGGTAATAGGTTTGTTAACTAGTGACAATAGTTTCTGTTTCTCCGTTGCAGTGCTAGCATTTAAAATATATCTCAGGGAATCGATAAAGGAACGTATTACATGAGGGAAGAGAGATGATGACAGAGCGGGCACGCAGATAAGATAAACTATCTGTATAAGGACGATATGAATGGAGTTGAAACCCAATACCAAGATGAATTTGTATGGAAACAATTGAAAAACACACTCCAAGAAAACTAGCTAACTGACTTAAAATAATACTCCTGTGTGATCCTGATATAGCGTCAGATATGTCTGGGCTAATGATAGAGAGATAAAAAGAGAGACCGAGAGAGATATAGAGACAGGGAAAGAGAAAAAAGACAGAGGAAGAAAGAGAGTGAGAGAGGAGACAGAGGCATGAAGAGCAGTCCCTGGTCACCTTCAAGACAGAAACACCAAGGGAGACAGGGGACAGATATGAATGACGGTGGCTCCCCTATCTCTACATGCCGCACTTTCTGCCCCCCCCCCCCCACCTCCCTCCAACAGAACACATGGGCACCTCCGTGCCTCCATTTCACATTGCCCGCCCCCTGCCCCTAGGGGGAGCAACCTGTGCTGCGTAGGGGGCATCTGTTTTCCGGTGGCGGGTGACTGGGCGGTGCACACCTCGTTCTGAGTATTATGTATGGGTGGGGCTCGGTTGGGACTCCACTGCAGGACTGAGAGATACGTTTACCTTCACTACCACACTGACTAATTGGAGCTCTCATGAAGCTCTCATGTGCGCGCTCAGAAAACCATCAGTTTTAGTCTGTTGTAGAAGCGTTATATCTTGTTGTCTTTGGATAACTGCATGAATCCTGATCAGAAAGTGGCTTCAGGGAGTTTGACCTTGCAGCAGTCTGAGGTCAGGGTAGTAAATAACTCCATTATGAGTATTATTTCTAAAACAAACACTCCCTACGCTTGGAGGCTGTTACACCTCGAGCCACGATTACGATGATTACCTATCTCGTATATCTTGTCAAACATAATAAACCTACCAAATGGTGTTTAGTTAGAGCTATAAGGTAAAATTAACTTAAACTCTGCAAGAAAAAGAGATGATAATGATAAATAGCAATAATAAAAATATACTCCAGACCACTCTTGACTGAATTAGACTGTACTGAATATTCTCATTGCCACTTTTCTCACATATATATATATATATATATATATATATATATATATATATATATATATATATATATATATATATATATATACTTTGAATGAACCATTCACAAAGATGTCTTTGACGTATGTAAATACATAGCTCTATGGGTTCACCTTTATTACACGATCTCTCCACCCAATAAGGAGGGACCCGCGGCAGGGGTGTAACACTTCTTAGGAATCTCATGATGGAAGATTCAGCCTGGGTCTTGCAGGACTGGGCACGTATTATCATGATGGCGGAGTTAACCAGCTGACTCTTAGATAATTCCCTCAAAAGAAGAAGTTTGACAGGACCTGCAAAACAGTACTGTCTGAAGTTACATTGCCATATATTATACTTGAAACAACTTAGGCTTTCCTGATTGAAAACCCTAGGTTGATGTATAGTGTGAACATTCGTTGTTTAAACTCCTTTGCCTTTGTATATGCTACTGATATGACAAATGAGCACAAATATCTAAGTAATCCTAGGGGAACCAACCAACGCCGGCACAGAATTCAGACCTCCCAATGCACCCCGGCGCCAATTCATTGAGCAGTCTTTCGGTCATAGACACCGAGTAAAATAATCTAAGTCTGTACCGTCTTTTTTTTTTTTTTTTTACAAATTACTACCAACTGCACAGATACCTGCTGGCTGGAGAGAGGGGCTGGGATACGGGCGAGGTAACCCCCCCCCCCCCCCTCTGCCTGCTGACGGCCACCACTCAGTTAACCACCAGTGATGAACCAGAAAACCGCCACAGGTGGGCATGCGCACTGGCAGGCCCGGATTGTCTTACTGCCCCCTGCCGGGCGGGCAAAGAGTGAGGGCAGCAGGTGGAGTTCAGTCCCCGACCTGAGTGATCACGGCAAGGATACGAGCCCACGATAATAAACGACCTGCACGTGATTAATTACGGTACTGTGATAACTCCAACTACCCAGATAGGATCAGGTACTTGTATCTAACTTATAGTCTATACACCATCGCACAAGTGTTCCCAATTCATCTTAGATTGATGATAAGATGAGGGATTATTGATATATTTATTTCTCCTCTGATTTAATGCTGATGGCAAAAACATCTCTCGCTGGCAAAATGTTATCTTATATTTCTTCCAAAGCGTTTCTGATATACGCTTGTACAACTTCCCTAGTATTTTACAATCAATACCGCCTTCAGTGGGTCAACAATATATATGTGATTATTAGGCACTTCTAGTCATATCCAAATCTCTGCCTGTATCTTTCTTCCCGTTTTTATCTATCATAGATCCAGCAGAAATAAAATAAAAATAAATCCAGAATACAACCTAAAGAGGAAGCAATAAGGAATACATATTTTCTTTAACTGAACCTATATTTTCTTTACATAACAAAATCAGCTGTACATTATGTTTAGCCTCTTGATCCGTGTTTAAATTACGGCCAGCAGCTTTTGTAGCGTCGTCTCCTTGTCTCGCCTTGTGTCACAGCAATGCAAAGAATCCGCCAGTCTTCAGAGTAAGTTGTTTTGAGTTAGATTGATTGAGACATCCGTCATATGTGCATGTGCCCCATTTTTAAGTGGCACGATTTCGGGTCGTCCTTCATCGTATTTATTCATGGTCATGGTCGTAGCCTTTGAAAAGAAACTGTTTTGACAGACTGGCTGACAAAGAGGCACACCTCTGTGACAGCGGGTCCCGCTAAGCCGACACCACACCGTCCCTACACGACGCCACGCCACGCGACAGGTCTCAATTTCGCTTGGGAAAGATGCCTGAAGACGATGTCACCTTTAGAAGAAACGCGACAGGATCTTATGGAACAGGCCTCAAGGGGTCGCTATCAATCGCATTGTGTCGTGTCACCTTGATGTGAATATCACTCTGGCGACGCGATTAGACAAAGCTTTCCCTTAAAATCATCAAAGATGTGCAAGATGATTGCAATTATTGAGTGAATAATACGAGATGCGACGGGACAAGACAAGAGTTTGAATCGGGTCGCGTTGTGTCATCTCGCTCCATGAAGCACCCGTCTTAGAGCCTGACCTTTATGATGTCCCTGGAGTACACTAAAAGGTGAAAGGCAACCTAGAGTGTGGGGGACTGTGAATTGAACAGGGGTGAATTAAACTGTAGCAGAGTTTCATACTTCATTATCTGACCGTCGAGATGGAAACAACTAACACATTTGACAAATGTATTTCCCGTCTTTTTTTCTTGTTGCTTCTTTTCATTTCTCCGGAAAATTGAATTTAGAATAGAATATTTATTTTGTCATGTAAGGTTTTATTCGTGTTTTAATTCATAATAGTTAACCAATAGCTATCCAACCAATAGTTTCAGATTCTATGTCTTTCATGATTCTATAAAATCATATATTCAGTTGATTATTGAAAAGCTGATGAAGAACATTTAACGCTATAAATAATGTCATGCCTCCTCCCGCAGAATCTAAGTTTAGAGAACTGACACTATTTAGGTCACGACTCAAGCCGACCTTGAGAATGTGTCGCGTAGTGCGCATGTGTTAAACAGTGTGCGCTGGGCCGCCATATTTATTTTATTAGACAAAAAACTGAAGGAAGCTAAATGTTCAGGCATTTTGAGGTTTCATTTCAAAACAACAATAAAACATCCAACAGTGCGCTTTTTCCAGAGGGAATCAGCTGTTAACTGGAGGCTTGAGTTTCTGGGAATAAAAGTACCTCCGCTACCACCCGACCATGTGCATATTGTGAGAAGCCACTGATTATATGCAACTTGTACACAAGTTGGTCAGGGGTTCTGCTTCAGATATCATCGGTGAGCACAATTGGTGGCAGTCAAAAAGAGCGTTGTTTTTCAATTTAAATTGTAGTATTTACCTACCTATTTTTCACCCTCCAGGTCATTCCATCCAATAATTATTTCAACACGGTCATACAAAAAGTCGGTTGGTGGGGCAATGTTACGTAATGATGAAGAAAATAATCTTTTGTTTCCACCTGACGATTAATGCATCAAAAATGTCATATAATCGGTCGGCGGTGCTATAATCCATAATCGGTGGTCGTAATGGATAGGTAGAAATGTCACTTATTCATCTGAGGTTCTGCTAGAGCACTGTCAGGCACTGTTAGAGCATGGAGAGTAGATAATATCTAACACAGTCAACCTCAGAGCCAGTCATCAATAGTCCAGTAATGGAAAGACGCAATCATGATGCCTCAGTGGATCACTCCATGATCAAAGCGTTTTTAAAAGGGATTACGCTAAACCGTTAGTCAATCTTCACGATGAAGAAATTCGCTTCATTATTCCATCATGTTTGGAGATAATAAAGGATATATCGTGGGGCTAACATCGCCTTGTTTTGTACTACATCTCTACATGAACGGGTACCAGGCCTCAACCTAATATAACTTTTGATTTCAATCAATTGTCTTTTTTTTTTTATAAAGGCTGTATTCAGACATACTCCATGTCTACATGAGGGTTAATCTAGGCTACAGTCGGGATGCCGCGGGCAGTGTGAGGAGGAAAGGGGGTGTGAGGGGTGTGAGGGGTGTGAGGGGTGTGAGGGGTGTGAGGGGTGTGTGCTGGAGGGGGTATGAGAGGTGGGGTGTGAAGTTGGGCAGTTGGGGGGTTTTGAAGATAGATCTGTGAGTACTTTGATGTGGTGTGACTCTCTAAAAGGGTCTCACACAATGCTGTGACTTACATCCGGGCATCTAGGTGCCCCTGGCGGCCATGATGTTAGTGTATCACGTGACGCAGTGTATCACGTGATGCACTATTACTGCAGTGATTCTGTGTCCCGAGGCCCGTTTAATATATATGGAGGATCCTTGTACTCTCACAGAGTGTCAGAGGAGAGTCCTGGGATGGTTCATGTTTAATACACAAGGGCTGTCCTTTCAAGGGATGACAAGAAGTCTAGGTCATATTTAGAAATAAGAAATGAATGTATACTTACTTGGATATGTAATGCACATTTACTTTTGATAGATATACACTTCAAATAAAAACAAGAGAAGCATGTGTCCTTGTAATGTCACACCAGTCTGTTTGATAAAACTCTCCTAATCCTAACATCCTTTTAGAAGGATACCATCATAGGTGTCTTTTCCGAAGGTGGTAGCCCAACCAACCGCTCTATTATCAATGTAAACATTTGAATCATATCCTTCAGCGTAATTTCAACAAATCAAATATATAGATAATCTATTTAATCTTTATAGAATAAAAAGAACCGAATAGTTTTCTAAAAAAACCGAAAGAAAAACCTCGCGACATTGAGCTTGCCCCGGGTTTGAGCCTGGGACCATCTGATTACACGTAGACTATGACAAGAACCCATATTGACGTTACTCTGTGTCATAGTGATCGTCATGACGTCACTGTGACTTTGTCATAGTCCTGACGTCACTCTTTGTCCTAGTTACCGTCCTGACGTCAATCTATATCCTGCTAACAGTCGTGACGTCTCTGTCACAGTAAGTGTAATGACAGTTCTTTGTCTTCGTCATAATCATGACGTCATTCTGTGCACTGGCCAAACTCGTGACGTCACGCCCTATACCTCTCAGTATTATGATTTCAAGACGTATCAAATCGTCGGAGATTGGAACTTTTATGATTGAAAAAGGGGGAACCGATATCGTCAACACCCTCCAATGACTTGAGAATAAAAGAAAACTTTGAATAGATTGAAAAATGATGTTGAATACTATGACACCAGCTAGCATCAGAAAGTGATGTCGTCCAGTCTAAAACCTAATAGGTGACAGGTGAATTCCTCATAAAGGGTTTTAGAGCATGGCAATGCTTTGATAGCAAATAAAATACATTTTAGTTTTGTGGAAGTTGAAAAAATCTTCCTGGAACTGGGTGTTTATTCTAAATTGACATTCAGTGATGTACACCTAGAACTCGGATTACCTTTCTGGTGAGGAATTTCCTTAACATAGGAATAATGCACATCACTGAAAGAATGCATGAAATGACAATCAGAACATATGTCTGATAGCAAAACAAAAAGCCCTATTCTCTCCACAGTGCAGAAGTTTAAAGGGGACCGCTGGATCTTCTCGCCGCTCGGGCCGTGATTGTTGCTACTCGTGGCGGCGGCTCGGCTCTCGTCAATATTTCATTAACATCTTGTACCCTCTGTGTGGTCCTCTGCCCTCTCCCCGATCTCCAGGCTTCAGGGGGGCTGCTTTAAAACACGTATCTGGCTTTGTGGTAATTGAGAACATTCTTGCGGCGCGGTGTTTGCCGGGGAGTGGAGTGGAGGTGGAGTGGTAGCAGAGAGACCCGGACCTCTGAAGTAGATCCCGGCGAAAAAAACCCACCCTCTCCACACTCCCCGAGCAGCGTCTCACAGCCTCCTTCTGGCCGCCCCCACGCATGCAGCGTGCCGGTGAAGGTCGTGTAAAGGTTAAGCGCCTGGAGGAGCGGGTTGACACGCGGGACACGCTCCTCCAGGGTGTTTGACGGAGCCCCCGGCGTGGCGCCCGGCTCAAGGCGCGACGTCAGGTAATGGGCGCGACATGAGGAGGCGCTTTGTCGTTAAGGGCACTTGTTGGGGGGCTACAGAAGCACGGACCTACTTCAAGATGTGTATTACACACAGAGAGAGTAGTCCATGGTGTGTATTACATACATAGACTGTACTCAACTATGTGCACTACATACATAGACTGTACTCCACTATGTGTACTACACACAGAGACTGTAGTCCATGGTGTGTACTACATACATAGACTGTACTCCACTATGTGTACTACACACAGAGACTGTAGTCCATGGTGTGTATTACATACATAGACTGTACTCCACTATGTGCACTACATACATAGACTGTACTCCACTATGTGTACTACATACAGAGACTGTAGTCCATGGTGTGTACTACATACATAGACTGTACTCCACTATGTGCACTACATACATAGACTGTACTCCACTATGTGTACTACACACAGAGACTGTAGTCCATGGTGTGTACTACATACATAGACTGTACTCCACTATGTGTACTACACACAGAGACTGTAGTCCATGGTGTGTATTACATACAAAGACTGTACTCCACCATGTGTACTACACACATGTTATCCCCCACAGTGTATACTACACACACAGACTATACCCCATGGCGTGTACTACATACAGACTGTGTTACACTGTAGATACTACACAAAGAGGCTGTACTCCACTCTGTGTACTACATACATAGACTGCACTCCACAGTGTATACTACATGCATAGACTGCACTCTACTGTGTGTACTACATTCATAGAATATATTCCACTGTGTGGAGCGGAGTGGAAGATCACAACCATCTAGATGTGAACTCTTTTCGTGTTGATAAAAGCTTTTAAAAAAGTGTTACATACATAGGCTGTACTCTATGGTGTGTAATACACATATAAACTGTATTCCACTGTGTGCACTACACACAGAGATTGTATGAAAAATGGCACACCTGTATGAATACTGGTTCACTTGAAGGAATAGGGCCTACTGGTAGATCTGTAGGAATACTGAACACTGCTATTACTCAATAACGGGAAAGTTAGGATGCAGAGCAATGTCTGTAAGAGGCCGCCTCGAAAAAAATTTGTATTATACTAACAAACAATCTCTTGGATTTTCCCTGAGCTGTCATCATACAGAGTTCATCAAGGTCTCCCTACATAAGTTAGCATCTGACAACAATTCACTGGCCTTTCATCTTAAATGTCCATTTTCCCATTGCTCTCTCTCTTCCCATCCTCGTCACTATCTCCTCCCTATATTTACTCCTACACCCATAGTCACCCCAACCATCCCCCAAATAGGAATGCCTTGATCACTGCCAGGCCCTGAGGGCACCCCCCATACCTTAATACACCCCTCCCCCCCCCCCCCCCTTTAAGCACACCTGCCCGCACGGCGGTGGGTCCCGTCGCTAACTGAATGAGTGAATGCTGATACAGTCGTCAATGAAGGCAGTCTCGTTGTGAATTAATGGCCGCGTTGTGCGCGCGCATGTCCCTCGTCATTCACGGTAAATCCCGGCTAGCATGATGAAAGAGAAGACTGACACCGGGAACCAGCGTAACTGTGCGCGATTAAAATGTCGTCTGCTCCCTGAATCCCATTGAACGGCAGTGGACGCGTGCTCAAAAAGGCGGGAAATGTGAATATTCACTCATGGATGGAATCTATGGTATTTACGGAATTTCACCACTTGTGGTGCTGCATGTTGAGGTACAGTGAGCAGTAACATCAGGCATGTCATCATTGATAAGACTCTTTCACACTAATATCCCAGACAGGGAGGCGTCAATCCAGCCATCCTTTCCCTTTTTCCATCCTCTTACACAATCTCTCCGCTTACCACCGCTCGCATCTGCTTAATTGATTGTGCCTCATTAGTACAGGAATAGGGCCATTCGTTTTGAATTGCATTAGCCATCAGTAATTAGGATTGTTTTTAAGCCGAGGCAGGGAAGGGACTAATAGAGACAAAATATGGTCAATTTGGCACCTCGTGAACAGCAGCTACTGCGGGGGGAGAGTGAATCAACACGCTCGATTGCACCCGGTCGGTATTTCACCGGTTAATTCAACCATCATCCCCACAAGCATAATTATTGTTAACCATTCTCGGAGATGGGGGATCATGGATTTACCATGGGCGGCATTGGGTGAAGACTTTGTTTCGCACTTATTACATATAATATTCCGTCCATACTTACCGCACCAGGCTTTTCTCGTCGCTCAATTTGCATATATGACTAGATTACAAATAGGCGATCAATAGCAATATGTTCAGCATGTATCTCCCATAACTCCACTAGAATGGTACTGCAATGTTAAAACCGGTATGATTTCACACATTCTTCTATGCGGTTTTTTTTTGTATAAAACGATTGATGCAAATGTTGCATACTTAGGAATGCCGGGTGGATCCTGATTATAATTTGAGAATCGTGGAACACTGCTAGGAGAAAATGTTTTCCTCTTAAAAGTTAAAATATTGGTCCCCACATCCACGCCAACGGCAAGGGAACACATATTTGAGAACAAAATGTTTGTTTCAGTTGACTATTTCCTTGCCTGTCTGTCTTTCTGTCCCCAATGTGTCAACATCTCGTGGTAGTGACCTATAAGCGGACAGGATTACGTACAGTTACATACATCCAAATCGATATCCTTATAGATCATGCACAATTCATTAATGCCTTAATATAAACGATCTAATCAGCTGAGGTGGCTGTAGATGCGGTAATTTCTCGTGGCGCTCGCTTTGATGAGTCTGCTGCACGACCAGTGCCGGTCTGGACACTACGGTCTGCTAGCCGAAGCCGGGATCGCCGTAAATGAGGCGGACGACTACAGTAATCCCCTGTCACAGCAAACAGCCTGGTCAGCCCCAGAACGAGGCAATGTGACGTCACGTGTGTTTATCCAGACCCGGATGGAGATGTCGGGCGACACCTACAGGTCATATCAAAATACTCGTCTACAGACACCGCTGGGTTAAAATGGCCACCAGAACTACACTATGTTAGCTCTGGTTGGGTTAATGCTAGGTTTACCTACACCTACCATGGGGGCAACATTTTGGGCCACCGTGGACATTCGTGGACGCACAATGGATGAAACGTGATGGATAACGTGACAGACCCTGATCACCGTGGCTACCGTGGCAGAATTCTAAACCATTACCAAATCGGCCATGGCAAGCACGGTGCTAATAAGTAGCGTTCTGGGTATTAGTCACATGTTGACTGTATAGAGCCCCGTGGTAAAACGTGAGGGACGTAACCGAACAAAGTCAGCCGTATAGGGCACCGTGGACAAAGCGGGCGGCCATGGCACAAATCGGAAGGACAGCATTGAGAATGTGAGCCTTAAGCATCCTTAAACCATGGTCGAGAGGAATATAGTATAAACGCAAATTTATGACTTCCGTGACCATTTGCAAGGGCAGACTATGTTTTGGCTGCCATCTTCGCCATGCCCCCAGTGCATACTCAGCCATATTTCCACGTTCTTATTTCCTTTTGTGTGTATTTTGAATAAAATGACCATAAAGGTTAATGGCTGGTACCCTGTGACTGGGACACACATGGCAGTCTTACAAGTAAATGGCTGTCTGCCCATGATGGGGACACACGTGGGAGTCTGATGGGTAAATGGCTGGTGGACCATGACTGGGGAACACGCATAAGACTTATATAGAGGTAAAAGGCTGATAGCCCTTGACTAGGACACATACATGGGAGTCTGATGGGTAAATGGCTGGTAGCCTGTGAAGGGGACACACAAGGGATTCTATTGGGTAAATGGTTGGTATCTCGTGACTGGGACACACATGTGAGTCTGATAGGTATATGGCTGTTATCCCGTGACTAGGACACAGACGGGAGTCTGATGGGTAGATGGCTGTTCTCCCGTGACTAGGACACAGACGGGAGTCTGATGGGTAAATGGCTGGTAGCCTGTGACTGAGACACACATGTGAGACTGAAGGGTAAATGGCTGTTATCCCGTGACTAGGACACACAAGGGATTCTGATGGGTAGATGGCTGGTATCCCATAGCTGGGACACACACGTGAGTCTGAAGGGTAAATGGCTGGTAGCCCGTGACTGAGACACACATGGAAGACTGAAGGGTAAATGGCTGGTATCTCATGGCTGGGACACACATGTGAGTCTGATGGGTAAATGGCTGGTATCCCATGGCTGGGACACACATGTGAGTCTGATGGGTAAATGTCTGGTAGCCCGTGACTGAGACACACATGGAAGACTGAAGGGTAGATGGCTGGTATCCCATAGCTGGGACACACACGTGAGTCTGAAGGGTAAATGGCTGGTAGCCCGTGACTGAGACACACATGTGAGTCTGATGGGTAAATGGCTGGTATCCCATGGCTGGGACACACATGTGAGTCTGAAGGGTAAATGGCTGGTAGCCCGTGACTGAGACACTCATGGAATACTGAAGGGTAAATGGCTGGTATCCCATGGCTGGGACACACACGTGAGACTGAAGGGTAAATGGCTGGTATCCCATGGCTGGGACACACATGTGAGTCTGATGGGTAAATGGCTGGTATCCCATGGCTCGGACACACACGTGAGTCTGAAGGGTAAATGTCTGGTAGCCTGTGACTGAGACACACACGTGAGTCTGATGGGTAGATGGCTGGTATCCAGTGACTAGGACACACATGTGAGTCTGATGGGTAAATGGCTGGTATCCCATGGCTGGGACACACATGTGAGTCTGAAGGGTAAATGTCTGGTAGCCCGTGACTGAGACACTCATGGAAGACTGAAGGGTAAATGGCTGGTATCCCGTGACTGAGACACACATGTGAGTCTGAAGGGTAAATGTCTGGTTGTCCGTAACGGGAACACACACGGGAGTCGGGTGTGCTCTGTGTGACAGGCGGAGAGCGCCGATTACTAGTGTGGTGAACGTTTAGCAAGGCAGGGCAGGCCGCACAAATTACCACTAATAACCCGCAACCCGCAATCGCCATCTTACCACAGAGGATCAGTAACTGTCAGAGTGCGGTGGGTCTGGGGTGTAACCAGGAGTCCTGTTACCTGCCATGGGCGGTCGAGGCACTCCCTTCTCAACCCCTCCCCTACCTCCCTCAAACAGGACACACCTGGACCTTCGCCTGAGACCATTCCCATAACGCATGCCTTTTCTATCTTTTTTCTTGTTATTTTGTATTATGGATGTGAAGATTACAAAGCGGTCTACCATCATATCACAAAAAATCATAAAAGATGAAGGTCCATCTAAATATCTTTTTGATCGAAATCAGATTCCATATATAACGTTATTTTGTTATGATTCTGCAAACACAGACCAATGATTACTAAAGTAGCCAATATAGAGAAGTAACAACAATATATAAAGTGATAGTAAACAGTGATTAATGAGTGATTAAGTTGTTGGTCACCCGGATCAACCACAATCTGTTACTTGTGGGTTAGATCAGGTTTGATTGAGCGTGGGTCTACCTCAGATACGCTCCCTGAGTGTGTTTGTTCTTTTCATACTGGAGGATTCAGCTTGGTTACCATAGGCATCTATCCTTCTCTAGCACAATATCAGGGGAGAGGTGATTTCGACCCTTAGGGTGCTGCACATTACATCCTTTTACTATCTGCGTGCCAACTCTGTGACATTGACCAGTATGGCGCAGAGAACCAGTATTTTAGTGTTTCAGGGGAGTGTCCAGCTGACCATGATCAATCATTTCTGACTGAAGTTCTTGACTCATTTGAACCCTCCAAAGGCAGTAGTAGAAGGAGCAGGTTGCCAAGTGGGTTACAGCAATTGACCCAAGGACTCGATAAACCCAAACCTTTTAATTGTTATCATTTTTATAATTCCACGCTCATTTTTCAATGATGAACGTGCTAGTTCTAAGCCGTTTATGAAATAGAAGTGGTTGTGAGTGTATTGTATTGAGTTGGGGGCAATGTATCTACAGATACCAGCTAATCCTTACCTTCCTTCAATTTATCATAGTTTCGTATATTTAATGCAAGTTCTATGCTTGAAGAAGCTTAAATCTTGAAACAACTTTTCAGAAATTGTGTAGCCTAAACCATGAATTGAAACTGTGAGACCGCTGAAGCATGGAGGTGGCCATAACGAACGGTTCCCATAAGTAAAAAGAGGAAATACAGTTAATGCAAACATACTCAGATCAAGCAGACATTCGAAACCTGCAGAACCTCTAAAACCGAATACGAATCAAATTGAAAATGATAAATGAAAACCTGTAAAATGCCATAAATGACTGCATGTTGTTTAAAGGGCAAGCTGCTGGTATGAACTATTTGCCCCCATAACGGAGATGGGTGGTGGGCTTGCAGGTAAGAGGATGGGGGGGGGGGGGGGGTCTTGCAAAGTGCGCCATTCGAGTTTTATTTGTGTACTCTCAGGTTTGGCCCGGATCTGCTTTCCGCCGGATGATGTCCCCCTCTCCAAAGTGAGGAAGGAGATATCTCATGAATACGTGTGCTTTCTGAACCTCCGGTGGCGGGTCTACGCTGGTCGGAGATGGTGGCAG
Source organism: Alentia gelatinosa (assembly GCA_950022655.1). Classification (NCBI taxonomy): domain Eukaryota; kingdom Metazoa; phylum Annelida; class Polychaeta; order Phyllodocida; family Polynoidae; genus Alentia; species Alentia gelatinosa. Next base: position 18,758,035 of record OX465592.1, read on the forward strand.
GTGGCAGTGGGGAGCCACATGAGCATTTTGGTGAAAGATGGCAACAATAGGTGGCAGTTGAGTGAAAATTAACTATATATTACAGTGATGAGCAGTGGTGCTTGGGTGACCGTGGGGTAAGCAGGATGGAATGGAAACATTTCTTTTTCTAAACTTTTTTTTATTAATATCAGTGAAAATTCTTGGTTATTTTACTATTGGTGATACCAGGCAATTGATTTCGTGTGGGTGGCGGTTGGATAACTATTAGAAGTATATCAATAACAGTTGGATGTTAGTTGGAACCCTGTTGTAATTGAGAAGATCCCAGTTCATTATCAGTTGATGGCAATGTTTGAAGGGGTTGTGGTGATACGGGGAAAATCTGCTGTGATTGGGGGATATTTTGTGGTAAGTGTGTGACAGTTTATGGTAAGTGGTTGGCACTGAGTGAGTGGTCATTTGAGCTGAATGAGTGGGTGGAATCTTGTCATGAATGGATGTCAATTTCTGAGGTTGTGGTAATTTGTCCTGAATGGGTGGCAGTCTGGTGAGTGGGTGGCAGCCTAAAGTGAATGGGTGGCAGCCTACAATGAGGAGGCGGCACTTTTGCGGTGAGTAGGTTGGAACTGGGTGTTCAGAGTGGCATTGCCTCATTGTGGGGCGCCACCTGGTGGAATATGAGACGGGACGTGGCGTATGATGTAGGCCCCGCTCTATTGTACCACACAGGACACGCAGGTATGTACACCGTATGGTCGGGCTGTGTGTGGTGGGAGACGGAAACGTGCCAGCTTTCAGGCAGACGATCTCCTCAGCCTGAAAGTGTCTGTATTTAGAGTGTTCAATTTCCACAAGTGCCCTGGTTTAATGCATGGGAACGAAATAAACATATATTTCGATTACGAAGTACCCATCGGAAATGTATGGAACCACGGTCAACCACCGGCCATTGTTTATCAGTGGCCGTAAACTGCACATGGTTTACGGCTTTTCCAAATCCATTATCTAATTTCTACCAGTAGAATTAATTATTTTTGGCTATGTGTAAGAAATAAAAAAATCAATGGTTTTTGGATGATCGACTCTAAATCATTCGAGGCTGACAATGCAATAACTCGCTATCACTTGCGTATTATTATGCATCAACCACTCGTAGTTTATGGCCGCATGTCCAATAAATCACCGATTATCGTCTATTAAAAGAGGAACATTTTTTATTTAGAATCAACTGCCTCAGAGAGACTGGGAAAACATGGAAAACACATCGTTTTTCTCCATGAAACGGGGCTGGATATGTAGGGTGGTTTGGACCACTGTTTATTGAAGTGAATGGGCCTCAATTCATTATCGCTTTGTTTTAGACAAGAAAAATAATTTCATAAAACGGATATTAAAACAAGGATTTCTTTGGAAAAGAGGAAGGTTCCCATCTTTGATAATAAGAGCAGTGACTGTGACGTACAGTTCTCCTTGTCTCGGACTAGTGCGTGTCGTGTTGAATGGCCAGTACATGATTGGAAACACTACACTCTCCTCATCCCTATTTAAAACATAGGCGCTAAATAGCATCATCCCCTTGGAGGATTTCTTAAGGTTTCGTGTCCATCTGCTGATAAGATTCCTCGACTTCAGTCAAGAAAATACTTGATATTCAAGATGTCAATTTGCACTTGAAATTGGGTCTGTGTGGAGCATATGGTGACCGGGTTCTAGCAAGGCCGTCCCCCTCCTCCTCCACACCAAGCCTGCCCCATGAGTACATACCTGTCAGACCTAACCCTCCTAACATGGCCACACAGCCACACAGATCCCCCATGCCTAACCTGCCCCATGAGTACATACCTGTCAGACCTAGCCCTCCTAACATGGCCACACAGCCACACAGATCCCCCATGCCTAACCTGCCCCATAAGTACAGACCCATCAGGTAGAAACCTCCTAACATGGCCACACAGCCACACAGATCCCCCATGCCTAACCTGCCCATGAGTACAGACCCATCAGGTAGAAACCTCTTAAAATGGCCATGCAGACACATACTTCTCCCACCTCCTCCATGCCTGACCTACCCCATGAACCTCGTACAGACCCATCAGGCGCAACCCACTTAATGTGGCTACACAGACACACATGCCCCCCACCTCCTCCACACCTAACCTGTCCCATGAATACAGATCCCTCTTAATGTGGCCACAAAGACACAAGGGTCCTTCATGACCAGACTGTCCCATGAGTACAGACCCTCCAGGTGTAACCCTCTCAAGGGTCCTCCATGCTGAGTCTGCCCCATGAATACAGTGTACCTTCAGGTGTAACCCTCTTAACATGGCCACACAGACAGTCTATAGAGCAGCTGTAACTACACAACTAGCCTCCGGTGTCGCATTGAATAAATTCTCCTCATCCCTATTTATAATATAGACGCTAAATAGTATCATCCCCCTGGAGGGTTTCTGAACGTTTCGTGTCCATCTCTTGATACAATTCCTCCACTTCAGTCAAGAAAAGACTTTATATTCAAGATGTCAATTTGTATTTGAAATTAGGTCTATATGCAATGCTACACATCATCTATACTTCTGGCAGTTTCCTTGGTAGACTTTTCGAGGGAATCCATTTATCCTAACCTGTATGAATTCCCTGTGACCCGGTAGGTATATGAACACAGTATGGCTCTGCAATTTTCTTTCATTTGAAGCTGTTTAATGATTGGGTACAAATCATCTAACGTGAAACTCGAAACAATAAATCATGATTGGTTTTACCAATATACATCTACTACCCTATACTCCTAGTTAAGCAACCAGAACCGTAACGCTTATGGGAATATGGTCTTAAATTCAAAAGACAATTTGACCAGCATCTCCTGGCTGAGTGGTGGCAGTCTGTAGACGGTCTCAGGTGGCGGATAAGCTGGACAGGAAGGTATTGAGAGAAGACACAATCGGAGCAGGGCAATCGCAGGTAGGGTTTAGGGTTTAGGATTAGCAGCAGGAGGGGGTATCGGTGTTACAGCCGCAGTGAGGATGTCTCCTCCTTGCATTAGGATCCCGCACCTGGCCGCAGTAAACACTATAAGCTACAGACCTGAGATGAATACAATCACCAAATAAAGATGCCTCCTCTTCAAGCCGATACCACGGACCAGTGAGCCGGCGTCACCGTCTGCAGCCTTACGGCATGTGATACCGTGCCCTAGTGGGACGTGAGAGGCATGTGTAGAGGGGATCCCTCCTCGTGGGAATGTTAGAGTACCTGTTGAAATCCTTCCTGTAGATAGCGTGAGGTGTATGCTGTGGTTTAAGTGTTTGTGAAGTGCATGTGCCTTAACTATTAAACCTCACTCAACTAGAAATTAAATGAAATATTGTCTGATGTGTTCTCCCCTCCTTAAGGAATTCTATACGTATGACAATACCTCTTTTCAGGGATTCATTTCTTAATAGTGTCAAATTACATCAGTAATTGTGAGAGCTAGTGAAAGGCAAATTAAACTTTTTGCAGACTTTTAGTTAATTAAAAGTTACTGATTTAAGGAAGTGCATCTTGACTGTCACTCGACCTGACGAGAACCTGTAAAGGAATGCTCGCCAGGATCGGTAACAAAGTGGTCAGTCTTGTTCGATGACAGTCAAGGAGGCACTTTATATCAGCACATACACAACTTTGCTTATTGGCCCGGTTGAGGACTGGTTTGGGACAGAATATCCCGCATTAGAGCCACAATAGCCGACCAAGGACGGGTGTAGATTAAACTCTGTGTATGAAAGAGGATAGTAAGCTGACACTTTACAAGAAGAAACTCCGCTCGAGACCTATTTTAGTCAGTCTCAGAGTTGAAGGAGACTACACATTCCCTCATTTGTATCATGGATTGTTTGTCGGCGCTGTTTTTTTCCTAGTAGAACATTATCATTACGCGCTGTATTTCTACATGTGCTCAACTATGATATGACCAGAACATTCCTCCTACGTCTGCACTTCATACAGGGGTGGTGTTCATGTCCATGCATATCGTTAAAGACTTTACTCAGAGAAATACGTCTTAAGAGAGGCGTGATTTTTGTGTGTGCTGGATTTTATGGATGTAACGCCTACATAGTTCCCTGAGACACATGATCTGGTAACACCTCCTGGTATACAAATGTGGTATTTATCTATGTATTATATTAGTTATACATAAAAACAAATATATAAATATATATACATGTATATATATATATATATACATGTATATATATATATATATATATATATATATATATATATATATATATACACAATATTACCATGATTTCGATCTGAGTGGCCGTATTCTCCGAGTAGTTGACGCGTAGTAATACTCCGAGCGATAGCGAGGTGTAATGCGTAGCGTCAACTACGAGGAGAATACGACCCCGCAGATCCAAATACGGATGTTCAGTGCCCTGAGTATATATATATATATATATATATATATATATATATATATATATATATATATATAAGGAGGGTACGCAGCTCCGTATCCTACTCAGTAGCGATCTGTAAGCTACATAGGCTTAGTATGGAGACTCCGTATCAGGTGGGTAATAAATACGTATTTCAGTATCATCATGATGTATCGCTTGATGGCTAACGGATCCCCTGAGTCAAGGATTTCATTTTATCGTTCATCTCACCCTTAGTATTTTCCCCCATAGAATACACATTGGAAGCTTGGGGAAAGGGGATGGTGTCACAAATGTCAGCAAAATTAGTCAGTGATAGGGGTGAGATGAAATTTGAGACACACTTTGTCCATAGCCGCTGAAAACATGCCATTCATTTTGATTTGCTATGTAATCTCACGCAGTTATGTCTCGTGAGATTACTCTTCAGCCAAAGCTCATGGCATATTCTCAGTAGCTATGCATCTCGATGCAGTTCCTTCTTACTATGAAGGTCACATTAGTTGAGCCATCAGCTGCTCTGTTAGTGGTCACCAGATGCTTAAAGGTGACACTATAAACAGCAGGCGAGGAATGAAAAATACCCAGATCTGTGATAACCGAAATCACTACCAGGGATTCTATCGTTCTTCCAGTTAAAAACATCACGTCTGTATCTATCTAAGCCCCGGGCATCAATTACCTGATTTCATAGAAGAATGATCATTGCTTGCTTCTCAGTGGAAGAATCCATACATGGAATGATGATGGAGTAAACAATGAAGCGATGGTCGAGGAAAACCAGTCAAAGTCCGGTTACCATGAATACTTTTACTTAATGAAAATTGTATTTGTGTGTGTGTTTTGTTTTAAATATTAACATGTACATGTCTTGAATATCCATACAAGAGTGATGAAGTATCACATCCGAGTATATCATGTAAAAGTAGAAGAAAAGCTTCCCTCGTAGAAAGATACCAGTGCTCCCTGGAATAAGAAACATTTGATGATAAAACCTGAGTTTCCACAGAAGCAGGGGCGTACATGAAGACACCTGGAATGAGACAAGTAGTATAAGGTGGACTGACCTGGTAGGCCGGGCAGGCCGGGCATGCCATCCTCGCCCTTGGCGCCGCTCTCTCCGGGCAGGCCTGGAGGTCCGCGTGGACCCCGGATGGGCAGCTTGACGGTGTTGGGCAGCTCGATGCCGTCTCCCCCCTTGCAGGCGATCTCCAGCTCGCACTGGCCGTCGTTCTTCTCGCGGTTGTGACGCGTTTTGCCATTACGGACGCGGGGCTCCTTCTTACAGGTGGAAATGGCCACCAGGAGGAAGACGAGGAACACCTGGCGGATTCTGTACTCCATCATCATCGTCCCTCACGGCTCGCTGAGCTAGGTCTGCAGCAGGGTGGAGTCAGTCACGGATGACTGAGCAGCTTGGCTGGGCTTGGGGGTTCACGGGTCAGTGAACTGCTCGGATGGGCTCAGTGAGTGTTCACAGATGACCAGTCACGGCTGGGTGCACTGCTCGTGTGGGCTCGGTGAGTGTTGATTGGTCAATGGGCAGCTTGGGTGGGCTAAGCGTTCACGGGTCAGTGAACTGCTTGGTTTGGCTGAGGGTTCATGGGTGAGTGCACTCCTAGCATGGGCTCAGGTTTCACGGCTGAGTGAACTGCTGCTATAGGCTGAGTCAGTGGTGACTTACTGATCAGCTCGAGTGGTCACAGTTGAATGCTCACGAGTTGCTCTAACGTTGAAGATGTCGCGTTCAGGACAGTTCTCTGCTTGCCACCCAGGTGAATAGGAATTATTTCCTACCTGTGAGTATAGAGTAAATCAAACCTTGCCAACCACGTCACAGGTATTCACCACCTTCCTAGAGCAAGTAGAAGCCTCCCTCGTTGTGTCTGTGTGTACTCCTAGAACTGAGGCTTTGCTGCCTGTCTCCGTTATCTGAAAGTAGAAAGAGAGCATAAATGAGTGATCCGTATCAAAAACACGTCATAATCGGCACGAATTCGTGAGACCGTAAAGCATAACGACTGAGGACAACGCCTGCTGACAACTACTCCCCGGTGTCTTACTCTCAGAGATAACGATGTCTACGGCTAACAACAAAACAGCATGATTGCTAAAAATCTCGGTTTGGAGTCGGGGAAGGCACAACGCTGAGGCGCGAGTCGATGCGACGACATCCGTATCAGCAGAAAGCCAATTGTCGATCCAACCGAAAAACTACCCGCAGCCAATCAAAGTTTGCTCAGTTTTCAATTAGACCCGAGGTCTTTCTGACATCAATCAATGTGCATGGAAAATGTATTTTTTGTGGATTCGTCTCTATCTCGAGGGAAACAGAGGGAGAGAAACTGAACTATGGCGATCGTCGATATGTCACTATCCGTCCTACTGTAGTACCTATATCAGAGTCAGAACGATTAGTGATACTGTGAAGGCTTCTGAAACTAGCACGTTAAAGGTTAGTAAGTGTAAACTTGCTTTCTATGTTTGCTTTCTGTATCTCTCTTCTGTGGTGTGTAGTGCATTTCTCACTATTTAGACCAAATTCATTCTCTCTCTTATGATCTACTCGTAAAGTTCTGATTTTTGAAAGGGCACGATGATGACAATGCCTTCTACTGCGCGTTACGTTAGGCGTCCGTGGAGTATATTTCTGTTGTTTGCGTTAAATGCAAAATTCTGTCTAGAGTAACGAAATGCTGCTTGAAGAATAATATTCCCCAAGTCGAGCTGGTAAAATGGAAATGCACCATTCAGGTGAGACAGCGTGTTTGTCTCTCTCTCTCTCTCTCTCCCTGTCTCCTTGGCGATATATTCCTATACTTCTCTCTTTTTCCTCAAATCTCCCTTTCTCTGCCCGTCCCTATTTCTTGCATTTTGTATACCCTCTTTAATCATAACTTCGTTTAGAAACCTGAATCCTCTTTACTGAACCCCTTCTCCCACTTTCCTACTTCTGGTGACTCGGCGGTCAACTTTCTGTCGAGTTTCTGCCCGTGTATCCCCTCTCCTCTCCCAGTCCGCCCCCTGACACAGCCCTCCGCTACCCGTGTGTACGTAGAGAAGTGATGAGCCCCCTGTCTCCTACCCCACCTTGTCCTGGTGCACCCTCGCCGACCGTCCGCACACAACTGCAGGCTCCCTTCACGCCGCTCGCGAATACCAGCACACAACTCGTAGTCAGGCTGCTCCCCAAGTCCTCCTCCTACTACCGCTCCTCCAGGTGCTGCTTTTTCCCACGCTTCAATAAAACAAAACGCCGGGAACAGGCTACTCCTCTCTCCAGCACCGCACGCCACCGCAGCGCCACCTCCCAGCAGGCCGAGGAACGAGCGCTGGGCGAAGCAGGGGTCGTGACTGCTGGTCCTCTGCCCACTCTACTCCAGGGTCCGGTCACTGCCTTTCTGGGAGCGCTGCTGGAACCGTTCTGGCAGACGCTGAAGTGCTGTGCTTCTCGATAGCCACAGAGAGCGATGTGAGGTGCGGGGTGGGAGAGAGGCGTCGATAGACTGACTACTATTGACGTGTGGCCGTGTGGGGTGTTATTCATAGTCTCATGATAAAGACACTTCAATCACACACTTGGACTTGCCTTCGATACCGAGTCAGAATTCTCCCTGGATTTTTTTTTGTATTAGGTGATGCAGGTTGGACAAAGGTTGCTTTATAGGGGTTCTATCGGGAATGATAATCTCAACGTGTTGGTATTGATGGAATGATTTATATCAGTCTTTACTCAAAAGGACGGTTCATACTATCTTGGGTGACTGAGGGCATGTCTACGATGAAATTCCTCCTTTAGAAATGGCTGGGTGAAGGATCCCTCTTGAGCCACCGAGTAAATCTCTTGGCTATTATTCCGATCATCTTTCCTCTCGGTCTATTTACGATACAAAAGACAATCGTGTTCACCAATCGAGATGAATCATTCAAATAAAGTTGTAGTCTGATCCGTCTGGTAAGTCGTGTGCTGGGGAGTCCCGTGACGTACAAACATGTACGTGAAGCCGCAAACGTTTTCAACTTGTTTTAGAAGAACATTAATCATTCTGAGGAGGAGGCACATAGTAACTACAGACCCGATGAGATGTTGTATCTCTGGTTTCTTTGAACGAAAAAGTATTAAAGACCATTGATCGACCTATTTTTTTACATCGTCGCTAAAAAAAAAAGGAGCGGTTGCTGTCCCGAGCTAAAGTCGGTAGATTTATTCATACTCACAACACCATCTATCAGCTGTGATCGTTGTGAATTGACCCCGTCATGAGGTAATTTTCAGATCACTTGAGAGAAATTCCGATGGAAGTTTGGGGAATATTTCATGAGAGGGTGCTTTGATGGATGAAAGAGCCCAGCCGGGGAGTTTCTAAAGGTAAGTCAGTGATAAGTGCCTGCTATTTGGGATCCTCATCGCTGCCAATTGAATGACTCTCCGTCAGTTTATAAAGCAGGGGCCCCCACAGAATGCACCCTTCTCACTTTCAGCAGTAATATAATAGAGGTTGTATGTGGCAGATGACGACTGCTTTAAATATTTCATCAACAGAACTAGATATCGATGTTGACATTCATATCATCGGATACTATGTCAATGTTGTTGATGTAGATTTATTCTGGCAGAGATTTGGTCTTGAATTTCCCACCCATGTACAGAACAAAAGGTATGAATTACCGATGTTTTTGGGTTAGTATTTTAGATTATCCCCTATAACAGACCCGAGACTGACTTAAGTATCAATTCTGTGCTTCGGTCCTTATCAGACTTTTTAGAAACCACTCACCCCCCCCCCCAGGAAACTAAAACTTACAGAAGACAACGAAATAGCTAAAGGGAGATGCATCATACAAAAATACCAAAGTGTTTAGAAGAAGATAGAGAAGCTTAACCCTTATTGACAGAACTTTCAGGAAGTTAAATACAAGAATAAAAGACTATCAGAAGAGGCCTAGACATATTTCTTGTTCGTATATCTTGGATGATTATTCATATATGCCATCTAAAGATAATTTGAAAAAGAAAGAAAGAATACAAGCAGAAACCAAAATACATACATCTCATATGTAACCGAAAGCATAAGCTTAAAGTTGTGTATACCCTGAAATTTAATGTAACTGATGACATAGGATGATGACTGCAACTCTTTAGAGGAAATAAGAGCTGCTTTGAATATGGGAAGAGGAGTGACCTCGGCACGTCTAGTGGCCGGGGATAGGGGCCTGGTGGAGGTGGATACGGCGGGCACGACGGAGGCCCGGCTACTAACATCTTTGCGGCTGCGCAGACCACTGGTAATTGTTTTAGCCACTTTGGGTGCCTCCCCCCGTCCCTCGACACACACCCACACCTACCATGGCTACCTCGTCATCATCCGGCGCCAAATGGAAATTATAAGCCGATTCTCGAGCGCCTATCAAAGTAACGTCCGCTAGAGGTGCATTAGCTCGGCGTGGTGGCGCATGCGCGACCGGATATGACGTTACACCCGGCGTCTATACGTTTGTTGTGATCTTTATTCTCTCGTTAGGCTGTTTTCAGCCCAGGTCTTCAGCCTGGCGAGTACCAGGATGGGAGCCAGGCGAAAACCGGGATGGGAGGCTGGCAAATACCGGGATGGGAGGCGGGCGAGTACTGATATGGGAGGTGGGCGAGTACTGAGATGGGAGCTTCATGAGTATTGGGATGGGATCTCGGCGAGTACCGGGATGGGAGCCGGGTGAATACTAGGATGGGATCCGGGTGAATACCAGGATGGGAGCTGGGTGAATACCAGGATGGGAGCCAGGCAAATACTGGGAAGGGAGCCGGGCAAGTACCAGGATGGGGGCCAGGTGAGTACTGGGAAGGGAGCCGGGCAAGTACCAGGATGGGGGCCAGGTGAGTACTGGGAAGGGAGCCGGGCAAGTACCAGGATGGGGGCCAGGTGAGTACTGGGAAGGGAGCCGGGCAAGTACCAGGATGGGGGCCAGGTAAATAATGGGAAGGGAGCCGGGCAAGTACCAGGATGGGGGCCAGGTGAATACTGGGAAGGGAGCCAGGCAAGTACCGTGATGGGAGCCGGGCAAGTACCAGGATGGGGGCCTCATGAGGACCAGGATGAGAGCCTAGGTGTGAACCTGGCAGAGTTTGAGGTGTACTAGGGCAGGAGCTTGGCATGCACTGGGGTTGAAGCCATATATGTACCCGTATGGGAGCTGGGTGTGTTCAAGTAAGGGGACTGGGCATACCAGTGTGGGAGCCGGGCATATACCTGGGTCTGAGACTGGTGTGTAACAGGGTAGGAGACTGGTGTGTAACACTGTGGGAGTTCGGTTTGTACCAGGGTAGGAGCCAGATATGTACCGGGTCGGAGTCAGGTGGGTACTGGTGCAGGAGCTGAGCATATACCGAGTTGGGATCCAGGCATGTAATAGGGTGGAAGCGGGATATTTACTGGGAGCAGTGGTAGCTGGCTCTGTAACAGGGTGGGAGTTGGGCGTGTAACTGGGTGGGAGCCAGGCATGAACTGGGGTGGGCGGTGGACGTGTAGCGGGATGGGAGCCAGGCATGTGCCAGGAGGAGCTCGACGTGTATCGGGGTGGGATCTATAACTTAAAGAGAATACATTGGTGTTCTGCCCTGTTCTCTTCGTGTTTTCCGGGAGAGGTTCCTACTTTGATTGATGGGGGATTAGGATGGAAGACGGTGCACTATGGTCCACATGTAGGTCTCGAGGACTCGACGTAAGACGTCTTTGTGCACGTCTTGCCTCGAGGCCCAGTCGTTCTGACAATCAGTGTCAGTTTGTGAATGACGTAACAGTATTCGCCGTCATGTATGACGTCATGATTACGTGTATTCTGACGCAAAGTCCATTAACTCACTACATATATATTCGCAAATCCAGCCCTACTATTGAGTATACCGGAATCCAGTGATGGATATTGAAAAAGTGGAACTGAGGAAAACAAGAGCTGATAACGATACTAGAGCGTCAGCCGCCTGCTGTAGTATCAAAATTAATTTTGAAATTGCTGAAAAGAGCACCCCCGAGTACTATCTTCCAAACAGATAATGATATTCACAATAGAAACAAGATTCTGGAAGCCCATTATCAGAATAATATATAAATGTCAATGGAAGATTATTATACACTTACAAGCGATAAAATAATTTCCTGGATACAATAAAGATTTCCACATATATGATTTAGTGAATTTAGGAAACACAATTCGTCTAACACTTAAGTGTTTCACTATTTGTGCATATATCCGGGTTCTTTTCGCAGGTCACAGTGTGTTCAGACTGGCCGTCTACACCCAATGTTCTCTTGACCCCCGACCGCCGCGCCACCTCCCGCACACCCCGGGAGAACTACCCTAATATCGCTCAAGCCACAAGGCTACCTGGAAATGACGGAAGACGCTACTCAATCTCCTCCCCGAGCTCTCGATGGGCCTCTTCATTGGTCATAACGTAGTAGTATATGGAGACATGGTTAGTATGCCTGAATGTAATTTGTTTCGAGTTTTTTTGTTCGGAACAATTTCCACCAAAACAACGCACAGCACGACCATAACTAACTTTTAGGTCATGCATAGTGTGTAGAATGAAATCCATACAGCTGTCTATACAGCAGGGAGGCGTTTAACTGCTCTGGACAACAAAAGTAAATATCTGTAGGAGAGGTCCTACAAGGCCTAGCGTCTGAATATAAAGACAATCTTGATGGTGGACTGTTCCCGTGGACGGGGCACCACAAATTGGAGCTAAGTGTTGAAAAATGGTGGCGCATGTCTTCCGTACTCCCCTCCACATACAGACATGTGTCTTCGTGTAGGACACCCACTGAGGTCTCGTCGGTTACTAAACTTAACAGGTACAGCTTTATTCATCAATTAAACTATTGGAAATGTGTTTGATAATAAGGCACACTTCAAACTGATTTAGAATAAAATAAACAATCAACAAAACCTCGGCTTCTCTTTTTCAAAAGAAGGCAAAAGTAGGCCTACAATGATCTTTTAATTGAGATCGGATTGAAAACAACCAAATTGTGTTTGATAATGATTCAGCAAACTGAAGGCGAAAAGTTGTTGGTCTGGATGTCTTGGCGCCGACGTTGCCGACTTGTCATCGTACGGCGGCCGACAAGTTGTACGAGGCCCCTGGATGGAGGCAGTCAGGCGCCAGACAGGTTAAGTGCAGTGCTGTGTATCCACCGACTCCTCCCAGTCCAACCCCCTTCCGTTTACAATCTCGGCATTTCCTAATTTGCCTGATCTGCGCCAGCAGTCATCAGCAGAAACGTCCATGCTCGTTTCTCATTGGTCGAGAGTCAGATAGCGTGCGATTGGTCTCTTTTAGCTCAGGGAGAGAAAGTGGAGGAGGGGTGGGGCAAAAATAAAAGTCCAAACGAGTTGTATCTCGCTGGCCCGCTGGTGGTATATGTGATGGGATGTGGCCGGGTGACGGCCGCGCTGCTCATCTGGGCGCGTCGGCCATTCTCTTTTCTCATATCGCGAATCTGGGTAACAATAGAGTTATTTTAGAAGTTATAGGAGCCCTCCCATCCACACTGGGACAGCTCTGATTACCTGAATGGTTTCCCCAACTCACTTATCTTGGTGCTGATTGGGCGGATGACGCTGGACAATAGATCCGGTATCTTTTGATTGATAATCTCCTCTCTACTTTGTCCGACTGCAGCCTGGATGGAAATCAAATTGCCTTCCATCAACGCCCAACGACATATAGACACTACCCTATAATCGGGTAGTTCTATTTTGCTATTATCTAAACCACAAGTAATTCCTGAAAATTATACATTACATAGAATCAGAACTTTCCAACTCATTGACCCAATACTTCTCTGTAACGATGCCAGATACGACTTTCCCTTTTGTAAAGTATTGTATGATATTTAAAAAAGAAAATTAGGTAGCATGAATCTGGATAAATCCGTTGACAGCGTCTAAGAATATTTTTAAATCACATTGTATGATATTTTCGTTTGAACCATCATGTTCTATCTGCATCCTGTATCCTTGCATCTGCATCTGCGTTCTGTACCCTTGTCTGTCTGCGTTCTCTGTGGTTTGTATCCATACGTCCCATCTACCTTCCATCTGTGTCCCGTCTACATCCTGTCTGCGCCATGTCTACATTCTGTCTTTGTCCTATCTGTGTCATGTCTGCATCTTGTCTGCATCCTGCCCGCATCCTGTCTGTGTACCGCCTGTATCCTGGCTGCAACCTTTCTTCATTCTGTCTGTGTCCTATCTGCGTCATGTCTGCGTTCTGTCTGCGTCATGTCTGTGTCCTGCCTGTGCCCCGTCTGCATCCCGTCTGCATCCTGTCTGCACCCTGTCTGCGTTCTGTCTGTGTTCTGTCTGCGTTCTGTCTGTGTTCTGTCTGCATTCTGTCTGTGTTCTGTCCGTGTTCTGTCTGCGTTCTGTCTGTGTTCTGTCTGCGTTCTGTCTGCGTTCTGTCTGCATTCTGTCTTTGTTCTGTCTTTGTTCTGTCTGCGTTCTGTCTGCGTTCTGTCTGCGTTCTGTCTGCGTTCTGTCTGCGTTCTGTCTGCGTTCTGTCTGTGTTCTGTCTGCGTTCTGTCTGCATTCTGTCTTTGTTCTGTCTGCGTTCTGTCTGCGTTCTGTCTGCGTTCTGTCTGCGTTCTGTCTGCGTTCTGTCTGCATTCTGTCTTTGTTCTGTCTGCGTTCTGTCTGCGTTCTGTCTGTGTTCTGTCTGCGTTCTGTCTGTGTTCTGTCTGCATTCTGTCTGTGTTCTGTCTGCATTCTGTCTGCGTTCTGTCTGCGTTCTGTCTGCGTTCTGTCTGCGTTCTGTCTGCGTTCTGTCTGCGTTCTGTCCGCTTTCCATCCACGTCCGGTATTATTTTACGGAGGCTGGGGTTATGACTCCGCAGACAAATTGATACCGGTGATAAAATGCAGAAAATGGATGGGGAGAACCTTTAACCTCAAATAATGCATCCCATCATTTGTTTCCAATATCCCCAGCCAGTTTCGCTTAGTATTCCTTTCTAGTGACCCACCTCAAAGAGGAGCATAGACATATCTCGTCGGGACCGATTAGCGTCTCCAGAAGGGTATTTTGTCATGTTCAGCGTGGGGGACAATTGCTCTCCCTATAGGAGACTCTCAAATATCGCCCTGCGAGTTGTTTACCCCGCCATCAGCCTTCCAAAACGCTCCTCATGTCGCTCAAACCCGTCGGAAACAATTTCCCGAGTCATGACAGTCACACTTCTTGTGTGGTGGTCTCATTTTCACCGTTCACACACGGCTTTTTTCAATGAGCAGCCGACATTTGACACGTTTCCCGCCAAATATTAATCATAACGACACGTGCGGTTTTGAAGGGCGGTTGTCGCCTGCCCGCTGACGGCGTCAGACGGCGTTCACGCCTAGCGAGACTCGCCAAGTGGCCGACAATTGGCGCCCTCACTCGACCAGAACCCACACTGGGCGCTGGGGGAACTCTCGCAGCGTTTTAATGGACCTTCCGACGCGCACAATGACGTCACAACGCCGCCCCGCGTTGGGGACGCTGATGGGGGAGACGCAGAGGGCGGGCAGGTCTCAGCGTGTGGGAGGCGAGGAGCTGACCCCCTGCAGGGCCGGAATCCTCCCCAAATCGCCGGGATACACTCAGTAAAAATAAACTCGCACCCCACCTCGCGGACATAGCGAGATGCCGCGAGATCTTGGGGCTGTATCGTCGGAGCGTCCCGCGTCTGCGACCCTGCTGCCCCCACGCGGCGAGATGAGCATCATTTGTGGGGGGTTACCGCCGCGGTTTGTTCAGCCCGGTTAATACACAGTCTATCATAAAGAGCGAGTTTTCACCACAGTAATCATCGCCAACGACTTCTGGTGGAGAGGTACACATAGAGATCTATTGCCTTTAGGAGACCCCCAAGTCTTGCCACCGGAAGTACATTGAATAGGGGAGTTACAGTTATCCGATCGGTGGTGGTATTGATTTTCTGTTTTCCTCGTGGAGTAAGGACCTATTGACAGCCAACTCCCGCCTGCAAACTCGCATCACTTTGGATCTGTGAGATTAGGTGACAGAAGCTGCACGCCTGGCGTCAATCAGTATATTCAACTAAATCAAGAATATTAAAAAAAGAAAGGTGTAACCACCACTGAAGGTATTTTTATTTGTTTGTGTTCAAATCGATGGGCCCAGACTGGGGTACTTTAAGAGACCCATCGCCGCCTCAGATATCTAAGAAGGGAAGCTTTTAACTTTAACTCAGATACTAGACGCGTTAAAACGGGGTGAATTACAAAGAGCCAGTCGTTAGAACTAAGAGTGGAATGGCTGTGCGGACATGAAGACCCCTCTGTGGCGAACAAGAAGGGCTGTGAATGTTTTATGAGGGAACTCTTAAATAAAGACGGTCCTCCCTGGTCTGTCCTCCACACACAAACATGGCTGCCATAGGACGGACGTTTGAGTTTATTACTCTTTACACCATCACGTAGACTCTAGTAAAAGCTGTGTCTATTAATGATTTCGTATGCATACGTCCATATTGGGCGCCCTCGTAGACAGGACAGAGGTTATACCTAACTTGTTTCTACACACACATAATGGCTGTATTTGGTGACCGGCGTGATATTAATCTACATATTACTATTTATCCTACCCCTAATAAAAAACGCCATAGGCTTCACATGGGATTTATTTATGTCACGGGTAGTGACATAAAGTGTTGTTTATGCCACTACTTTCTGATACTGAAAAAATATGGAAACGGGGTAGGATAAAATCTAGACGCCACTCGTTTGAGTTTGAGCTTATTTATGCCACTCATTTTGTTGGCTCCGTAATGTCACTCGTCTTCGACTCGTGAAATTATGGAGCCAACAAAATGTGTGGCATAAATAAACTCAGACTCAAACTCATGACGTCTCTTGATATTATTATCCATCATATACTAAGCCCCCATTGAAAAAGTATGGGGACTCAGTAAACCACGACCCATTATATAAAACCTGTCAGGAACTGTGGTATACGGATTAAAACCTGTGGTATATGGCCTCAAAACCATGGTATACGGGGCAAATAGTCCGTTTGTGCTATAGAGCAAAGAAATAGTCCCTATTGTTGTACATTTTAAAACGGCAATAAGTAGGTTTGATTCATTGGAGAAGATGGATAATAAATAAAACAAACGATGGTTTTGTGGACAGGCGGCTCTGTTAACCACTCAAGGTTGACGTCGTAATACACTCGCTAGCCCTCGTGTATTACTACGCGTCAACCTCTCGTGGTTTACGGCCGCCTGTCCACAAACCCATCGATTATTGTCTATATCCTCCACCTGTACACAGACGTGACCGTCCATGATGGTACTATGAGGTCAGGGCACTGGACAGTCCTCCATGCTCTATCCTCCACCTGTACACAGACATGACCGCCCATGATGGTGCTATGAGGTCAGGGCACTGGACAGTCCTCCCTGATATGATCTGTCCTCCACCTGTACACAGACATGCCCGCCCATGATGGTGCTGTGAGGTCAGGGTGCTTGACGGTCCTCCCTGCTCTGTCAGCTCATACATAAACACAGACATATGAGGTCATGACTGGAGACGATCTGCTGACAGGTCAATCAAACCATACTAGATGATATCAGTTTAGATCAGAGACATCAATCTGCCGCCACCAGTAATTACCCGGACTTGAGGTGTGCTGCCACCATGACCTACGGCGGCCCAGCTTTTTGAAATGCTTTACAAAACGACGGCCATTTTTCAAGGAGACTCCGCCGCTCTATAATAAACGTCAGACCTGTGGACGCCCCACGCCCCCCTCTACCACGGCAGCCCCACCCCCTCCTAAACCCACCCCGCACCCCATACCCACCTCCTCACTACTCTATATCCCATGCCCAACCCTACGTGGATAGATTTATATTTTTTAATCATCTATGTTTAATGGTTAACAGTCAGCCTGGTATCCGTGTGCTTACAGTTTCGTTTTCATTTCTTTTACATACTTTTGTATATTTTTGACATAACATGACATATATGATGTAACATATACTACAAAACAGTACAAAATAATTAACCATTGTGCATTGCTGTACACGTTTTTGAAGTAAAAAAGAAAAATTCACTGAGACCACATGCTGAAAATCCAGTATCGCATGTATTACAATTATCACTCGTGGAACTTTCATGTTCGGCAACACATCAGAAAATATACTTTAAGAATTTAGTGCACGTTTCTTTCTAAGTTGGACAGTAGTAACAAGTCAATTTACAATGTGTGCTTTGATTCTTCTCTTCCTATGACATAGTTTCTATGTTTTCCCAAGTGTTAACGTATTTGGGGATTTACTCTTATTGTCAACTCAAACCCCAGTCATCAGCTCCAAATATGTATTTGAAGAATTGCCTTTCTGAACTAAGAACACTCAGTTAAGATGTGAAATATTTCTGAGGAATGCGTATATCTCCCGACCAATCCTGACAGAAATGTGCATCTTGGACTATAGGTTCATTGAGCTCCTTGACTCTATAGAATACCGTATGTTATTCTTATCTTCTACCTATTTCTTCTAATGTCGTGCAGATATGCTTGTCCCACTCGTGCTTGTCCCCATATTCATACACGTTGCCTACGTAACCATATCTCATCCGTGGCCTCGCACAAACAGACGCATGTAGCATGTGTTGCCTCGCTGTGCACCGTCCCTTACACACGTGGTGTATATAGCTGAGCACACACTACCCTGCCCCCTGTCCACATACACGTATACATACACCCACCTAACTCTGCCTATACGTATAAGTGCTACCTTTAAGAGGAAAGTGTCGATTATCAAATAACAGTCAACCCATTCGCCTGCCTCATCTCTGCATGAGCTTTGTGTCAATGTTGACAAGGTGACGCACAGGAGGCCAGCGTTTACCAAGGCGATATCCTGGTAGGAAACCCAAAGACCAAAATGTAGGGTCACAACAGTTAGCTTTTATGAACAGTTGATACCCTTAATTTAAGAATAATCATATATATAGGTATATGTATATAAATTGACTTGCATAAGATTACTAACAAGAACTGCGTGTCTTTGTTACCTTTGTCCGGTAAATCTCTGGCAAATAGGGGCTATTTCAGATAACATTATTTCAAAGCAAATAACAAGTGTCACAATTGAAGCATCGCCATCAAAAGTTCAAGCTAGATTTAATCATATCTACCCAGTATGGTCCATATCGTTTGGCTGCGTAAACAGACTTTTTGTAACTCGGGAAGGTATATTGACATGTCGTCAAGCGTTGTGTTAAGATCACATCACCAACCCCAGTGACTCAGATTTCTACAGCACCTTCGGGAACGCGATCCAAACTGCGATTAAAATCTAAATAGACTGATTTGATTAGAATGAACCTGGTGGATGTAAGTGTTTGCGGAGGGTGTTTCTCCACACAGCGGGGGCCGCTATAAGTAATGATCCACCACCTTGCCCAACAGAGGGCGCATTGTGCAGCGATGAGCACGGATGTCCACTGCCCCCTCCTCCCGCAGCACCCCCTGGCGACAACGGTCCTGGAACTCGCACCTGTACTTGGCGCACTTTGAGTGGTGGATCCCGAGTCGTTGACATCAGGTTCAAGGTGGACTTATAGGTGTATTACAGGTGTATTACAGGTGTGAGGCAGGTAGGGATCGGGGTACACCCCACACCCCCCTGCCTGGCGTACACGTGAACGTCTCTCTGTCTGGCCGCCTGTTCACCTGACAATGGCGACTTATACCCAGCTCTAACGTGGTGTCCGCCGACCCGCCTACGCCATAGCCTCAGCAGTGTAAGAGTACAAGACGTTCAGCATACAGCCCCCTCCTTCATCCCACCTCCTTAAGTCCCTCAAGTCTAGCCACACCTGCTCCATCTCCGCCTGATTGATTAAAAGAAATACCCCCTACCCCCTCTACGTATATTCCCTCAAGTGTAACCCATCTTCTTCATAGCTCCTTGCTTTATTCCCTTGAATTAATTTATTACCTACCTTCGTTCTCTTCAACCGCATCATACTTTACGATAAAGTTTATTATCTCCCCGATTTTTGTATTTTTGCTATTCTCTAGTTTATCGCTGGTCGAAATGTCTGGTCATTCTTGGCACTATTAAAGTCTAGTCGTTCTCATTTCCCCTTCTATCCCAGGTTAAGGTTTCTACCGCCTCCCGTCCCTCCCGTCCCTCTCCAACCTTTTCGTTGAGTCATTTCTAGCTCTCTACTATCATCGTGGCAAGGTCCATGAGTTTGTATTATTACAATCGCTATGAAGGGATTCCTGATGAAACTGCTAAGTTCAACTTGATCACATTGCTTCATATTATAATGCGATAACGTATTATGGACAGACTCCCTGCTGTTTTCCCCGTTATATCATAAACACACACACACACACACATACATACATATATATATATATATATATATATATATATATATATATATATATATATATATATATATATATATAAACATAACTGAAAATGTCCATTTGACAGTGTTTGATATATGCCTCTCCACCCTTGAAACACCCGATGAAATGTATAGTGTGTGCACACCCCGCCGTCCTGACCGAAGGTGAGGGGGTGGGAGGGGGTGCAAGGATCAGTCTACGGATCTAAATACCCCTTTTAGATCTCCGTCCATGGCCGTGCCCCCAGCGGCAGTGTTTACTGTCCCGCCTGAGGGTAAAACGCCTACAGTCGCTATTTACCCCGATCCTGGGCCGGTTACTGTGTCCGTTACTCGAGCTCTATAGGTGTGCCCCCATCAGGTACAGAGCAGCACCCTCTACCTGGAGACGGCCACTCCAGGCAGCGCCATCTGCCGAGTCAGTTACATATCTCACAGTCCGTCACGTAGAGGGAGAACACCTCTAAAAGGTGGTCTGTGTATTTCCACTTTTACATTTTACCGAGACTGGCATTTCTAGTGATGGCACATCTAAAAGGTGGTCTGAGTGTTTCTCCTACATATAACCGAGACTGGCATCTCTAGTGATGACACATCTAAAAGGTGGTCTCCTACATATTACTGAGACTGGCATCTCTAGTGCTGGCACATCTAAACGGTTGTCTGAGTGTTTCTCCTACATATAACCGAGACTGGCATCTCTAGTGATGACACATCTAAAAGGTGGTCTCCTACATATTACTGAGACTGGCATCTCTAGTGCTGGCACATCTAAAAGGTGGTCTGAGTGTTTCTCCTACATATAACCGAGACTGGCATCTCTAGTGATGACACATCTAAAAGGTGGTCTCCTACATATTACTGAGACTGGCATCTCTAGTGCTGGCACATCTAAAAGGTTGTCTGAGTGTTTCTCCTACATATAACCGAGACTGGCATCTCTAGTGATGACACATCTAAAAGGTGGTCTGAGTGTTTCTCCTACATATTACTGAGACTGGCACTTATAGTGATGGCACACCTAAAAGGTGGTCTGTGTATTTCTCCTACATATTACTGAGACTGGCATCTATAGTGATGGCACACCTAAAAGGTGGTCTGTGTATTTCTCCTACATATAACTGAGACTGGCATCTCTAGTGATGGCATATCTAAAAGGTGGTCTCCTACATATTACTGAGACTGGCATCTCTAGTGCTGGCACATCTTAAAGGTTGTCTGAGTGTTTCTCCTACATATAACCGAGACTGGCATCTCTAGTGATGACACATCTAAAAGGTGGTCTGAGTGTTTCTCCTACATATTACTGAGACTGGCATCTATAGTGATGGCACACCTAAAAGGTGGTCTGTGTATTTCTCCTACATATAACTGAGACTGGCATCTCTAGTGATGGCATATCTAAAAGGTGGTCTCCTACATATTACTGAGACTGGCATCTCTAGTGCTGGCACATCTAAAAGGTTGTCTGAGTGTTTCTCCTACATATAACCGAGACTGGCATCTCTAGTGATGACACATCTAAAAGGTGGTCTGAGTGTTTCTCCTACATACTACTGAGACTGGCATCTATAGTGATTGCACACCTAAAAGGTGGTCTGTGTATTTCTCCTACATATAACTGAGACTGGCATCTCTAGTGATGACACATCTAAAATGTGGTCTGAGTGTTTCCACTCCTACAAATTACCGAGCCTGGCATCCATAGTGACACAACGCCTCTAAAATGTTGCCTGTACGACACACTGATACACTGTGTTTTTGCACTCCTCTATATTCCCGAGACTGGCATCCATAGTGACACAACGCCTCTAAAATGTTGCCTGTATGATACACTGTATGTTTCCACTCCTCCATATTCCCGAGACTGGCATCTATAGACACAACACCTCTAAAAAGTCGTCTGTGTTTCTACTCCTTTATATTACCGAGACTGGCATCTACGATGACGACACTTCTAAAAGGTGGTCCGTATATCTACTCCTCCGTATCACTGATACTGGCATTTACAGTGACGACACCTCTAAAAGGTGGTCTGTGTGTATCCACTTCCAGATATCATTGAGACCGGTAGCTATGGTGACAACCCCTCTAAATGAAAGTCTGTGTAACCACTCCCACATATTACCAAAACTGACAACTGGCAAAACCTTTGAAATATGTTCGGAGTATTTCCCTTTTTACATATACCAGAAACTGTTGTGTAGAGCTCTAAAACAGCGTCTAAATATTCCCACTTTTACATATCACATGTTCAGTCAAGCTTAGGGATTACGCATCTAAAATAGTGTCTACCCACACACCATCACCTATTATGATGATGCCTCTATAGAGTTATCTGTCTATTCCCACTCTTATATATCACATAGATACCATCACAAACAGTGACGATGCCTCCATAAGGTTGTATGTGTCTTTCCACTTTTGAATACACCGACAGGCCATCATACAAAGCAACGCGGATCTCTAAAAGGTTGTTCGTGTGTTTCCAAATCGACTGGAGATGAATAAAAAAAACAGCACTTGTGGCTGTTCCTAACTCGAACCCACCTGTAAGATTTACTCACAAAGAACACCACAGGGGTCAGATGAGGTGACCTCGTGACGTCACTCAGAGAGGTCCTCGCGCTTGCGCGTTGACACAGCGCAGCTTGGGGCCCCCTGGTGGGAGAGGGGCTCTTCGGTTTAGGCGGTAATTATCTCACCACGTGCCCGACGTTTGATTCTATTACCTGCAGCCCCGTGCAGCACCGAGAAGTCATCAGGCTCCACTACGAGGAAACCGGACACCTCCGCTGATGCGCGGAAAGTATTTTCTTCAGAGGCATGTCATTCGTGCGCTCATCCACGAGCCCTGTCCACGTCAGCGACGCGTCATAATTCATTTCACAGACGCTCATGTTACAGAGGCGTTATCATTCACGTCACAGACACGTCATAATTCACATCACAGTCTCATCATAATTCACATTACAGATATGCCATAATTTATGTCACAGACCTGTCATAACTCATGTTACCTGGTAGAGATGCATCATAATTCACATCACAGATACTTTATAATCCACATTACAGATGCGTCATAGTTCACGTCAGAGACACGTCAAAACCATGTCACAGGCATGTCATTATTTATAGACCCGTCGTTATTCACGTCATAGACCCGTCATAATTCACGTCACAGACATATCTTAATTCACGTCACAGACCCGATATCATTCACGTCACAGACGCATGCGACACTCGACTTCCTACTGTCATGTCCGGCGGCGGGGCGCGACATGTGACGCGCCGCTTGCACGTTGAAGGGCGGCGTAATTTATGGCGTAAACACAGGGCTTTGCGGCAGAAGTCGTTTCATGCTCCATCATACAGAAGTAAGCGGGTGGGTGTGTTTTGTTCGGGGCTCTCATATCATACACTGTCAACTCGCTGTACTGTCTTGTCATTCTGGTTTCATACCGGGCTTTCATACTGGGAGGTAGAAACACCGCCACTCCCTCTACCGCCAGGTACAGACACCACGCCGACCAAACGGGCGTCAGGCAAACCCTCGGGCAATATTTAATCGGGCGGAAAGTAGCTCCAGTGTTCGTACAGCCAGATGGGAAGTGTAACTAAAGTATAGACAGGACGCTGTCCACCAGACCGACGGCTCGGGCTAGCAAAGTTTTTACCTTCTTTCTTCTTTCTTCCTGGACAGAGTGTTGAACAAGTTACTAGCTCGAGGCATGCGTGGAGAAGTTGAATGACTCGGAGGTACGGTGCAGTCGATTTTCTCACCACCTCATCGTCTCAGATTTAATATCAAGAACGTAACAGAAACTGAGCGACCTTTCATTTCATTTCAAAGTTTGTGCTGATTTGATTTTATTGTATATGTAGAAGGAAATTCGGTTCCATCATCAAAGTTCCATACATCATTTTGGCTATTCCAAAGTGAATTCACATTGCTATTCGGTTATGGATCCATGATTGAATCAGCCTATGGGATATATGAATTGTGGGATCGGTAGCAGTACTTTAACAACCCCCACTCCCCGCTCTTATATCCGTAGCGCATTCAGCCTGTTTGGAGAAGGGCTGTCAGAATTGGGTCGGCGGACCTTGACTCATCTGTGTATTGTATCCGGGGACTGGGCAGAATCCGGAGAAGGTCAATATTGGAGGAGGTTTTATTTAGCTGGGATTGAAGTAGAAGGTTAGTGTGCGGATTGACAACTTGGTGAAGTGTTAGTGTACCTGAAGACGGCTGGGTGCACGGCTGATGGTAGGTATTGTAAACACACATACATCTACTGCTCCACCTACATATGTGTGTCTATATATATATATATATATTTTTTTTTTTTTGGACAACTTTCTTTATTTTCATTTTTCTTCCTTTCATTACATATATTCTAAATTCCGTTGGTACATAAAGAGGGTGCGCTGTTCAGCGATTAAACTCGCTGGTTTCCATCAGCTCCCTTACAAAGCCAATACAAGACTATAGGGTCAAAACAGGATGGCTGCCCCCTGCAACAGGGCACCCCCCGATGTACACATTTCATCGATTCATTGGTAATTGTTGTTACATTTGTAGTACTATTTATAGATAACTCCTAAATTTATATTATCAGTTTCATAGATGATACATATCACAAATGGCATAGTATGTTAGATAATCATAATGGCCGGTACAGACTCCATCATCACTTTCTTCGTTAATCTTTTTAATTCCTTATAATTTGGTGTCATTCTTAATATTGGAGGCATACCATTCCATACTGTAGCAGTCTCGTATTCCACACTTATATATATATATATATATATATATATATATATATATATATATATATATATATATATATAAAGATTCATTCAGATAATACATTCAGATGATACATTCAGATATACATACACATATCAATTTATTTATCTATTAGGCAACAATTATGGAGTCTTCATACTAAACATAAGTTTAGATTCTAGTCTCTACGTAATATCATCGCATTCACTCTCCCATATAACAGTAGTAATAGAGCCATCGGTTCTACTTCGTAATCGACCGTTCCCATCTAAACGTAGAAATCAGTTTCACACCCTCTTCTCGCTCTTGTTAGCAGAGACGAGTCATTTATTAGTGAGGAAGATTCATGATCAAGTCATATTTTATACTGGTACCATAGATACATCTGTAATCGTTGCTGGTAGTAACAGGTTGCCGTAAAGAGTCGAGATATCAATTTGTACCTAAACTAGTTCCAGTCCCTGCTTCCTATGGTTACCTCTCCACCTACCTTATTGCTCCTTGCGGGGATACTGGGCCTGTCGGGCGTTAGGGGAAGTCCAAATATTGCGAAGTAGTTTTATTTCTTAATAATTTTTATAATCAAAGACTCGAGCAAGTTTAGTTTTAACCCTTAGTTGGATTTACCAATTTCTGTTAACTTTCTTTCCAATTGTAGAATATATTTTCGTTGCTATTTCTCAAAACCCAAAATAAGATTCTGACCATTATGAATTGGGTTTTCCAGAACTTAAGGGGAAAAAACAGATGTAAAGAGAAATTGTTGTTTAACGTCAAACATCAACCGATTACTTCGTCCCTACGCCATAAGTAAGCATAAAGTGCATGTTGATGTGCCTGTCTGGAGGCATGACTCTCTCTTAACACAGATCCTGCGCCTTATTTCCTGTCCTGCTTCGGGGCATCAACCTGCCTTTTTTTGGCTAAATCTGCCCGATGGGCCAGTCTTTTTAAAACATTTTAAATTTCGGGACTTTGGGGAATATCTTTTGTTTTATTAGTAAAAAGACATGGTAAATGGCATACATTAATTTCTGTCATTTGTGGTGTCACATCAGGAATAAACTGTGGGAATACCTTCTTCAGTGGAAAGCACCTCATATGTTGTAGGCTTTTGTTTGTCAACATGCCGGATAGAATCTGCTGGGAGAGTGGAGGCACGAGGGCACTATATCCAGTTTAGACCCTATGTAGTTCAGTACGGTAGAAACCCTTTATTCCACTACTGTAGAAACCCTCCCATACGTCACCAGCCCTAAAAGTCCTTTTCTTACATTAATCAGACACCTTATCAAACATTTCCGTTTGTTTTCCCACTAGATACGTTCGGTTCATACTTCATTAATCCCGCGTATTACTAGCAACGTAGAAATTGAATCCTCAATACCAAGGTAGACTGACTATTTCCGATGAATGACCTTAAAATGGCGGCGCTCATATGCGGCTTAACAACATTACATACAAAATATTGGCTATTGGTTTTAGAAACAGACAGCCATAGTCTCTGAGGACTAGACCCATAGTAATATCCGAACGAATGTGAGGATATTATATAGAGCGTAGTCCGAGGAAACTATGAACACTTTTATATTAAACTAGATAATATTATATTTACTATTAAGCATTGCAAGTTTAGATCATCAAAGAAAAGATAGAATGACTGCCAATCGTCTCATGCACTATTTTGTACGCGAGGGACTTCCCCCCCCCCCCCCCCCCCCGTAATCTCCGTTCTTTGTAGGCTGGAGTTTACGACATCCCGTACTCTCTGTCAGGTGAATTACATACTCCCCATAGGGTTAATATGGAGACTCCATATTTGGTGGAAGATAAATGTTTTCAGTACATCGAGAAGGCTGTAAACGAATGCATCTGACTAACTGTTACATGGAGGCCTCGGAGTGATGGCGGCTGAGCACTGTAACTAGCATGAGGAGGATATTCAGAACTGTGAGGTGTCTGTGTCTCGCTGTTCATTTTTCACCACTTAGAACCAGTTGTAGTTTTTGCCACCAGGGGAACACGTCGGGTCATATTAAGGTCCGTATCAGTGCCCCGCCGCACACCACGCCCTCTGTGGGGGTTTTCTGCCGCACACCGTATCGCTGTGGATTTAATGACGCCATGGCGGTATATTAACCCGCGTAAATACACGTCACACGGGACAAATGTCGTCTGCAGAAACAAACCCTCACAAACCCGGAGGCGTTTTGTCTCTCACAGATTTATTGCCGCGACAATTAGCACAGACTCAACACAAGCGCGGTTTTGACCAATTGGGTAAAGTCATTTACCGATGTGAAACCACACAAATGCTCTATCTCAGTTGTGTAAAACAGAGACATCACAGTGACACAAGCATCCCCCATACATCGTATGTTCAAAAAGTATATAAAGTTCATTAAAGAAAAAAAAGTATTACATTTGGCCCAAATAGGCGTTTTCAATTGTAGAGAGCAATTTAGGCAGCCGGGGCACAGCCACCTGGAGGTTGCACAGCCTTCCACCAACGAGTATAGACCCTCCAGATGTTACTAAACTCCTTAATATCGCCCAGGGTACATATCGTCCATTTCTGCCATTGGATTTCCAATTTGAAGATAAAAGCCGTTAAACTGCAATAACAGTGAGAAATGGGTCAAGGGTCTATCACTATACAACGACGGAAACCAGCTAGCACCTCATCCTGTAAACAGACTAAATTATGGGATACCCCAATAAGGTCTATAGTGAAAGTTTTCTCTACACTCCTTGCTTCCACCAACCATTCTAACCACACACTATGACACCATATTCTTATTGATAAGTGGGAATTAAATAAAAGGTGATATTCTCAATTAATACTATTTCATATGCACTGTCACTAACTTACCATCCAAGGTGTTCGTATAGTTGAATAATCTCATTTTTGTAACATTTATTTTGACTGGAAGATTAAGTCAGTAGGCTCTATATGATATATCTATTTCTATAAGGCTCCAGTCTTAAGGTAATTGATTTCGCCTTTCTTTGTAACAAACTTCGTTTGCATGTGTGTTTTTTTTCTTCGTGATGTATATATTTATGACCGGTAAAATGTAAAGTTTGCTCGCATGCCTCTATGATATATCACCCATGAGTAGTAATTTTAGTATTCCATTTCATAACTGAAGCTAACTGCTCAGGGAAACGGGCGGAAGGATGTTGTATGGTTAGCTTTATCATTGATTTCTTTTCTCGAGAAGAGTCCTATTGAATGGGACGCTCATTTCTGCATCTCAAATTTCATCATAACAGATACTTATGGCTTTAAAAGTATTTTGCAAGAATGCATTCCAGTTCACAGACGACCAAAACGTCGTTAGAAACGTACTCTTGAACTTTAAGATGAACATTTTCCATCCGGCAAATGAGCTTCTTGAGCAAAGTGGGAAAATACAAAAGGAATAGTGAAAAAGTATATTTTGAAGGGAAATGGCCGCGCTAAACGGCCATATCCATCTGTGTAAACACCCTGATTACAAGCTCATTACATGCGTCTACATATATGCCTCACTTTGTCCCTGGGATAGTTAAAGTAATTTCAGTATCGCGACTGACTCGAGGTGAGTTTTTATTTCGCAGGGGGTGGGTGATGGGGTGATGGGTCGATGGGGCGTTGGGGTGGTGAACTGGGGTCGGGGTGACAGGGGGTGCTTTGTAGAGGTCGGTGACTTTAAGAACAGGTGTCAAAGTCAAAGGTAAGTGACAATATCCCCTATAGCTGTAGATGTGGCTAGCGTCGCGCACACAGTTGATCTGACAAATTCGTGGATTTAGTGCCAGCGCCTGGCCGCCGGGCCTGTGATTATAAATCTGCGCTTCAGGGGAAGAGAGCAACGATTAGAAAAAGAACTGGAGATGGGGAAAGGCAGCGGGGGCGGGTACTTGGCCCGACAATGTGTGTCAGTGGCCAGCCGCAGGGGATGGTCACAAATTATCGTGTTGTGACCAGAGGTGAAGGGGACAGACACGCGAGTCGGTCATGCCCCGGGCAGTCGGTGCTGGGTCGACGACGCCGGCCATGGGCAGCGGGCAGACATAGAGTAGTGGGCAGTGGTAAAGGGTGGTGGGCAGTGGGCGGACTTAGAGAAGTGGGCAGTGGTAAAGGGTGGTTGGCAGTGGTAAAGGGTGGTGGGCAGCGGGTGGACATAGTAGTGGGCAGTGGTAAAGGATGGTGGGCAGCGGATGGACATAGAGTAGTGGGCAGTGGTAAAGGGTGGTGGGCAGCGGGTGGACATAGTAGTGGGCAGTGGTAAAGGGTGGTGGGCAGCGGATGGACATAGAGTAGTGGGCAGTGGTAAAGGGTGGTGGGCAGCAGGTGGACATAGAGTAGTCGGCAGTGGTAAAGGATGGTGGGCAGCGGATGGACATAGAGTGGTGGACAGTGGTAAAGGGTGGTGGGCAGTGGGCGGACTTAGAGTGGTGGGCAGTGGTAAAGGGTGGTGGGCAGCGGATGGACATAGAGTGGTGGGCAGTGGTAAAGGGTGGTGGGCAGCGGATGGACATAGAGTGGTGGACAGTGGTAAAGGGTGATGGGCAGCAGACGGACATAGAGTGGTGGACAGTGGTAAAGGGTGGTGGGCAGCAGACGGACATAGAGTGGTGGACAGTGGTAAAGGGTGGTGGGCAGCAGGCAGACATAGAATGGTCAGAAGTGGTAAAGGGGGATGGGCAGCGGACGGACAAAGAGTGGAGGGCAGTGGTAAAGGGTGGTGGGCAGCAGGTGAACAGTGGGTAAAGAGTGATGGGCAGTGTGCAATATGTGGTGGAAAATAGGCAAAGAGTGATTGGAAGTGGGAATGTTCTGGTGGGCATTGGGCATAGCCTGGTGGACAATGGGCGAAGAGTTGTGGACATATAGCGGAGGGCAGCAGAGGCTGAAGAGCCAATGGACAGTAGTTGGAGGACTGCACCCTGACCAGGCAAAGTGGCCAGTTGGTTGAGGCTGATTTTCAATGGTTGAAAGAGAGAATGCAGAAAGCAGTGGACAGAGGAAGCAGGCAGTGGACAGGGGCAGTTATTCGATAGGTGAAAGACAGTGGGTGCTAGATGGCAGGTGGTAGACCGTGGGTGCAGGCAGTGGGTGGCAGGCAGTGGGTGGCAAAGAGCAAGTGTGTGATAGACACTGACGAGAGTCAGTAAGCAAAGGACAGTGGACGGCAGGTGGAGATTGGCAGATAATGACTAGTACCTGGCAGGTAGCAGGTATTGGGTGGCAGGTAATTGATAGTAGGTATTCATGAGACTGGCAGGGTCTACAAAAGGATGGCCAGTGTGTAGTGGGTTGCTGTGGGTAGATGGCGTATGGCCGGTGCGGTATGGGTGGCTGTAGGCAGATGGCCAGTGGTAGATGGTGTCCATTAGTCTGAGAACAGTAAATGGGTGGCAGGCGGCGGGCGACTGTTTGTGAAAGTAACTGGTCCGTGTAAGGACTACGAGATCCTCGCCTCTAGAGTTACCTGAGGCCGGCTTTAAAGACGAGACTACCTGCGGGGATCAAACCACCGCTGTAGACCTCCCGGCGACCTCTGGTGACCTCCGGCGTCTTCCCCGCCCCCCGCCGTCTCCATGCCGCTTGGACACGGAGAGGAAAACCCTGTAGACCGCCGTGAAAACCCCATTTATCGCCCGATACACAAACTGGTCCGTGACCCTAGACCGCGGCGCTTTACGGGGTGACTGGATCAAATAAAAATCATTCACTGGAACTCTGACCTCCGACCCGAGTAGTTTTACATCAGCGAAATAAAACCATTATGATGCGGGTATAGGGGTTTATACCCGCCATCCGTGGGTTGGTATGCTAATAACTAGTGTATCACAGCGGAATTTAAGATATTTTACAGAGAATCACATAGGCGACCAATAAGATAGTATAGAGGAAACCTATGAAAGTTTAGGGTCTGAGGTCGTAATCCATCGAGTTTGAATCGCGCAGTAATTCACAAGGCGAAGCCGCGTGAAGTACGTGTCAATTCAAACGAGATGGGACCGAGCTCTGTCCCTATTCATCAGAATATATCTATCATCAGAAATCACGGTTATAAAACGTTTCGTATATTTAAAACACGGACAAATAGCGAACTATTTGTTTACACCGAATTGTGCTTGATCGTTCTCTTGCATTATGGCGAAACCTGGAGTCTTGCAATATACATATATACATTTATATTTACTAGCGCAATTATTAATCATGTAGCTGAATGATAGGTACAGTAACAACTGTGTACATCCGGCTGTAATCTCCTGGTATTTGACGACGTAATAATCCCGCTATCACCCAGATATTATTACGCATCAACTACTCGAAGATTACTATTTTGGAGATATTGTATACATATAAGATATACATTCGTGATGACATTTGTAATTAAGCTCCAGGGCATGTTCGTATTATTCTCTTCTTCTGATATGTAGGCCCTACCCAATGAAACCAATGATTTAGATCATTTACAAAAATGCTGGCATTGCATCTGGAAGAGTGCCAGAGATTTTAGATTGAGGACTATGGTAGAGTCCATCAACTATAATTTTATAAAGGACAATCTAATGAGATCGAAAACTGACTCACCTGCGGACTACTCACACCAAACTGACACATGGGCCACCCTTGGGATGTGAATTAGCGCTTATGTGCCAGAGATGTAGCGTTTATCTGAGCATTGAACATCTAATGCCCGATTGCCAGGTAGCAAAGGAATGCTGGGACACATTGCCAAAAAATACAACATCTCTTCGCAGTTGCTTTCACATTACTGGTAGAAAATACCTTCTTGGATTCCTAAATAATCCAAGATATTTGAACAGAGATAAACACAAAGTGAAGCATGGTTATGCCAGGCAAGCCACCCTATCTAAGCA
Source organism: Alentia gelatinosa (assembly GCA_950022655.1). Taxonomy (NCBI): domain Eukaryota; kingdom Metazoa; phylum Annelida; class Polychaeta; order Phyllodocida; family Polynoidae; genus Alentia; species Alentia gelatinosa. The sequence goes on from OX465592.1 coordinate 18,789,562, forward strand.
ACAGGTACAACTAGAAAAGTTTTGAAAGCAAAGTGAAGTCAGGGAAGAGAAATTTTAAACTGATATAAAAACCAATATATTCATAAACCACTATAAAATAACAATTAACCGAATCACCTTACCTTCCTGCCCTGCTGTCTATCTCCTCACAGATGCACTATCTACGCCTCCTGTAGGAATTCCAGACGGGGAGGCCTCATAAATCGCCATAGGTGGCGGCTAATAATCCTGGTCTGAGCTACCTGTCTGCCTGCACATCGCTTTAATCCGCGCCGGCGCTGGAAAGCCTCCAGGCGTAGATACATGATACTCGTGTGCTATGACTAAAGTGTGGCCGGTGTTTGTGAGTACTTACAAGCGGCGGTTATCTGCAGTCAGTGATAACAGCCGGCGGGGAGGTGGGTGATACACGCCGTGTACATGAACACCCCGGGCTCAATTAGTGCCCCGTATCTAATCCCCGTTAATCTCCGCCTGCCTGACGCAAGGTTCCGCCGTCGTGTGTCAGGTGAGAGACAGGTGCGCCCTACGCGATCGGAGGTGGGGGGGGGGGGGGGGGGGGTGAGTAGTGGTTGTCACGTCAAACTGTACCTTGGCTATGACTTTTCATAATACTCCATGGTGTATGTCAATTTAGAACACATTTATGACGAACTTACCTTTGTAAACTTCATCAACGCCGATATTTTTACTTCCTTTTTGTCTGACTTTTCTGACAATGTTCTAGCCTTCTGACCACAATCTTCGTTTGAATTCAATTCTCCTTCAGAATGATCTTTGTTCTCAGGACACTTGTAGCAGCGGTATATATATTTTGATATTCATAATATTTCATTGAATTACCGACCATATCATTTCGATAACGCACTCAAATTAACCATCATCGGCTGCATCGTATTACTGTAGAATCACAACAGAGCTTTCAGGAGAGGAATCCTCCGTTGTGTCAGCCACAACGTCAAAAACAAAAAACCTGACAAACGAACGCGGGAATCGATACGGACAGTGATAAAAGCTCCGTCCTAAGAAACGCCTGGGGGAATGAATAGTGTTTGTCATTTCAGATATAGGCGGCCACACTGCTGTGTTTTGAGGGCTACGGGAGGCAATGTTTTCTCTGTCATACAGCAACGCAATCTGTTTTCCCGATTCACGCCCCTTTTTTGCCCTGTCTTTTTTCTTTGTCATTTACATCTTTTTTGAGTAGGGGGTTAGGGGAAAATATACCTGGGAGGGGGTGTATGTCGGCCGTACTATCCATGCTATGCTATGGACATAGGACATTGTTTGGGATGGGGATGGGGTGTTATGGGGGAGGGGCCCCCTAAAATCACACACTACCAGGGAAGTGGCGCTATTGGACTCACCTTTAGGTGCGCCACCTGGCAAGTGGGCAGATAAACACTGCACAATGAAAGATATGTAAGGCGACGCCCGGCGGCCTAAGAGACCCACGACTGACTGTAATCCCGGAGGACAAGACGTATGAAACCCGACCCCCTGTGCGCCCTCCAGACCCCACACCTCAGCCACACCACCCGAGCCCGCTCCTTCCACCTCCACAGAAAGAAGTCCAAATTGAAAATGAGTCCGGCACTATATATCACTGCGCCCGGTGATGTTGGGGTGAGGGGGTCGGCGGAGGAATCTGTGAGACCTGAGAGTGTCTTACCTGAACAGGTAGGCAGGAGGGAGGGAGAGAGGGAGGGGGAGGGGCAGACTTGCTCAAGTCTTTGATTATGAACATTCATTAAATGATTAAAGAAAATCGGAATACAATTCATTATAGTATGTGTCCTTCTCTGTGTGGCCTATGAATCACGTGTCACTCAGAAGGGGTGGAGGGGTTGGACACAGAGACTGAGGCCAGTCTAGGGGAGAGGCAGTGATCGAGGCAGTGGGGCAGGTAGGCAGGGAGGAGGGAGAAGGACAGGCAATAGAAGCAAAGAGAGAGAGGTAGGTAGGAGGGATAAGCTGGAGAGGCAGTATTAGAAGCAGTGACAGAGGCAGGGATGCAGGAGTGAGGGAAGGTCAGAGGCAGTATCAGAGGCAATGATAAGGACAGGGAGGTAAGAAAGAAGGCCTGCAGGCAAGGAGGAAGGAGGAAGGCATGCAGTGAGGTAGCCATGTATTTGGGCAGGCATGTATAGAGGAGGCTAGAGTGTGCAACGGAGGGATGGTAGGGATTTCCCATGTTCTTGAGTTCTTTTAGGGAGGATTTAGTATATGCCTCCTTATGTGCGGTCCCTAGTAGACATTGAGGGCGTCAATATTTTCCCTTTGGAATATATGCTGTTGTTATATTTCATCATAATTTTATAATTCTTTAAATTAAAAAGTGCCTTTATATAGTTACCAGGTGTACACGGCCATGCCTGAGGACAAGGGGGCACGTCTGAGGACGGGGAAGCATGTCACAGGAGGAGGAGGCATGTTGCAGGATGAGGAGGCATATCTGAAAACGGGGGCATGTCGGAGGACAGGGAAGCATGTCGGAGGACGGGGAGGCATGTCGGAGGACAGGGAGGCATGTCCAAGGACGGGGAGGCAAGTCTGATGATGGGAGGCAAGTCGAAGGATGGGGAGGCATGTCGGAGGACAGGGAGGCATGTCCGGGGACGGGGAGGCATGCGGAGGACGGGGAGGTATGTCCGAGGACAGGGAGGCATGTCCGGGGACGAGGAGGCATGTCAGAGGACGGCGAGGCATGTCCGGGGACGGGGAGGGAAGTTGGAGGACAGGGAGACATGTTGGGGGACAGGGCGGCATGTCTGGGGCAGAGTGGCTGTCAGCCAGGTAGAGTGGTCGAGGAAGAAGGCAATTGAGAGGCAGATTAGCAGAGATCTTGTCATCATTAAGCGTATGTCAGTATACCTAACCCACCTGTCTAAATCTCGTTGGGGACGGTTATTTGGAGCCCCTGATGACCACTGTGTCTCTTATCAACCTAGTTCAGTCGGGGCCCGATAGGGGGCAGTGACAGGTAATGTGACGCAACATCTTGAAGGACAAGCCACAGTTAATAAGACGTCTTAACTCTTCTGGGCTCCTCTGTCGATTGATGTGGATTCTGACAAAGAAACTAGAACCGAATTACATATTTCTGATCGATTTGTTATACTTGGTCACACTCCGATTAGGAAAAGGGTATTGCCTCTGCAGATATCCGTACAAATCATGTCTACATTGGTGAACTCGCTGTCATCTGATATTCGCTCCATGCAGAGTTCACCCACTTTCCTTACATTACATGATGGCATGGATAGCTGCTCCGGTGTATGTGGCTCATGTAACATGTAAAGAGGACAGTCTCAGACACAGGTCTGGCGTCTACATGTTGCCGTTTCCATCTCACTAGATTTGGTCATGACTGCTCAACTGACTACCCGTAGTATGAGCTGACGGTTACTGGAGAACTCCATCCGTTCCAGATACTTATGAATAAGACTTTTTCATATACAAGTAAAGTGCTGATTAGTTATCTTTTAGACAAATACACCAGCGCATATAGAAAATAAGTCAAGCTCGGTTTAGGGTTAGGGTTGGGGATAGGTTTAGGGTTAGGGTTAGGGATAAGGATAGGGATAAGGATAGGGTCAGTGTAAGGGTTAGGGATAGGGATTGGTTTAGGGATAGGGATAGGGTTAGGGTTAATGGTTGGGTGTTCTGTTTCTTTTCTTCCCCAGACAAGACCAAATTTGAGGTCAAGATAATATACTTACTACTAAATATAGTATTTATTCACAGTTGATATACCTGAGTAGGGAAGATTTAAAAACGGGTCGAGTTCGTTACAGTCGAGTACTTAAAACGGGTCTAGGTCATTACGGGTCGAGATTTTGACGGGTTGACCTCGTTACGGGTCGAGTTCTCCAGTATTCGAACTGACTGGCCACCTGACTCTCTGCTATAAACACTGCCCGCACAATGAACTGCATGCCCACCTGATTATCTGCCCAACCAATGGCCCACCGTTCTGATTGCCCACCCACATGACTGCCTGCTATCTAAACTGTCTGCACTATGAACAGCCTGCAAACCTGACTGCTGCCCACCCAATGGTCAGCCCAACTGACTGCCCACTAACCTCACTGTCTGCCATTGGAACTGCCTGCCTTATGAACTGCCTTCCCACTTTATTGCCTGACCAAACAATGGTCCACCCTACTGACTGCTCACCCACTAGACTGCCTTACCTGCCCTATGAATCGTCTGCCCACCTCACTGCCACTCTAACGAATGACCTATCCTATTGACTACCCACCCACTGGACTGCCTACCATCTGAATTGTCTGCCCTATGAACTGCTTTCCCACCTCACTTCATGCCCAACCAATGATCCACCCACCTGTCAGCCTACCCGAAGGCCTGCCATCTGCCCTATTATCTACCTACTCACCCTATACTGACTGCCCACCATACTACCTTCTCATCCAATGGTCTAACTGAGTGACCTTAGCTGTCATTTGTCATCTGACGGAGTGATCGACCAGAAGCGATTTTTTATTGAATCACTTTCACGAACGGCCTAATCTCCTGCCATTTTCGTTTGGTGGATCGTGACCTTAACAAGTAAAGTGTGAATAAGGGTAATATGTATATATAGTAAATTGTCAGAAAGCTCAGTGGTATATAATACATTGACAGAAATTGCACTGGCAGACAGCGCTTATGTTTGTGTATATATGTACATTGTGCATACATAGATTGACCTGTCTGGGATGATGGTGGAGACGGTCTTTTCGGTGGAAAGTAGTGATATTTCTCGGAAAGGAATATGATGGCCTTTCCATTTACTTCTGATAAACATGTTTGTGAGAACGTTCGCTTGGTACAATAAATCTCACAAGTGTCTTGGAATGCAGATGCTTGTTACTCAATAACATGAAAATAAACAAACTCTGGCCATCTGCAATCTGAAGTGGCTGTATATTGTAAACCAAGTCCTGCGCTGTGTATTCCGGGCGCAGACTGTGGGAACGTCGGACAACCTCCGATGATGTGAACAAAGATGACAGTTACTGTGTTCGGAAGCGATTCACTGTTTAGTGATGGACTTATCAGCACACACAAAATTTATTCACGCAATAATTCATAATCATCCAGAATCTTTTCCATCACAGTTTCTTAAAAGAATCCAAGTGTCGAAAACTGAATATTACGTTCCCTTTCCATCATTGTCTTGTCCCCTCGACGTACTGCCCTAAATGCACATTGGCAATAGGCTACTTTGGAACCCCGTTTGACTAATCCAGGACCCCTTTCAGCGCTTTGAAGAAACTCGGGTCCTCTCACCCCTATATTGGTAAAAGCTAGCATGCTCACAGAAACTAAATCTCATAATGATCTTTTGTAATTCAGTAACACTTTTCTGCTGACCCTTGGGCCATTTTTCTTTATCACCTGTCACCTTATTCACCTGAGATTTTATTCGCCACATTCACTACATTTTTCTCTCTTTTGATTAGGGTAATTGTGCTGTCACGAAGAACTCTAACACTGTTCTAAAGCCTCTGCCGTTTATATCTAATAAAACAGGACACAAAAGGCACCAACTCCTGACCTTCAGCTAGCTGTCACACACGAACACACACACATACACACACCTGTATCTCTCCCCTGCACATACACACACACCTACCTCCACAAACATACGCACACACACACACCTATCCCCGCGCGGTATGCGCGTCTGCCCGCAGGTCACGTGACTGTGGTTGTTGTCAAAGGTCACCACCAGGGGTCAGGGGTCAGTAACCGTAGAGGGCGCGCGGCTGCGGGCATGTCACCAGGGGGCGTCCGGTGGACATGCGCACCTCAGAGGGGTTCCGGTCTCTGTTAGTGCACTGCCCAGCGGTACCCGCTCCTCCCCAGCACCTCTGGTGGCGGTCAGGCACACTAAGGCGCCGAGTTTGGCTTATAGTGGCGTGTGAGGCCCGCTCTGCAGGTAAATCCGGATTTTTGACGGAATTTGAACAGACTCCAGATCACCTCTCACCTTAGGCATGCTGGCCGGGCTGGACCCTACCCCCCCCCCCCCCCCCCCCGACACACACACACACAGGCTGCGTGTGAAAACCCCTTCTCAGACTCTCGTGCAGTGAGACCGAGGTGTGCGGCACAACAGAGAACCGTCCTTCTCCGCTGTGCTTTTAAATGAATGGTCTCCTTTCAACACCTTTTATTCTTGTTTCACTGGAATGTAGACCACCCTCCGCGGGTCAAAAATCTACCGCAAAAAATGTAACATAAAAAAGAAAGGGCGTTAAAGATGATTATCTAAAAAAAAACGGGGTATGTGTGTTTATTTACGAAAAAAGTCGTTTGTAGCTCATGAAACACAAGAGTCATTTCAGTGGTGAAGCAGGTTCATTCATTTCCACTCCTACGTGTGACAGTTCTCTAAGAGAAACTGGCTCCATTGAGCATACAGCAACACTTCAGTTTTTTAACCACAAGAAGTACATTTCTTTATTTAGGAAAAAAGTTAACTGGTTATTCATAAGTGGGAGGGATACTTAACATATACAGGGGTATTTGTTATTCTATTATGATTATTATTTCTTCTATACATCTTTTAACAGGTGTGTTATCCAACAGCCCATTTTTTGGAAAAAAATATCATCATGGAATCACAATGTTTTAATATCAGAATGGATAATCTGATTGTGTTGAAACTTTCAGGTCTCACAGTCAGGATGTTCGTCAACATTTTACAATATAGAAAAATTCATTTCTCATTGTATATCTCATTAGTACAATCCTCTCATAATTGGGGTGTCAGACAACATGCTCTATGGGGCTCTCAGTTGGAAAATTTAAAGGTCCTGGATAGATCTGACCATTTTTATATTTTTTCAAACTTTAACCAATTTTCAAAACTATATTGTCTATACTTCTCATGACATATGCTTTAAACAAGTTACTAGAAACAATTGGCTCAACATTGTGCCTCCAAGATTTTGAAAAAAAAAGTGAAAACACTAGAAAATCACAGTTTTTGTTGATTTTCGGAAGGAAAAATTCCTCAGAGCTATACAAAACCCTATGTTGGAATGAAAGATCATCTAAAGATGCACCAAAAAATGCCACTTTTATATCCATGAGATACGTTTATACAACATTAGCCTTAAAAAACCCTGTTTTCGGTAATTTAGCAGGTTTAAAAAATCTGACCCGGGAGGTCTGAATTCTGCGCCGACGTTTGGTAGGTTCCATGCGTTAGAGTTTCCATTTACACGGAGGTCTTGTGAGTATTTGTAATCGTTGGCGTTGATCAAAACCTCTATTTGTTGGTATTCTATAATTTCCAGAATCAGTGACATTCCTTTTGATACACAGACGTTACAGACCCCTTTTTTGTCCCATGGATGGCCATCGGTCATTACTCACATATGGATATGACTCTGCCCGACCCTCTGTATGGTCCCCTGGCTGCCTGACTTTAGTCCCATTCTTAAACCCGACATTCGCTGAGCTCCGAATCACCTACGATAGGCCCTACGATGTCCCCCGATGTTCCTAGTCTCTAGAGACATTTGTTTAAGAGAAATATGTTCCCGATTGTCTATGATTTTCTATATTATGTACTTTAGTGCATCGGGAGGTCTTAAATGTCTATCATAGTAGGTGGACGCCGGGCCTTACGATGGTCTTGCGCATCGAAAATACTATAACCAATTTTAGTTAATCATAACCAACCATCGGATCTGTGAATACCAGATCAACATTTTAAATGAAGTATCGATGTTGTATACAACACATAGCCTACCCTGTTTCCCTGGAAATCCGATAGGCGGATCACAGAGATTTCCAGCGCGACACATAAAGACCTTTGTCTTTTATATTCAATACATGAGCACACCTGCTATCTAGTGTTTTGTTTGCGTCGGGAGTTAATGGACACCCATTACTGGATAGCTATGTACCATGATGAAAAGCTATAAAATGTATAAAATGACGTGAATAGATCTATTGTATGGCAGATCTAACCCAGATGTAAAGGGTAGATCATGCCGGCCATTCGGCTGAATTCTATTGCAGTATGAATAAAGAGAATTTCAAAAAAAGTATAGGCTTCAGTTTTGGATTGTGAACTACCCATGACCGCATGTGCTAGTTAAAAGAAAAATGCATTGGCACGTCTCTATCTACACGTTCGGATCGCCCAGCACGCCTCTTGACAGCTGGACGTAATCTCAATAAACGCGCCGTGCAATCTGCCTCTCCTGGTGGAGGGAGGTCGGGAGGAGGGGCAGCGTGTCGGAGTGGGCGGGGGTCGGAGATGCGGGTCAGGAACTCAACGCTGGAAAACCAGGTAAACAGCTCCCTCCAGCACAGCCGTGCGCTTCTGTAACGCGCGCTCTGATTGGTCCGCCTGGGCGTATGCTCAGTAGATAGAGCCTCTCTTCCTAACGGTGATTTACGAGTTCTGATCCCTGTTTGCCCTCGTAATCCCAACCCTCTCCGACACTCACACACGTCCGCCGGAAGTCCCGTGCCCCACGTGGGGGCCGGCCACGTGGGGGCGCGGGAACAAGCTGGGAGGCGCTAGAGGGCGGTCCGTACGGCGGCCATGTTGAAGTCATTGACAAGGTCAAGGCGGCCGGGCACGCGCTCCTTAGTCTCCTTCACGTGATGCAAGGCGGATGAAAGGACGCGGTCCGAGCCGCTCCTCAACCCCGACACCCCGCCGCCCCCCGCCCCGCTAGGCGGCGCACGTGGCGCCATAAGACGGGTCAGCGGATTGGTTGACGTGCGAGCATGCGAAGTGAGCACGGCGCACGCGCAGTGCGGGGCGCGTGACGTCACCGCGCGCCGAGGTGAGCACCGTTTAATTGGGATCACGTGGCGTCCAGTGACCGGTGCTGGTTACCCGCGGACCTGTGTAGACGGAGTTAGGGACGTCGGGTACCAGCGGATCATGATGAGGGCAGAGCGTTTGAAATGTTTAACTGGTGCCTGTATGGGTCATGATGGGGGCAGAGCGTTTGAAATGTTTAACTGGTGTCCTGTATGGGTCATGATGGGGGCAGAGCGTTTGAAATGTTTAACTGGTGCCTGTATGGGTCATGATGGGGGCAGAGCGTTTGAAATGTTTAACTGGTGTCCTGTATGGGTCATAATGGGGGCAGAGCGTTTGAAATGTTTAACTGGTGTCCTGTATGGGTCATAATGGGGGCAGAGCGTTTGAAATGTTTAACTGGTGTCCTGTATGGGTCATGATGGGGGCAGAGCGTTTGAAATGTTTAACTGGTGTCCTGTATGGGTCATAATGGGGGCAGAGCGTTTGAAATGTTTAACTGGTGCCTGTATGGGTCATGATGGGGGCAGATCATGTGAGATGTTTGAATGATGCCTCACATGGATTGTGATGGGGGCAGACTGTGAAAAATGCTTGACTGGTGCTTCGAAAGGATCAAGATGGGGGCAGAGCGCATGAGATGTTTGACTGGTGTACTGTATGGGTCATGATATGGCAGGGTATATGAGATGTTTGACTGGTGTCCCATATGGGTCATGATGGGGGCAGACTGTGATAGATGTTAGACTGGTGCTTCGAGGGGATCAAGATGAGGGCAGAGCGCATGAGATGTTTGACTTGTGTCCCATATGGGTCACGATGGGGCACAGCATATGAGATGTTTGACTGGTGTCCCATATGGGTCATGATGGGGGCAGACTGTGATATATGTTTGACTGGTGTCCTGTATGGGTCATGATGGGGGCAGACTGTGATAGATGTTTGACTGGTGCTTTGAAAAGATCAAGATGGGGCAGAGCGCATGGGATGTTTGACTGGTGTCCCATATGGGTCATGATGCAGCAGAGTATATGAGATATCATGGGGGCAAACTATGATAGATGTTTGACTGGTGCTTCGAAAGGATCATGATGGGAGCAGAGCGCATTAGATGTTTGACTGGTGCCTCACAAGGATGATGATAGAGGCAGAACATGTGAAAAGTTCGAATGATTCCCCGCAGCCCAACCTCCTGGTTTATTTAGCCGCTTTGTCCAAAAAGTCTTCCTTCTTCCAGTTTCACATTCTTGTTAGTGTGTCCATCACGAACGAACTTTTTTGAACCCACGGCCTGCACTGTTTTGAACCCATGTTCTTATCACCGCTTTTTCCTTAGTCCTCAACTAAATTTCAACTTTCGACTGTGGTTATTAGACTTTTCACCAGTAAAGGTGTGAGTAACCACCCACCTATTTGACTTGGTAAATGGTAGCCAATAAAAATTAAAAACGTATAAGAACATGATGACCATTTTAATCCCAATAAATTCAAAATAGGACACCACACAATAAAAAAAACGCCTCGACAAATCACGGCAGCAGAAATCAGTAAGCGGGCAAGAATATGTTGAGTGGAAAGCGACCACTGATGACCAATATCACCGTTAAACTCTTTGGGATTCCGCCACTGACCGATTTCTTACTTAAAGGTAACAGAAATTAAATAACTGATATCATCGTTGGCCAATATAAACCCTACCCTATGAAAACCGAGAGGGAACCTGGTTGTATGTGATGTTTTTGTTGGATGGGTATGAAGGGGATAAAGCATCAGAAACACAATAGATTCTAACCGAATCCCAAGTGCTCATTCAATTCACATCATTCATAGGATGTACACTCCCACAATAAATGCACTTAGATGAAAAAGCATTTGGCCTGGCCGTGGGGCTTTCTCATGTCGCCATTTCAAGGGCTGCCCACTAGTATCAAGCACCTGAACGCCGTGATCAAACCACATCACATGTGTTCACACTTTGATGACAGTCCTCGGGACGTTCTTGCTGTAATGATACTCAAAGGATGCCTCTCGAGTTCCCTCAGTTCAGAGAATGTTTGGTTTGTGTGTAGTTATCATCCACCTAATATGAACCTGTCATTATAAACGTATAGAATCTCGAGATCGCTACCGAGGAGAATACGAATCTATAGTCGTACTATCCTAGGAGAGTACATAAAAAGAAACACCTAGCGTGCAATTCAGTGTGTGACAAGATTGGCGGCCATGTTGTGATTAAATATGCAATACTGAATAGTATGTACACAATTAACATGCTTATGATGCCAATGCGTGTACATCACCTTAGAGTCGACTCTACGCAATAAAGTTGCTCACTCTCGGGTATTACTCTGATTACAAGGAATCAGAAACAGGTTAATATTGTATCCACATGTTTATTTGGATGTTCAGTCATACCTGTCTATTTGTGTATAGTATCGTGTATATATATGCACATGTTTATTTGGATGTTCGGTCATACCTGTCTATTCATGTATAGTATCGTGTATGTATGCACATGTTTATTTGGATGTTCAGTCATACCTCTCTATTCGTGTATAGTATCATGTATATATCCACGTTTATTTGGATGTTCAGTCATACCTGTCTATTCGTGTATAGTATCGTGTATATGTGCACAGGTTTATTTGGATGTTCAGTCATACCTGTCTATTCGTGTATAGTATCGTGTATATGTGCACAGGTTTATTTGGATGTTTAGTCATACCTGTCTATTCGTGTATAGTATCGTGTATATATGCACATGCTTAGTTGGATGTTGGGTCATACCTGTCTATTCGTGTATAGTATCATGTATATGTGCACATGCATATTTTGATATTCGGTCATACCTGTCGATATGTGTATTGTTATGTGTATGTATTCATATATATTTTGGATGTTCAGTCAGTCTGATGCATAGTGTCCGTTAGGCGGGGTTCTACTGTATTTACTTGGACGCTCAGTGATACCTGTCTATGCATATATGGTATTGTGTACACATGTTTATTTGGACATTCAGTCATACCTGTCTATGTGTGTCTAGTATTGTGTATGTATACATATACATATATAGGAGGGAGATATCTGCTCAGATCTCTGCCCACTATTAAAAACCGATCAGGTTGAACGCATTCCGCCGTGTATTTTAAATCGGTCAACAAGAAGCCTCACACTTAACACCTCTGATGACCTTCTCCCTGGATGTCAGTTTTCATGTCAGCCTCCTCCAGACACCTTGTCCAACCCTCCCCGTCTATTCTAGCGCTGTCATTGGAACGCCATTCATATGAAATGATCCAATCTTGCAACGCGATCCCAGGGGAGAGGATGTGATTGGATTCGGCGGAGGCGGCGGCAGGTTGGTGGGAGCTCATCAGGCTCGTCGTGGAGAATCACGGAGATCTCTTACGTCTGAGACTAACGACCTGTATCCGTTCCCACCCCTGATTCCCATCTCATCGGGCGCAGGCCACTTCTGAAACTAGACACTCACACTTGACTTCCAATTTCCCAGCCCGGTACAATATCGGTGAGGTCCTTAACTCACCTTAGAGCCCCCCCTGGTGGAGAGTGACCCGCGCTGAACCCCCTGGTGGTGGTTAATCCGCTCGTATGTACCCCGGTACCCCGCCACCCTTCCCGCTGCTGTTCTACCCTACAAGGGGACAGGACAGGTCCCCCAACCTCTCAAACTCTGACCCGAGTCCTTGTCGATCATTGCGGGGAAGTTCTTGCAGTCATCCCACCTCTCTACATGCCTCTCCAACGTTCACACAGCCCTCAACGTTGTCGCCCCCGCCTCCCACGCCCGCCGTCCCACGCCCGCCGTCCCACGCCCGCCGTCCCCCGCCCACCGCCCGCCGTCCCCCGCCCGCCGTCCCCCGCCCGCCGTTCCCCGCCCGCCGTCCCTTAAGGGTGAAGGAGTGGACACAGACAGGGACGTTGTTGATACAAGGTGTGGGTGGGCAGGCTATTATGCAGGGAATGGTAAAGATGGCAGGGTGTTTCTCTAAAACGTGGCGTGGAGAAGACGCTCACGATCACAGGTGAGAGGGAGAGAGGTGGTAGGGTGTGTCTGTGGGTATCAGATGTACCTGTGTGCCACCATGTCATGTACGCCGACGGCAATTTGAACAACCGGTATTAAGTAACATGGTTGTGGGACCTTTTCTAAAAGCTATAAATTCAAAGATGCATTCATGGATATGCTAAAGAGACACATGTTATAAATACCGTGAAGGTAAACATGATGGGCATCTTTAAGAACTTTTTAGATATTGCGTGGAAAACCTATTTGTATGTAGAACAGAGCGATTTGAATTTAGTTACCGACTTAGTTCTGACATCGAGACGAGAGCAAATCAATGGGGATTCAAAAGAGTCGTAACAGGACAGTTATTGTGAAATGGTATCTGAATACATTCAGTTCCCTTTCCTTTGTCTAATACGTTATGTATAGTTCAGTCAGCGATCCGCTGAGACTCATCAATCACAACCAGTCCGCTTACATACCGATATTTGTTAATGGATTTATTGAAACACTCGCCCAAGGCAAGCTTTACATTACGAATACCATCAGTTGAAATAATATATTATGGACATTAAATGACAATAAGCAGAATAATAAACATGATGCTTGATATATGGTGTTTGCTTGTTGCGTTTGGAGTAGAGTGGGATTCACACGATGGGATTCATGTACCTCACAGGGTGTTTTTCTGAGACAAATCCTCCTGAGATTCTGTACTTAAACACAATTTCTTCGTCTAAATGATAGGGTTTCATTTCCCTGAGACATGTTTTCCTCCCTGTAATTGTTAAAGACATTTCCCCTTAAAAAGGAATAAAATCGCATGAGATTTTGAGCCCTGTTAGGTACTTAAATCCCATCGTGTGAATCCCACTTAAGAGTCATACACAGAGGCATTTGTGTCACCTGAGTTAAGTCACATGTGTTTAGTCTCCAATATAAAGTCACCTGTATCAATTCACCGTGTTAAGTCACCTGTATTTAGTCCCCTGTCTAAAATACCTGTATTAAGTCACCTGTGTAGAATCACCTGTATCAAGTCACCTATGTTCATTTACTTGTGTTAAGTCACATGTGTTAAGTTAGTTATATTAAGTCACCTTATAAAGTTACCTGTATTAAGTTACCTATATTAATTCACCTGTGTTAAGTCACCTATGTTAAGTCACTTGTGTTAGGTTACCTGTGTGAAGTCACTTGTATTAAGTCACCTGTGCCGTGAATAGAGGCGACACCTGGACAAAAGACAGGGCGGGGCTGGTTGGACGCACACCCCGCTGCCCTGACCTCTGAGACGAGGATGAAATGACCTCTAGCGACCACAGTGAAGGTCAAGCAGGACCAAACTGCCATGGCTATTCGAAGGGCAGTTCTCAAGCCACGTGACAAGAAGCTGGCCTGGGTAAAGGCGCACAATAGAGACTATTTGCGGGTCTGTTGATCGGGTTTCTAGTCTCATCAACTGCCAGGGTAACACTGCGTTTAGAAACAGAGGATGCAGATAAACCTGAGAACGATCGAGATAACGCTGAATATATTCCACAGTATGATAGCAAGTTCAGTTTTAGTTAGCAACTAGGAGCAAATGGTATATTCAACATTCATGAATGAGCGTAGAATTACAAATAAAAAAGACCCAATTAATTCTTTGGATAATGTTCAGTCAATGGTGTATTTTCTGTATCCCACTTGCACCCGATCAATCTGCCATTAGAATCTAGGACCCAAATATATCAAGCACCAGTGGGTCAATTAGGTATTTTGATGATTGTTTATGGCCAATTGGGCACACCCATAAGACACTGAGACACTAGCCCTGCTCTCCTTTCCCAATGTCACAATTTTAGTTGTTGTTATTTTTTCGCAGCAAGCTAAAAGTCTATGTAACTAGTCTAACCTCACTCGGAGTATATTGAGCGTGTGGCCCACGCTCAATAAACTGCACTTATCTTCAGAATAGTCTACATGCATGATTTGGGGAATGCCGAGCGTCAAGAGAAATTGAAAAGACCACGGACACTAATCCAGTCCTTTATAAGACTGACCTTACATGTTTTCGTTGGTGAGTTCTATGTATCACTGTCCACAAGAACCCCAACGCGACAGTAATCTGACACAGATATCTGCGAAACCCCTAACGGCGATCAACTGAGAACCTGTCTGAGGGTGACAGAAAATAAAATACAAGGCAAGATTCTTGTCCATAAAACATATCTGAACATGTACAAATGTACAGTGTAAACAATGTTTACTCTGCAGGATAGAGAACGATTCGAATCAGGGTAGACGTTTGATATCTGTGCATTTTGTAGACAATAATAAGAGACTTCGTTGGAGGACCATGTCAAGGACTGATTAATGATTGCGTTAAATAAATATCGAGGTGCTGATAGGTAGAGTTTTATTAAATATCCTGGAGAGAAATTTCTGGTATCCTTTCTTCCTGTGATTTGAAAGGGCAAATCGTGTTTATTAAACGGGGGCCATCCCAGGAATCTTCTATGAGTGCCATAGGAGAGTATAAGAATGGTTACTTTAGATATTAAACGCCCCCCCCCCCCCCCCGGTGGTCGTTGGTCATTACTCAGCGAGTGGTATCACATTGGAGTTCACCATCTTGTCCAGAAACACACACTCTGTATAGAAACTCGAGGCAATATAGAATCCGTGCAGGCAGCCGTGAGAAGGGGCAGGGCTGGTGCATCGAGCCTGTATTCACTGTCAGACCACCTCACTCAGGGTAATATTGTCCGGGGTTACACTGAACAAAGGTGTAAAGGTAAGTGTTTGAGAGGAAATTGAAGGTGTCGCTAAACCAATATGGGAGAGCCAGCAGGTGATAATGAGAATGGACCCACATGGGCGAGCATTACACACACAACGATCGAGCATGGGCAAATATTATCATCAATTTACCAATGGACGTTTATGAATCACCAATCCACTTCCCCTGGAGATTTCTTTGAGGTGTGGGGATTAGTTGACCACTTTGGTAGATTTACAGTGATGCGGATATGCGACTGGTCCTGGGAAATTCGATACGCCTCATCCGGCTTAAAGCCACCTCTCGAGGCACGTGCTTTATGTTCAATGATGACACCCACATGCAATTCACCAGCATGCATTTCCCAGTGTGCATTCCCCAAACGTCCAGTCAGTTGACGGCCTACGCTTTGAGGAGAACGTCTTAATGGGATGCCAAAAATATCTGAGTTGATTTGAAAAAGGCGGTCGTCGGTTTTCACTGGGATATAAAGCTTGGACTTGTTCCTCACACGCATGCCCACAATATGATACTGAATAAAAAGGCGTAAGAAGCGGTAAATATTGATCCGGAGAAGCCATCTAAGCAGGGAGGTACATCCCGGGGACCTCTCAAAGGTGTTCTATTCACAGATACACATTCAGACTTTTCGCGTTGTATAGACGCCCCCCGCCCTCCACAGCGCATGCGTGACTTTTTCCATCTAGCGCCGACAGAGGGGGTAATTCTCAAGACAATCTCATGATCCGGTAAATTCTATTAGGCGGGGAAAGCGTCTTTGTGGTGTAATCCTCAGGCTGGAATTTGGAGGCAGAGACACATGCGGGCTGCGGCCACCAGGGGGAGACAGCAGAGGGTAATTGGTATACATTAGGATTTTACAGCGTCGTGTAATATAGACACAAAAGTTCCTTTTTACCCTGCACAGTAATGGCCGTCCACGCAATATGAGCCTACCTCGCTCAACTAATATTTGAACAGCAAACATGCCAGAAATGTCTAAAGAATTCCCCTTTTTTCTTCTTGAGTATATTTTCTATTTTCATGGAGTAGGAGTGTCTGCGGACGGGGGAGGGTTGTAATGTACGTAAAAAGGCCGGCAGTAGGGGATGATCCTGGTAGGGCGCGCTGAGCGGCGGATAATGAGGGTTTGATGTGGGCAGACGACTTTTGCAGACCGCGCCAATCAATGCACTGCGCCCTTACAGGCTATGTTAGCCCTCCCCGCCGGGTTTGGTGTGGAGGGGCGCCTCCCTAACACCAGCTTCCCCGCGTGTAAGCTGACGGCGCCCCCGGGACTCTCCCCCGCTCGGGCTGGCCGGTCTCTCCACGTACGCCCGCCGGCATGATGGGTCTTCATGCAGACGGAGGGAAGAAGGGTGTGCACAATTAGAGTCGAATAGTGGTCGATGGTCTTTTTAAGCTCTGTCATCGGCGATAGAGGCAAGGGTGTGGTTAGGCAGAAGGGTATGGTGGGTGGGCAATCTACTCCCGCCCCTCTACACCCCATCACAACGCCAGAGAACACCCCCCTCCCCCCTACCCCCTCATGCCCAGTCGATTTCACTGAGGCTGAGAGGAAGTGAAGTAGGAAGGAACACGGATATTGTATGGCGATAATAGGGGCAGGGCGAGACAGACAAGATGGTGGGCAACTGACTTCCGGTAGAGGTGCGCCGATCTGCCACCAG
Organism: Alentia gelatinosa; assembly: GCA_950022655.1. Classification (NCBI taxonomy): domain Eukaryota; kingdom Metazoa; phylum Annelida; class Polychaeta; order Phyllodocida; family Polynoidae; genus Alentia; species Alentia gelatinosa. The sequence goes on from OX465592.1 coordinate 18,806,850, forward strand.
GAAGCTCTGAGAAGAGCGGATATGGCGATGGCCCCGTTAAAGACGGCGCTACGACACATTACCGTCGCCGGAACCCAGTGTAATCACGTGATACCGAGGGCGGTGTATTGACCACCAGAGGGAGCCACTTCTAAACCCTGGAGGACTCGTGCCGCCCCTGGTGTCCTGTCGGGCGGAAGAGGGATTCGGCGATGACAATAGATAATGCCCACAAGTGATGGTACCAGGCTGCGTTCCCTCTGCCCCTCTTACCCACTTCCCAGCCCCCACCCTCCACCCCCTACCCCGACCCCCTCCTCCACCTCCTCCACGTCCTCTGGAGAGGGTAAACTAATGTCATGTGTAGCCACACTCCCTGGAATTGTTCGACAAACTCCAACTTACATTAAATTATAAAACTGAATAAACCAATTATGCTTGAGACTACGCCTGTGCTAATATAAATGTAGATGCCATGATAATTACGTGTACCTTTGTCTCAACCCAATATTGACTTGTTTTTTTTTCTGAATCAGAAGTCTGTAAACTAGATATGTATCCTTTGAAATGACCAGAAGCGAAATGTAAAAATCAGTCTATCGAACTATATTATAAGGTATGTATTTGGATTATGGGTAAACTGAAAACATATGACAAGAGGTGACCAGAATGCAATCTAAATGTCGAGTCTAAGGATAGCTGATATAAATGCACATCGTGATCCAAACGGAAATGACTGACATTTATGTATATCTGTAAGTGTTAACGAAAATCAGCTGAGATTGACATATTGCAAGGCTCGTATGTTGTTATATAAAATGCAGAAATGGCTGCCAATATAAATCAAAGAGACCAACGTGAAATACCTAAGAATATAACAAGATATTGTCAACAACAAAAATATGATAAAAACTAGTGCTCCTTCTACCCTAAATATATCCCAATATGATGTAGGCTTATCTAAAAGATGCTCCATCTAATTCTACTGTTATACTGTCAACTTTAGGCTCGAGGCCTGCATTCCTATTAGACATTTCGTCTATCATGTTATCCCACCCTAGTACTAGGATGTGATAGCATGATTCGCTCATGTGTTCATTGATGGATCGAAAGAAGAAATTCAAAATGGAATTGATGGCTAAGTGTGCTGAGAGAGACAAGTTAGTGTATTTTGTTATTGAAATTCGGACGATTTAGATTCTAGTATAAGCCAATTATAGCGCATCTATGAATTGATCTAAACTGCTATGGTGTGGGGGCCTGGTATGGGCTGGTTGTTTATTCGATTATGGTGCCAGTCTGTACTTGGCATTACCTGGCTAGCACTAAGTTATTGTTGATCTTGCGCTCAGAGTTCTTGTTTAGCTTTGATTTATTTTGTCGTTAAATTTTGCAAGGTGCTCTATGTAACATAATATGCTTAATGGGGGCCTTAAAAACCAAATATCTAATCAGGGCAATAGCATTCAAAGCTGATTGGGCCTGGGACACACTCAGGTAAATTGCACAGAGTAGGACGATGATATAGACTTCAGCTCGCTATACACACCAAGCCTCCACTCTTTGCTAGCCAGCCCTGTAGGATTGGTAATGGTGCAGAGAACCAGTATGTCTTAGAGCATTTTAGAGAAGTGCCAAGCTGACCATAACTAATCACTCAGACACCACTGGAATACTTCAGTGGTGTCTGAAATATTTATACCTAAAAAGGCAGGTGTAGAACTGACTTATGGCCCAGCCCTTACTGGGTTATAGTAAACAGGCCACTGACTGGATACAATTTGCACCTTTCAGTTCTTCTCTTTGGGCTCCAATGCTTATTTACCAAAGATGGACACTGCATCATTTATTCATAGTTATATGCAGATATCTAGCCGTCAGCATGGAAAGATGAATTCAATAACCGCTTGGACTGGTTTATTTTGTACTTTATGTGCGGAAATCTACACCAGATGACGGATTTATAGAATATCTCAAAGATAAATTCACATGACCATGTCCTCCACTCTCCGCCCTGATTCTCAGTGCTACTCCGCACTCCCCAATCGGAATTCCGTCTCACAGAGTCAACATTTATGATTTACAAGCCACTCCTTGTCCCCCGGGCAGACAGAGAAATCCAAGCTCATGTTTCCACAATGCAGCCCTGAATCCTACTGTTAAGCCGTGAGATCTAAATAAAGATGTAAAAATGTCAGACGAGGGAAGAGGTTATAAGTGCAAAGCATGCTGTGGCTTGGCGGTGTTTATACAAGGAGCAATGACGCCGTAATGTATAGAGTCGGTGTTGACAGGAGATTGACTGGGGCTCACTACCATGTCATTGTTTCTCTCAGTCGTGCTGTCACCAGGATCTACTCTTCTGAAGCCTACAACTCCAAGTAGCTCCTTAGCTTTGTGTCTGTCATTGCCGCACCCCACTTCAATGCCCAGTATTTTTACGCGCATGGCTCGTTTTCGTGTATTTTTCATCCATGAAACTCCAATCGTGAGTCGACCATCTTTGTTCATCATGTTTTAACACTGAACCCGGTCATGTATGATCAAAGCCTCTGACAGTGTCACAGTCCATGTTTATTGTGGCAATCATTTTGGTCATTGACATCAGTGGAGTTTTTCAAAGGTGGCGACTTGAGCTACGAGACGATTAAAGCTGCGTTGTCATGGAGTGTTTGTGTAAGTGTTAATTCAGCCCAGAGAGGGAACACCATCGGCATATAGATGTTGCCTTGTGTGTGGCAACAATTCTACCCTCTATCAAAAAAGCAACATTTTTCTTGTCGGGTTCCGAGTTGGACCCAGGCAAACATGTTGTTTCCTGTGAGAAGCCCGCGCAATTGAAGATAGAAACTTCACCAGGACTACAATACCAACCCGTCTACAGAAATTCTCACGTTGAATACTGCCACGTAATGAGTATCCGTCTGAAGGTCGCCGACGTCTTAAACATAGCGCTATGCAGGTAGAAAGGAGGAATGAGACAGGAAACGGCATCGATGCTTGTACTCATTATGAACTACTTTGACACAAAGTGTTGAAAGTTTCACACTATTCAAATAAACCTTACCGCAGAGTGTATTCGTATGAAAGGGTATTATTTAAACTTGTTTTGGTTTAACATGTACCCTCAAAAGCGTACACAAATGTACATGTATACAGGTTTTGAGATCAAACAGAACATGTGGCGTGGGATAGTGCATGGTCATTTTGGGTATCTTGTAAAAAGCTTCATAATTATCTATGATTAAAGCACTAAGATGAGTTCCTCTCACATTATATTCTGCTCATGAAGTTTATCTAACCTAAATATTTGAGGTTCCAAAACTTGTTGAATGTCAATCGATAGCAATTTTTGTCCAACCAAAACCTTTAAGACAGAAACAACGGAACGAAAAAATGATATAAACACGTCAATTGATTGCAACTTTGATACTTGGACTTTCAATCTTCATCTCATACGACTACATGTTGTACTACTACTACTTCTACTATTACTACTACTGCATCTTATGAATGAAACTTGATAGTTCATAGCTGTAAAATATGAGATCTCAGAGCTCTACAACCCCTTAGGGCCGCTACACTCATTACGACCCCACCCACACTGAAACACACACTCTATACACCCCAATACACATGCCATACGACTACACACAGCTCTACACTCCACACACAAACCCGTACACCCCTGCGCCCCTCACACACCTACACACATCTACGCACACCTTACACCCCGATGTACAGACACCATACTCACCCCTTACACCCACACCCACACCCCTGACACCACTTATACCCCTCCCCAACCCACACACATAAACCCTAACACACCCCATACACTTCACACACACACACACACACACACCTATACACACACTCTCTCTCTCTCTTTCTCTATCTCTCTCTCATCCGAGACACACATAGCTACACCCCCAACCCCCTAAAAAATATATAAATAAAATACACACACACCCCATACCCACACCCCATACACACCACATACACCCCTTGGATGTCATGCCTGTTCTATATGCTTCCTCCTGTGCCTTACCCGCCCTCCACGCGGTGCCTTGTCAGTGTTCGCACGGCGGGGGGTCGGGTTGCCCGCTCCAGGGCTGCTCCAGGTAGCTCGTCCCTACTCCTGTGTCGGGAATAGACGGGGGAAGGGGGAGGGCGCAGTTCACAGGTGAAACTGTCCTGTCGCCTCAACCAAAACACCGCCCGCCAGTGGATAGCGAAGTAGCGTCCCCTCGTGTGTACCAGCCACACGCCGTTCCCAGTGAGATCCTTCTCTCGACAACAGGATGGTATTGCGGTGCGATGATATTAGGAAACATCCATACTGTGGACGAAATGGTTCCTGTTCGAGGTCAGTCGTCGATTTCATACTGCCTGACGCCACAGGCGGAAGGCAGTATGAAATCGACGACTAACCGAGAACGGGAACCACTTCGTCTACAGTAAGGATGTTTGCTTATTATCATATACCTTTAATTGGTGAAAAAACTCCATTTTAATGACAAACAAAGTCGCAGTCGCAGCGGGCACGAACATCCCTAGCAGCGGGCAGTATCTAATAGACATTCGGACATAGGTATATAATAATGAATTTCCACTGGCCAAGACAAAAACAAGGATTTCCGATCCCTCCCTATAAGGATCGGACGTTGGTTCAGTCCCAAAGATTTAATGCCTGAAATTGTTGTCAGAGACAAAGCGACCTTGATTCTTTATGGTGCCTATCGACTAACTCTCTGAACCGTGATCCATGAATGATAAAATCAACCCGGCTTGAATTTGCCAAATGGATATATGTCGTCGGTTGGTCTTGATACATTTTGTACTCATTACTAACATAATCGGTCGGTGAGTGTCTTGTTTCCTAGTTTCTATTGACCGATATCATGTGAAAGGTGACATATGTAACATCGGTAAGCAGTAACCAATAGATGTATGGGTATGATAAATTGATCAATGGTTGCCACATAAGGAATTTTATGTTCTATCACCCATCTATTACGAAATCCCCATTGTGATTGTTTCTAAGCTGTTATTACCCATATCGATTGAACACGGATTTAAAATCCATTGATTACGGGCCTGAAAACATGGATTACTGGGAAATACACTCTTAAACAGATTTGAAGTCCTTTTGAACATGGCGAGTAAAATATACTACCGGCCGATAGTGGTAGCAGACCTGATAATGGCATATTCTTGCATTAATTTATTCATGAAGATAGATGATGAATAAAAAAACTACTGTTGCCTGATCATTTGTTTCTGTAAAATACTCACGGTTGATGCCGTAATACACACATTAATGTTCGTATATTATTACGCGTCAAACATTCATGGTTTACGACCGTCTGTCCACAAAACCATCGCTGATGGTCTTTATAGACTGTTAAACCATCAGGGCACGCCTCCGCTAATTTATGCGGCGACCTTGACACAAGAGTACACTGGCCACCAGAGTAGACGCTTGCTTTTGACGAAATTCAAACGAGAATAACGGAGAAACGGTCTGACCGATCTTCTTCATATTTGCTACGATTATAGGCTATGTGTATCCCTTACTCGTGTTAAAATTTCATTGCTAAATTCGTATTGAAAGCATGGGAGTTGTTCCGCGTTCGATTCCCGTCCGTCACCCGTACTCATATCCGTTTTGATATGACCTTTCCTATTGTTTTGAGGGTCAACTATCAGAAATCATAAACAATAATTATTCCGGTTCCCAACAAATTCTTGGTCTTTCAGGTAAGGCCTTTGATATGAACTTTTGCCATCTCTAACAGCATAAGACGTGCGCCTTATTGATAGCGCGTGATATATGCTAAGCTATATGCTTGCTATATGCTAAGCTATATGCGTGCTGTGGGCTATACTTTATGCGTGCCATATACTAAATCATAGGCGTGCTATAGGCTACCTAACGCTGAGGAGAAGCTGAGGAGGGTCCGAGGGGGCAGGTTTAACGGGGTTGCTCTCTTAAGAGCAACCTGAGAAAGAAGGCACCATGATAACATATCTCTCTGCACGGCATAGCTGATAGGGAGATTGTTTAACGTCCCAGGGGACGTGAGGGTATATAAAGAGCTACTGTATGGACTAACTCCAGGTTCAGCAGTTTCTCACTGGTTTTACATCACAGGGGTGGTGATCAAAACTCTGAGATGAATTCAGGTGGAAATCTCACTCCGACACATTTGCCGGGGTGACTGTTCTTTTAGTTCCCATACCACATAGACATGGTATGAGACGAACTGGCCTCTGATGTAGCAGCAAGTATACTGCTCCTTGGGATGGAGGAGAAAGGTGGCTGCACACCGTACCACATAGGCATGGTATGAGAAGGACTGGCCTCTGATATAGCAGCAAGTCTTTCACTGCTGGGATGGAGGAGAAAGGTGGTAGTACACCACAACACATATATAGTGTGAGAAGGACTGGTCTTTGATATATCAGTAAGTCTATCACAGCTGGGATCAAGGAAAAAGGTTGATGCAGTGGGAAGTGAGTTCATAACCTTGTGATTACGAGTCCAGTGCTTTAACCACTGATCTAGCTGCCTATCCCCATTGATAGAGAGCAGACTGTGATAGCTTAACTGTCTCAAAATGACAACATGAAATTCACTATGCCTCCTACATAGGAGGCATAATGAGGCATAGTGAGATAAAAATTACCGAGAGAAAGTGGGAAATGGTTACTATTAACTGTATTCTTATCGCTGATTAAATGATAGAGAATATATCTGCAGAGATACATATACGAACTCAGCAAGTTAGATTGTGTGGAAACGGTTCCCTGAGTGACACCACTGACTGGGCAGTGCACAAGGGACCTGCATGAGTTGAGCGTGGTGACATGACTTTAACAAAGACACGGCAGTCAGGTGGCCACCACAGGTAATCACCCATGGTGCTGAGTTGAGTGAGCGGATACGAACCATGCTTTTACAAGTACATCAGATAAGTCACGTGACACGCTCGGCCGCCATTGCTCGCCAGGGCGCGAAGATGATAGGAGCAAGGCATGCCGGGACGGGTCAACTGATTCACTGAGCAGAAAGAAACATGGCGTCATGGTGGTTGCTGAACCGCGCGGTACAAGATGTCAATATTAGTACGTGTCTTAGAAATAGTAGCATGTTAACTGAAATCGTTGTGTCTGCCAGAAAAGGCAGTTATCTCACTCCCCATAGACTCACTATTGGGAACTCGTATTCAACACCCATGAAGTATTCTTAAAAGGTACTCAGCGGGGGATGACCTGACAAACATAAGCCAGTTAACTCAAATAGCCAATTAACCAATTAGTCAATGATACAATCTAAACCGCACCCAATCCATAGCCACCGAAAATACGCCATTTCTTTGGTTCGCTTCGTCGCCTCATTCATCTTTCCCTCATGAGATCCACAAGCAAAACTCATGGGATATTTCAGTGGATATTGATCTCGATGTAGTACCTTCACTTCCTGTATCCTGTACCTCCCCCACCCCCACCTACCCCACTTCCTCTCGCCGGGCTTCCTGTGCCAGTCAGACTTTGGGGGAAGTGAACATAGTTTGTTTTCTTCATGAGTGTCTGTAATCAAAGACTTCAGCAAGTCTAGGAATGACACAATAATTCAAGGAGAGCTGTTAGCCTGCAGTTTTAAATCGCTTCCAATTTTTTTTAAGAACTGGTATTCGCCACTTGAAAGCATTTGCTCATGATATGTATGTGGAATTGTTTCTATGTTCACGTTGGCGGATTTCACAGACCCCCACTTGTCAATGCATGTATTGATTACGCATTACTTGAGCATCGGCAGACACGCCGGAACAATTCCCTGACCAGGCAGACACGGTGTGCTGACGCCGGCGCCTCCCCCCTGGCGGGCGACGCGGCAAGCACGCGCCAAAAGTCGTCTGCTCCGCGCGTGAAATTGAAGAAGAAGGGCGGGAAAAGTCGTCGACGGCGGCGGCGGAGGAGGAGGTGCTACACCCCTCCCCCTGCCCCCTTCCCAGCGGCCACCCACGGCGTCCACAATCCTCCAGCTCACCAGGAGACCATCGGAGAGTGATGAATGTTTCCATGGATACAACACACCTTCCTCCTTGGTCCGCGTTCACTCTCCGAACAGAGGCTTGGCGTGACACAATCAGCGTGAATAAATCGAGGCGTTGGTAATAGTTGGGCGGTACTTCACCTGGTTCCTCGGTTGGTTTGTGATTGTGTGTGTGTTTTTTTTCTCTCGGTGTGAGAGACTTCTGGGGGAGAGTGTATCGTGACGGACAGAGACAAGGAGTGAGGGCGACCCCGACATGACTTGCGTAATGTGTACGCAATATTTCTGATATTCCACATGAAGGAATCTCAACACAAAAACACCAAGGAGGTGAACGGGGTTAATACGGGAATCGTGATAGGAACGACTGCTTGGCTGCTCCTACAAGATAAACACTGAGATAAGCGTGGGGCCGGCGTGATAAGGTGCATTTTACATGAACTCACCCCCTCCCCTGTGGTAGTATCCATGCATATAGCACGGGGATATATGGTGCAGTTAAAGCAGGGGGACAAACACTCACATCTTTGTGTTGATATTCCCGTCCCTTGGCCAGAAATAAAAATTAATATCTTCGGCATGGGTGCCGGAAATATGGCACCACTTCAGAGAGCGGCTTTTCACACTTCTGACTGCCACCTACCCCCTACGCTCTCCCAGCGATATCGTCACACAACATTCCCAGTACGAGGAATGCAGCGAGGTTCAGGGATACAATCTGAGTTTGGGATCAAGGAATGGTGTTTAGGGCCTCGTGAAAAGGGCCAAGGTGTGAAGACTCTATACTGGCGGTGGTCAGCTCGAATGTTCAGTGCTCCACTTCTCAACGGTGAAAGGGAACAGAACATATATGCGCGTAGGAGGAGAGAAGCTGTATAGTGCATCCCCCTGGTCGCTGTAGTGTATGATTGAGTAAATAAAACGAATCTAAAAATCCACAGGGGTTCATCTTAACACCTTCAGAAAGGTACGGAGATCACTACGTGAGGATTGTGGGTGGTGTATGATAGATCATTATCCAGCGTTTAAAAGTCCCATTGCAAGAAATGATCCCTATTGATAAAACTAACGATGGTTTTGCAGACAGGCGGCTCTGTAAACCACTCCAGTTTGACGTTGTAATACACTCGCTAAGGCTTGTCTATTACTACGCGTTAAGCTTTCCTAGTTTAGGACTGCCTGTCCACAAAACCATCGATTAATTCTATGTAAACACAAAGGTACATCTAAAGAGCTTCAGAAAGGCATGGAGGTCACTGCGTAAACATGCTGGGTGATGTATGATTAAGTAAACACGGGGGTACATTTAAACTCTTTCAGAAAAGAACGGAGGTCACTGCGTAAAGAGTGTGGGTGGTGTATGATAGAGTAAACATGGTGGTACATCTAGACACCTTAAAAAAAGGCATGGAGGTCACTGCATAAGCATGATGGGTGGTGTGTGATGGAGTAAACACAGGGGTACATTTAAACACCTTCAGAAAGGCATGAAGGTCACTGTGTAAATATGGGGGAGGGGTGTATGATAGATTAAACATGGTGGTACATCTAGACACCTTCAGAAAGGCATGGAGGTAACTGCGTCAAGATCGTGGATGGTGTATGATAGAGTAAACACGCGGGGATATCTAAGCACTGTCAGAAAGCTGCAGAGATTACTACATAGAGACCGTGGGCGTTCTTCTGGTTATGGTTCTGACGGTGCGCCTGCTGAACTCTCTCTATGTCTGTCCCTTTCCGCCATCTCAAATGTCTTTTCAATGCTCCGATACCTATCGATCTAGCTGTCCCTGTGGTTTTGCATTCATTCTCTCTTCCAATCTCTCTTCTCCTATCCTTACCGTTTCTACAATATTTGCCTGTTTTCCCTATTCTTATGCCTCGTTCGCGTCTTTTCACCTTTTCACCATATCATGCTGTCCCCTCTCACGTCCCTTTAATATCTGCCCCATTATCGTTCTCCCTTTCTGTCCACATCTGTTAGCCTCCCCCCTCTCTCAGTTTAATCTTCCTGCCTTTCTCTTTCTCTCACCACTCTTCTTTTCTCTCGCTCTCTTTTTCTCTATCCCAGGTCATCTTCTTCCTTTGACCACCAGTGGACTAGCTGATGTCTCTCTTCCTCCTGGTCTGTTCCTGTGTCTCTCTAATCCTCCCCTCTCTGTCATGGTCTGTCCCCAGTTCTGTCTCGGCCTGCCCCTCTCATTCCTCTCACCAACACGGGTTGCTGTGCGAATCTCTTCATGGTTTAAACATTGATATGAAAGAACACCCTCAACGGTGAATACCATTTGTCAACAAACTCTTCAAATTAAAAAAGATGACGACAAAAACTCAGCTTTATTCCAGTTCGAGATATTGTAACATGTGCATACATCCATGTTGTATACATAACCTATTTTTATGTTACCCATAAAACCTTTCAGAAGACGAGAATATTTCAATGCAAAGTCTTAGCCCAGATGTTTGTATTGATTGAGAAGCCACTATTTTGGGTATAAAGAAATCCTTACTTTTTTAATATAGGAAAATATCTAAATCTGGAGAGTTCATAGAACATTAAGTCTTTCCTCATACCTGGCGTATTTAATGCACACAAAACTGTGCTACCACTTTGATCTACCCTCACCAGGTCACAGAGCTGGACAGTCTCTAGTGTAGTCGCGTTATCCAACTAAGTCAGGGGACATGGAAGTGGTGGTGGATAGGCATGAGGACGTGTATGATTGATCAGCGCCGACCAATTCTCTAAAGCCTCGGCCCACAAACCCTCCTACTCCCTCCAGTCTCAGCCCCACACACTCTCCCCCTCCCTCCAGTCTCAGCCCCACACACTCTCCCCCTCCCTCCACCCTCAGCCCCACACACTCTCCCCCTCCCTCCACCCTCAGCCCCACACACTCGCCCCCTCCCTCCAGCCTCAGCCCCACACACTCTCCCCCTCCCTCCACCCTCAGCCCTACACACTCTCCCCCTCCCTCCGGCACACTCTCCTGCTTCCTCCAACCTCAACCCATCATCTCTCTTTCTCTCCTCAGCCTTAGCCCAACATAACCCCCTGCTCCCTCCAGTATCAGCCCACACAAACCTGCTCCCTCCAGCCTTAGACCATACAGTCTATGGTTCCTTTCGGTCTCAGCAAATATTCTCCCCCTCCCCTCCGGCCCCACATACTCCTGCTTCCTCACACCTTAGCCCATACTCTCTACTTCTCCTCTCAGCCTCAGCCCCACATAATCTCCTGCTCCCTCCAGTATCAGCCCACACACTCTCACCCTTTCTCTAGCTTCAGACCTCACGCTCTTCTGCTCCCTCCAACCTCACCGCACACTCTACTGCTCCCTTCAGCCTCAGCCTCACACACTCCTCCCACCCGCTACAGCCATATTCCACACACTCTCCCCCTCCCTCCAGTCTCAGCCCAACACTCTCTCCCCCTCCCTCCAGTCTCAGCCCAACACTCTCTCCCCCTCCCTCCAGTCTCAGCCCAACACTCTCTCCCTGATCCCTCCAGTCTCAGCCCAACACTCTCCCCCTGATCCTTCCTGTCTCAGCCCAACACTCTCGCCCTGATGCCTCCAGTCTCAGCCCAACACTCTCTCCCTTATCCCTCAAGCCTCAGCCTAACTCTCTCTCCCTGATGCCTCCAGTCTCAGCCCAACACTCTCCCCTGATCCTTCCTGTCTCAGCCCAACACTCTCTCCCTGATCCCTCCAGTCTCAGCCCAACACTCTCTCCCTTATCCCTCAAGCCTCAGCCTAACTCTCTCTCCCTGATGCCTCCAGTCTCAGCCCAACACTCTCTCCCTTATCCCTCAAGCCTCAGCCCAACACTATCTCCCTGATCCCTCCAGTCTCAGCCCAACACTCTCTCCCTTATCCCTCAAGCCTCAGCCTAACACTCTCTCCCTGATCCCTCCAGTCTCAGCCCAACACTCTCTCCCTTATCCCTCAAGCCTCAGCCTAACACTCTCCCTGATCCCTCCTGTCTCGGCCCAACACTCTCTCCCTGATCCCTCCAGTCTCAGCCCCACACACTCTCCTGATCCCTCCTATCTCAGCCCCACACTCCCCTGCCCCCTCCACCCTCATCCCACACTCTCTTCGCTGTCTCCTCTCGCGCACACACGCGCCACCGCCGCGCACCTGACTTTCATTAGACGCCCTCCGAGGCCACACCGCCGCCAAGAGGAATTGTTACTGTGATAACCCACCACCAGATGTCACTCCCAGCGCCCTGCCCAGCCTGACGGGATGGCGTCTCCGGCGCCTGCGCCCTGCTAACTTCCGCTACGAGGTGAGACGAACCTGGCTCTTCGTGCTCCATAACATACCCCCCCCCCCTTCAACCCCTCTTCTCTGCACATGCGTATCCAGGCTCGCAATATGGCGGCACTGACACTGCAGACGTGAACATCTTCCACATCTGGTAATCTGGTGCATAGAGACTGCAACTACCTGGTATAATGCGGTTTATAGAGACTATAGTCACCTGGTGTAATGTGGTGTAAAGAGACTACATCAACCTGGTGTAATGCGGTGAATAGAGACTTCCAGAACTTGGTGTAATGTATTGTATATAGACTAGTAAAACTATCTGTGATGTGGTGTATTTAGACTACAATAACTTGGTATAATATGGTGTATATTGACCTCAACAAGCATATTTTCAATCAGAGCGACCACACAAAGTCGGAGTGAAATTGGTCAGCTGGCTCTGATACACGAGTCTTAGACCATACGCCAAGCTTCAACCACTTAAAACACCAAAGTTTTTTTTTTTCATTTATTTTCTTTCCCTTTTCATTCCTTCTTGTGCTCTTTCTATTGTTGTTTTTCAGTTTTGTTTTGTTCTTATTTTGTTTTATCTTATTGGCCCTCTTAACTTTAGTAGCTAATGGACTCTCCTGTGGTCGTAGAGTAACCATGACAGATATACGATCGAAGAGACAGCCACATTAAACGTGGCCGCTGAGTACAATAACTCCAGCCCTACATGACTGGCGCGTGCATTAACTTCTCTGGGAAATCTTGCCCCGATCCATTTAAGGGCCCATAAAGTGTCCCATACCAAAAAGCCTTTTTCTACGAGGTAATTGTAGGAAATTACTGTCATTTTACGTCCAGATAATACGATATGTATATATATATATATATATATATATATATATATATATATATATATATATATATATATACGATGTTTGTATATTGATTTAAAAATGGGGGAGACAAAATAATCAACAACACCTGTGCAGGAGTGAAATAAATATATATAGGTTAATAAAAGAGAAAAGTCACCTCCCCGTCAGAAAAACTAAATTGTATTCAATGTCAGTACTTTCAGATTTAAACGGTTGTAGATCTCAATAACTGAGACTCTTTCCTCTTGACTTTAGATTAACCTACACAGGGTTGGAGAGGGCTAGTTACTTATCTAGTGGCCCACACTGGAACTGTTTAGATATAATATTATCGATGATACAGTGCCTGGCCCGGCACCCGTCTAAGCAGAACTGTGCTTCTCCGGCTGAATTAGCTGCGCCAACAGTGGCCTGTCTTCCATCAGGAGACATACCAGTCGGACATCGCTTGTCCAAATACCTGCGTTGCTTCATAACTTAACCAGTTCTTTATGCTCTGTGTTTCCTGCCAAGCCCGCCCGGTGTCGCTGGTGGTGTCACTGGGGCAATGGCGGGAAATCCATCAAGGGGTAAGGAGACCATAAGTTCGCCGCACAACGTTGGGAGAGAGGGAGAGTGGAGCAGCCAATAGGCCAGACACGCTGCCGCAAGTAGAATGAAACATTGTCCACGCTTACTTACCCCACCTGCCGTATTGACTTTTACTGCTTCGTAAAAGATCTGTAGGCTACTTCCTCACCGTTACACACCTTTTAAAACTGTAAAGAACTCTTTTGTAAGCAAACAATGTCTTTTTTCTGTGCATTGTTGGGTGATCTCTTAGTTTGGTGATAAATCCCTGGGAAAGGCATAATTCCGTATATTTGTCAATTATCTACTTTTTGGTGGGTTCTCTAACTCAGTAACTGCACTCTATCATCCATCTGTGATGCCCAGTCATAAAAACTAAAATGGCGACAGTGAGGTATTTGAAGCACAGGATGTTGCCTGGGCTTTTCTCTACAGTAAAATGTCGTATGCCGTAAATGCCACATACATAGCTACCCCACAGAGTTTCACGAATCACATGCTAAAAATTCAGTAGGCCTACATGTATAATTTGCATTATTTATTTCTTGGTCGTTGCAGCAGTCATGGCAGAAACAGTTTAGAGGCGATCTCTGGGCATGATGCCTTCCTTTGCTCTCTCCCGGCCATACGGTTGATTCCTCATGGCGCTTACACTAACTTGCAGTGCAAGGTAAAGAATCTCAGGATCGTTTTAATTTTTAAAACGTTTAAAATGAATAGGGGTGCTTTGTTGAGACAAATGGACCCACTGGTGGTTCAGCGATTAAGTCCCCAATCTAGCACAAGGAACATCACATGTTTTTCACACCCTAACCTCAAGGGTTCTCAAGTCACAGGGTGAGTATTTCCTCGGTCTATGTCTGAGACTGTGTACCAGGGGTGTCCTTCCAGGAGATTAAGATTTTCCCTTGAAATTATATATATAGGCCTTAACAAAATAAAAACACAGCACTTTGCGCTGAAATTCTTGTGCCACAGTTGAATTGTCTAAGATTGGCGAAAGGAGATTAGCAGTGAGATCATTTATAGACTTAATATTGTGCTGACCAGTGTCATTAGTAAGGAAATAGCATTAGCTCCTAGCCACACTATATTCTTGCTCTCGCTCAGATTCTACTAATCGTCAACTACACGACGAATACAGACAATAATTTCAGAAACTGATTAATATTGTGTGTAAGTTGTGGACATAGACAAGATCTACATTGTAATCGGTCTATGGCTGATACGGTCTAATATACATATATATATATATATATATATATATATATATATATATATATATATATATATATATATATATATACATGTATCTACACATTGTGATCTGTGTAGCGCTGATACGGTCTAGCCTCTCTACAGACATGCATCGCATGCAGCCCCTTCTAAAAAACAGCAGCATGTCGACTATAACCCTGGAGAACTATCAGATTGCAGCACTAGAAAAAGAGGGAATAAGTTGTGAGAAACCCACCAAGGACCACAGTATATACCATAAAACTGGAAAGTTGAAGCGAAAAAATTATGAATTTGCAGGTGAAGCTGCATATGTCACTGTTCTGTGGAACGCAAGTCACAAGAATACAATCAAGTCTTTCAAATAAGGAAGCTTATAGAGAACCATTTGGTTTGTGTATACAAGATTAGAAACTAAAATTACATGTATAATACATGGCGATATTCAGCAATAACTAATTTCTGAAACAAGCCAAATTCAATCGAATAATTCGAATAATTTTTTAAAGAAGTATCAAATTTACCCCAAACGATTTCCATGATTCATTTTCAATCTTGTTATGTCCGGTTTGAAAAGAAATGTTTCCTCTTGGTTGGGGGAATCGGGGGCGCCATGAAAAAGGAAATGACGTTACAAGGACCGCGACCCCCATTCTTATCGAGCTGGTCACGTTTTTATGAGGCGACAAATTCCCTGACACAAGCAACTACAAGGAACACGTCTTTATTGTCGCTGAGTTAGTTCCCCGTCACTGGAAAGTCTACAATCCAGTCCATGCATGAAGCTCTTCTACTGGGATAAGGGTTTTCTTGCAGTATGTAAAGTGGATCATATAAGCCACTTACCACAATATGCAGTATGATAGTGAATCACCATATAACTCAAATTGGCTGATAACAAGGGTGTAATGTCTAAAATTAATATGTTAATGATCTTAGTCAAATCCAAAGTATTATCTGAGCTAAGAGCATTCCAAATGCAATTAATTTCTTTGAAGGAAAATACGGTCAAGCGTTCAGATTTTTATCCTGAGTCGCAACATAAAACTTTCAAAAACCTATGCAAGTCAAGAAGTTGTATGCATTTAGCTAGTCTAAACTTAGCTTGAACATAAAATCTTACAACCAGCCCTTCTATATACGGCCAGATGTCACAGATCGTCGTCAAATGGACAGGCACAGGGGTGAAAAATAAAGACAGGAGTATGGTCAAAACCTTTTGTGTATAAGTAGGACAGTGGGTGGTGTATATGTTGGATGTATGAGGGTAGGTTAAATACCAATAGTAAATAAACACTACAGGGCCAAAGTTGGGTAGTACATTTACTATGTGGAAACGATTGACTCCCTTTTTTTGTACACTGCAGAGATAATACTGATTAATATAATCTTAAAGGCTAATTGTTCAAATTGTCTTTAAGCTCCATGACTAGTTTCAGTAGGTATTCTTTTGTTTTGTTTTGAACCTTACTAAGGGAAAATCAGCTAGGGGGTCAATCGTTTCCACAGGGAGTCAATCGTTTCCACATTATCAGATATGGGTTCATGACTATGTGCAGTGAAGGAGTACAAGAAAGCTGGTACCATGTGAAGTTACCTTGATATAAGGGGGTATTTATATGAAATGGACAGTAGTCAAATATAATATACTTGTTAGCTATCACTGTAGGGTGGGAGTCAATCGTTTCCACACAAAAACTACACAAACTTAGTTAATAGGCTCCCAGTGCTATCATAATATAGTTAGATATGAATTTTTTTCATATATACATAGGCACATGTTAAGGCTTACCAGGGCATATTTTATTCCTGTCTGTGCCATATGTAGATATTGGGAGGGCTCCTTTTTTAGGGAGTCAATCGTTTCCACACTAAAACTACACATGTACATTCTGCCTTGCAGAGAGTATACTATCTTGCCCAAAAATTTGTAAATGGTCTGAAAAGATTCCTTAACCTATAGGGGCCCAGTTAAGAACAATAATTGTCAATATTATTATATTTTTCTACCACTCCTAACCATTTCAAGTATGGTGTATTCATTCTATCATGAAAAAATACCCTGTTTTGGGTAGTTTTGGCACTCTAGCTTTGTTATTTATGATCCGACATACGCAAAACCATGGTTCCCCTGTAAGGTCTGACTGATCCTGACCATAATAAAAAATAAAATCATAAATCTCTATTAAATATAGCGTTTTATTGAATGGAGAAGCAATAATGGTCATTTGACGACAATCCGTGACATCTGGCCATACTTTGTTTCCTCTCCTCAACCATCACCCTTTTCAGATAGTAGTCCCTCATTCTAAAAGTTAAAGGTATTTACAGCATAGATTGTGAATCTCTTCCAACCCACCTCACCAATCAAATAAACCTGCAACACTTCTTCATTGATTATTTTGGGTATAACTTCACAGTCACTTATATGTCTACTACATGTCCTTGCCGCCACTTAAATGTCTAGTACTAGTGCCCAGTGTCATATGTCTACATTTTCCCAAAATCACTTAAATTTCTACTAAATATGTCCTTAAAGTCACTTAGATTCCTTTTATACATGCCCTCACAGTCACTTATTTGTCTACTAGCTGTCTTCGCAGTCACATTTATGTCTATCTACTACATTGCTTCACAGAGTGACATATCTGTGTACTGCCTGTCCGCACCCAGTCACTTGTATGACTCCTGCCTGTCCTCACTCAGTCACTAGTATGACTTTTGTCTATCCTCACTCAGTCACTCATTTGACTACTGCCTGTCCTCACTCAGTCACTCCTTCAATTACTGCCTATCCTCATAGAATCACTTGTATGACTACTGCCTGACCTCACTCAGTCACTCATTTGACTCCTGCCTATCCTCACTCAGTCACTCAT
This sequence comes from Alentia gelatinosa, assembly GCA_950022655.1. Taxonomy (NCBI): domain Eukaryota; kingdom Metazoa; phylum Annelida; class Polychaeta; order Phyllodocida; family Polynoidae; genus Alentia; species Alentia gelatinosa. The sequence continues at coordinate 18,824,716 of OX465592.1, forward strand.
TTGACTCCTACCTGTCCTCACTCAGTCACTCGTTTGGCTCCTGCCTGTCCTCACTCAGTCACTAGTATGACTTTTGTCTATCCTCACTCAGTCACTCATTTGACTACTGCCTGTCCTCACTCAGTCACTCCTTCAATTACTGCCTATCCTCATAGAATCACTTGTATGACTACTGCCTGACCTCACTCAGTCACTCATTTGACTCCTGCCTGTCCTCACTCAGTCACTTGTATGTTTCCTGCCTGTCCTCACTCAGTCACTTGTATGTTTCCTGCCTGTCCTCACTCAGTCACTCGTTTGACTACTACCTGTCCTCACTCAGCCACTAGTATGACTCTTGCCTGTCCTCACACAGTCACTCGTTTGACTACTGCCTGTTCGCACCCAGTCACTAGTATGACTCCTGCCTGTCCCCACTCAGTCACTTGTATGTTTCCTGCCTGTCCTCACTCAGTCACTCGTTTGACTACTACCTGTCCTCACTCAGCCACTAGTATGACTCTTGCCTGTCCTCACACAGTCACTCGTTTGACTACTGCCTGTTCGCACCCAGTCACTAGTATGACTCCTGCCTGTCCCCACTCAGTCACTTGTATGTTTCCTGCCTGTCCTCACTCAGTCACTTGTATGTTTCCTGCCTCTCCTCACTCAGTCACTCGTTTGACTACTGCCTGTCCTCACTCAGTCACTCGTATGACTACTGCCTGTCCTCACTCAGTTACTAGTATGCCTCCTGTCAATCCTCACTCAGTCACTCATTTGACTACCGCCTGTCCTCACTCAGTCACTCGTTTGACTACTGCCTGTCCTCACTCAGTCACTAGTATGCCTCCTGTCAATCCTCACTCAGTCACTCGTTTGACTACCGCCTGTCCTCACTCAGTCACTAGTATGCCTTCTGTAAATCCTCACTCAGTCACTCGTTTGACTTCTGCCTGTCCTCACTCAGTTACTAGTATGCCTCCTGTCAATCCTCACTCAGTCACTCATTTGACTACTGCCTGTCCTCACTCAGTCACTCCTTCAATTACTGCCTATCCTCATAGAATCACTTGTATGACTACTGCCTGACCTCACTCAGTCACTCATTTGACTCCTGCCTATCCTCACTCAGTCACTCATTTGACTCCTACCTGTCCTCACTCAGTCACTCGTTTGACTCCTGCCTGTCCTCACTCAGTCACTAGTATGACTTTTGTCTATCCTCACTCAGTCACTCATTTGACTACTGCCTGTCCTCACTCAGTCACTCCTTCAATTACTGCCTATCCTCATAGAATCACTTGTATGACTACTGCCTGACCTCACTCAGTCACTCATTTGACTCCTGCCTGTCCTCACTCAGTCACTTGTATGTTTCCTGCCTGTCCTCACTCAGTCACTTGTATGTTTCCTGCCTGTCCTCACTCAGTCACTCGTTTGACTACTACCTGTCCTCACTCAGCCACTAGTATGACTCTTGCCTGTCCTCACACAGTCACTCGTTTGACTACTGCCTGTTCGCACCCAGTCACTAGTATGACTCCTGCCTGTCCCCACTCAGTCACTTGTATGTTTCCTGCCTGTCCTCACTCAGTCACTTGTATGTTTCCTGCCTCTCCTCACTCAGTCACTCGTTTGACTACTGCCTGTCCTCACTCAGTCACTCGTATGACTACTGCCTGTCCTCACTCAGTTACTAGTATGCCTCCTGTCAATCCTCACTCAGTCACTCATTTGACTACCGCCTGTCCTCACTCAGTCACTCGTTTGACTACTGCCTGTCCTCACTCAGTCACTAGTATGCCTCCTGTCAATCCTCACTCAGTCACTCGTTTGACTACCGCCTGTCCTCACTCAGTCACTAGTATGCCTCCTGTCAATCCTCACTCAGTCACTCGTTTGACTACTGCCTGTCCTCACTCAGTCACTAGTATGCCTCCTGTCAATCCTCACTCAGTCACTCGTTTGACTACCGCCTGTCCTCACACAGTCACTAGTGTAACGGACCCTCCTATGTATACTTTACGGGATTAACGATTAGACTGCCCGTGATTGGTGCATGTATGACTCCTGCCTCTCCTCACACAGTCACTAGTATGACTACTGCCTGTCCGCACCCAGTGACTAGTATGTTTCCTGCCTGTCCTCACTCAGTCACTTGTATGTTTCCTGCCTGTCCTCACTCAGTCACTTGTATGTTTCCTGCCTGTCCTCACTCAGTCACTCGTTTGACTCCTGCCTGTTCTCACTCAGCCACTAGTATGACTCTTGCCTGTCCTCACACAGTCACTCGTTTGACTACTGCCTGTTCTCACTCAGTCACTAGTATGACTCTTGCCTGTCCTCACTCAGTCACTCGTTTGACTACTGCCTGTCCTCACTCAGTCACTAGTATGCCTCCTGTCAATCCTCACTCAGTCACTCGTTTGACTACCGCCTGTCCTCACTCAGTCACTAGTATGCCTCCTGTCAATCCTCACTCAGTCACTCGTTTGACTACTGCCTGTCCTCACTCAGTCACTAGTATGCCTCCTGTCAATCCTCACTCAGTCACTCGTTTGACTACCGCCTGTCCTCACACAGTCACTAGTGTAACGGACCCTCCTATGTATACTTTACGGGATTAACGATTAGACTGCCCGTGATTGGTGCATGTATGACTCCTGCCTCTCCTCACACAGTCACTAGTATGACTACTGCCTGTCCGCACCCAGTGACTAGTATGTTTCCTGCCTGTCCTCACTCAGTCACTTGTATGTTTCCTGCCTGTCCTCACTCAGTCACTTGTATGTTTCCTGCCTGTCCTCACTCAGTCACTCGTTTGACTCCTGCCTGTTCTCACTCAGCCACTAGTATGACTCTTGCCTGTCCTCACACAGTCACTCGTTTGACTACTGCCTGTTCTCACTCAGTCACTAGTATGACTCTTGCCTGTCCTCACTCAGCCACTCGTATGATTACTGCCTGTCCTCACTCAGTTACTAGTATGACTCCTGCCTGTCCTCACTCAGTCACTCGTTTGACTACTGCCTGTCTTCACAGAGGCACTTATTTGACTCCTCCCTTTCATCACTCAGGTACTCTTTCAAATACTGCCTGTCCTCATAGAGTCTTTTGTTTGACTACTTCCCATCCTGACTCAGTCACTCGTTTGAATACTGCCCCTCATTGGTCAGTCACCCTTTTCACTACTGCCAGTCCTCACAGAGTCACCTATTTGACTCCTGCCTGTTCTCACTAAGCATCACCCTGTGCTCTTCCGGTACGTTTTCCCGGCGTCTCTGCTGGCGTCGCCCCCCGTCGCGCCCTCTGGTGGTGCGGGGCGGCCGGCGTCACCGCGCCCCTGGGGGTGTTGTGGTTGTGTAGGTTAACGGTACGCTGCCCTGTAGGTGAGAGAGGCGCGGGTGAGGACAGCAGACTCGCGTCCGGTCCTCCAGTGTATGCCTGGCGCCATGATAAGGCCCTTCAGGGGTAGCCTGGAGGCTAGAGGCGTGGGGCTAAGGGCTTGGGGCTGGATGGAAGAAAATGGTGGCTGGAGGCTGGTGACTGGTTTCTGGAGGCTGGGGGATGAGGGCTGGGGCCTGAGGGCTTGAGTCTAGAGGCTGGTAGCTGGGCCTGGTGGCTCGAGGCTGAGGGCTAGGGCTTGAGGCTTGGCTTCTGGTGGCTGGTTTCTTGAGGCTGGGGGCTGGGGGCTGGGGGCTGGGGGCTGGGGGCTGAGGGCTTGAGTCTAGAGGCTAGTGGCTGGGGCTGGGGGTGGAGGCTGAGAGCTTGGGTCTGGAGACTGGTGGCTGGGGCTGGGGGATGGAGGCTGGGGGCTGGGGGCTGGGTGACAGAGCCTGGTGGCTGGCGACTTGTAACTGGTAGCCCGAGGAGAGTGGGATATATAAGATCTTTGCTATATTGGATAGTTGGGGGATCTAGTAGATATGTATGTGCATTTGAAATGCTGCTCAAGAAACAGAACTTCTCTGAAAGATCAGCCATGAATACTGGAACGTGTACGTATGCTAAAGCATCGATTTTCTTTTTGTTTATTAAAAATATATTATATGCATTCCTTGAAGCTGTCTAAAGAAAGACAATTCTTACTTCATTTACCACAAAACGTATCATTGGGATAGACACTGTACATCAGTTTGAGTCGCTCTTGTTTGGTTCAGCATGCGTCATTTTAGTTATAGTGTTTAGACACCCTCATTATTAATGCCTTGGTGTTTCTGCCATTCAACAACACCTGTGTGACATTGCAGGCCCCTGGCACACAGGTGAGTGATCTTTCTATGACACCTGTCCCTTTTTTACAGAGGATAATCAACTAGAGAAGCTAACAAGGCCTGTGATATAATAGATATACCCGATATTCAAGTACACAAAAATCTACCCACCTGTTATACCCAGTTTTTATCAGGTGACAGAAGCCTTCCGTCCATCAGTCTTCACTGCATCGGCTACAACTCGACCAGTCTACCCAGCCCTCAACCCCCCACCAGACCCACACGACCCCCACCAAAGACCCCCTAGAGGGGCGCCCCCCACCTTTGCAGGCCCCCCATGACGTCACAGGGGCCGTACACACCTGTACAGGTGGCAAATCGGCGATGACATTATCGCCCGACCATGTTGCGTCCACCTCCGACATCCTCCTCTCCACCCCGAGCATCAGTGAGGCTCTTATACGGAGAGGTGTCCGCTGGGACATGCTTGGAGAGTGGCGAACATGTAGTCCGGGAAATGAAGCTGGTTGCGGGCCGTTGTAGCGGTTACTACTGATGACTTAGGCAGGAACCAGGAGGACGGGTGGTTCCGGTACCTGAATGCGTCGGTCACGCGGGTTACGTGGTTTAAAACGGCCATTCAGGAGCTGACCTTCGCCGTGTGCTGTCAACGTCTGTGGAGGAAAAGCCCAGACTTCCTGCAAAAAGTACGTACACCATCAGCCAGCACGGACTGCCAGCTCCAGCCAGCCCGGTGTCCTGACTGCAGATAACTGAGATGGTTTTCTTGTTGTGAAATGTATAAACAAACAACCACTCAAAGTGCCAGAGGCGGGAATCAGGTGCCGAGTCGGGTCATTTATTATCATGTGGTGCACGTTTTTCACCGATGCGGATTTTGAAAGGCGTGTAGAGAATGGTAAACACGTCAATCCATGTAGGCCGTACATGTATTCAGATAATCTTTACCAATACTACATTGCCCTTAATTATCTGTATTTACAACATATTTCTCCCTAACTTCTGATTTTGAGGATAGAGTTAAAAGATTAATCTCGTAAAAGACATCGGGATAATATCTCATTAGGCACAGGATCACAGCCACTTTTTATCAACTATACAGTAAAGGTACTAGTATGATCAATGAATACGAGAGAAAGCAGTGTAATGCAAGGGGAATCATGTCATCAATTTAAGATTAAAGACAAGAAGATGAAATTATGGGTGGAGGTGGGTGGGTAAAAGGATTTGCATGGACCCTTTATAATCCTTGTATGACATGTGGCTGCGAGAGATATTTCAGTGGAGTTTTTCGCAAATGTGCTTGTGGGAAATTGTACAAAGTGTCTTAGGAGTTCTACAACAGTGTAACTATCGTGTGTATGGATAGTAAATGAGTGACTCCAAAACTTCGTCCTGTTACAAGCTTTATTTCTGGTTTTACTGCAATGACCGCTAGCTGCAGCCTGACAGATGATACATTTAGATGCCGGGCTAAGAGGTAACTAAGATTGTAACCAAGGGATGCCCCGCCAGAATGTTACGCTGAGCTAGCATGATCAATTAGGCCAATGGAAAGAGCATGCATATTTGCCAAATAGAGAAATTGGAACGAAACAACATCCACGACCTCCATTACAACGTGGTGACTGTCTGCCCCGATCAAGTGCCTTCCCAACTGTTCAATGTAAAGTCCCAAAAGAACAGGTCCAATAAAATATTAACAATAACTATAAAGATGATTACAACAAAGATGCAGTTAAATCTAGTTAAATATAAAGTTGGTCACCAAATGGTTCACGCTTATGGATACATGTAATTTGTATGCAATTGCGACCCAAGCTATTGCTTAGGAACTAGTCCCATCAGTACCATCAGAGGACCGGATTGAATTCCATTCTCTTATTCAAAATGCATATAGATACATAATATACTTTCTAATATGCATACATATCACCCTTGAAGCATATGATTCCGAGCAATATATGCCCATAATTTATAATACATGGTCTTAAAACATTGTAACCAGAACTTGTTTTAGTTTCCATTATGCACACAGTGACGCCAATCTGATTCCTTCATATCCCCGATAGGGATTTGTGAATCAGGACAATCAAATAACTTGGTCTTCTTGGTGGTCCCTGAGGGGCATTTTAGCTGGGAAAAGTCAGTGACTAGAGCATACTGACTGAATTGAACATTCCTCCATCCTCCACTCCCCAAGGGCTCATTGCCACCACTGGTCTTTTTGTTCCCTTTGAGAACATACAGTTGTAACACCTCCCACATTGTGCGCTGTAACCCCCGCGGTCCGACGTACAGGACACAGACGGAGGTGCCAATTAACCACCAGTTTAATTCTCCACTGAACAACAAAACCGCGGCAAAAGGTCGCGGCAGGTGTGACCAGCTGTAGGCAATCCCCCGCCTATCGATGAGCCTAAAGGTGGCGGCGCGCCTATTGAACAGGCTGAACAGTCGGCCTCACGCGGCGAACGACTACTGGGACAGTTTACCTGCATGTGAAAGCCCCCCTGGACCCCGCCAAAGGTGAGGCTGGGGGTTGATTGTCAAGGTGCACCTAATCCCTTAATTCACGTATCTCTGAGTCACGGAGGGACCAGAGGCTGGAGAAAGACAGTGCCCCCTTTTTAGGGTACTACTCCACCCCTTTCTCTTTCACCCTCTCTGCACTCACCCTGCTACAGGGGGTCATTTACCCCTGGTGGTACACATTGTCTTGCGTCGGTTCCCCATCCGTGAGGGGATCGTCCAGTAACGACTGGACGTTATAACAGTCTGAAACCATTACCTCGGCCCACTCAGAGGGCTTTGCTCTAATGGCGGACCACGCAGGGGGTTGGCTAATTAACCGGCGCACGAATAGAAAAGCTAATTTTATTTACGTCTACAGTGAATTCAGTGACCCTAAATAGACGTTATCCTGAACAGGTGGACAGAGGCTTTCACAAAAGGGGGCACAGCAGGTTTCTTGCCGAAAATCAGTCTTGGGAAAGTCTTGGTGAGACCTCTTATCTGTCCCATTCCTAAACGTACATTTCCAACACCGGAGTATGTATACCGATGACAGGGTCGACTCATTTCTTTAAAACCCTATTTTAATTATCTAGGAGCGTGTAGCAGTTTACTGCTTTCATGTAAGAGTTGAAACTCAGCTGAGACTTTAGTCAGGAATGTTCCCACGACTGGGTCTCGAAACAGGTGCGGGGCTCTTAACGTTCATAACAATCACAGTTTTCCCATCTGCCTTCCAAAATGTATGCACTGGACAGCAACAGGAGGTGACAGCCATAGACAACAGCCATAAACAACAGCCTCAGCCAACAGCCACAGGCAACAGCCATAGACAACAGCCACAGGCAACAGCCACAGGCAACAGCCACAGGCAACAGCCACAGGCAACAGCCACAGGCAACAGTCATAAGCAACAACCACAGGAAAACAACCACAGGCAACAGCCTCAGCCAACAGCCACAGGCAACAGCCATAGACAACAGCCACAGGCAACAGCCACAGGCAACAGCCTCAGCCAACAGCCACAGGCAACAGCCACAGACAACAGCCACAGGCAACAGTCATAAGCAACAACCACAGGAAAACAACCACAGGCAAGAACAGGCAGCAACCATAACCACTTGTCATTGATGCAATGTACATACGCCTGGCCGAATACACGGACAATGCGCGACCGGATAGATAACAGACAGATGCCACGTCGTATAGGCGGGCGCGCAATATTGGCGTATCTGTAAGAAAAGATACAAATAAAAAAAATAAAAAAAACGAGGCCTAAGGTGGTAGATGAATAAACTCAAAGTTTCGCACCTCAGCATCTTCCCGCCTGAGGTATCATGCGCCGTCCCCAGCAACCACCTGCCGGAGAAACTGCCCCGGCCAGGAATCGGCGCAAGTTGAAGGTGTCACAGAACTAATTTACCAAACACCGTAGTGGTAATGTGATTGTGCGGAATGTCAATGATCCCTTTGTGACACTGACCCTCACATTGTTGGCGTTCTACATTTGCTCTACCTAAACACTAGTTTGGGACGTATTGACACAGACTATTGGCTGAGAGTGTGCAGACCTGGTGGGGTGGATCTGTTGTGAGCTTCTGGAATGAGGCGTTAAAGGTAACCAGGTGCTTATACAAACCATACAATGCAGACCGCCTTATAACCGAAAATGGGTTATCGGCAGTTTCAGGGTATAGTTGTAAACCTGAATAGGTTCTATAAATAATCTTCATAATCAGGGAAAAGGTAGATGATTGGAGATGTTTCCTCTGCTTCTTGTCAAGAACCACCTGCTCTCTAGGAGCCTGACGGCTACTCAGAAGGGGACAGAACGATACGAAGCAACCCTAGATTTATATTGTTGTTACAAATAGGCCTACAAAGCTGTTATAACAGTTATGTCTACCATCCTGTTAGATTTAAGAAAATTATTATCATATGTATACCCGCAGCCGTATCTCCTACATACAGCTACCACTTACCAATATGAAATATGCATTTCGTACCTATAGCCGTACGTCGCACTGTGACGTAAGGGGTACAGCAATTCAATCGAAATCAATAGAAGGTTAAGTTTCGCTATTTTAAGGTATATAATAATAGGAAAACAGGTTGACTGTAGTTGTACGTCATGAAACTTGGTAGATTTGTCAATAAGGTTTTCCCGATACAGAGGGAAGAGAGATAATTTAGAACTTTGACAATCATACCCCACATTTCTGACGCACTATTACTATATACCGGTGCACGAATGTCTCACTTTTACGCGATAAGAGAAAAGATTCAGTTCGGCCCCACCATGGCGTAAAATATTTTTACGCCACACCGTACCACGTGATCTGTTGAAATTTTGTGGTTGAAATTTTGAGGTTGAAATACGTTGATAATGTGAGTACCAAAATGGCATTTAAATCGAATATCGGTATGTAGTAATAAAAAGACATAGTGAGTGTGGCCGAATTCCATCTGTTCCTCGATATTTTGGTCAGAAATACTCACCTTAGTTTACGACTGAGGTGAGTATTTCTGACCAAAATATCTCTGAACAGATTCCAATCGGCCACACTAACCATGTCTTTCTATACTACACTAAGCCTGTATAAAACAGAAGTTACATTCAATGGGTTGCAATGTAAGTGCAGTCAATAACTACTTCTCTTGAAACCTCGTCATATATACATGTATTGATTATGAGGAGGGGAGCTCCCACGAACCACAAAAATCTAGGCTATAATATCGACAATGATAATAACCCCATGACATATGACATTAGCATGTGACTGAGATTGCCTGGTGCCCTGGAGTCCTACCACCGTCTGCCATGCCGCATAGTGTACATAATGTATAACCGTGTCCACACCTATTATCGCCCTGTCCTCCAGTGTTTTAACCCAGTCGGTGGACACGTTTTAACACAGGGGGTTTGCCGGCGAATATCAAGCAATGATTTATGTACACAGTAACAAGTGGATTTGGCGAGCGCTAAGCCAGCAGTGGGTGCAAACCAATGCTCGCCTTTTCTCGTCTAACTGCCTTTTTCTCGCGAGATGGCCCCCTGCCAACGGGCCATATAAATATAGCGTGCATGTTCAATATGTAAACGACCTGTAGTGTTGGGTGAGGGGGGCAGCTTGTCACCAGGGTCCTTCTGTCTATATGGATTGTATGGGATTAGCCGTTCAATGGGGTCAGCTTTTAAACTGCTTTGTTTCAGTGTAGTGTATAAATAATGGGGACCAGCTCACTCATACAACCAACTCACTAGAAGACCAGCTCAATCACATGGCTACCTCGCTCACATAATCAGCTTTCTCATACACTCAGCTCATTCATTTGATTAGCTCACTCACATGACCAGGTCATTCACACCGCAAGCTCACCCAGTGACCAACTCGCTCACACCACCAGTTCATTCATATCACTAGCGCACTCAGACCACCAGCTCATTCACACCACCAGCTCACTCACATCGCCAGCTCACTCACACCGCCAGCTCAATCACACCACCAGCTCATTCACACCACCAGCTTACTCACACCCCAGCTCACTCACACCATTAGCTCATTCACACCACGATCTCTCTCACACCACCAGCTCACTCAGCCCGGCCACTACGACGACATTGCCATAGAGAATAATCACATAGTTTAATAAAATACGTACACAGGAGCATGAATCTCGACAATGCGACCACGTAATGTTAAAAAGTGTATCTGTGGTCCTATTGGCGGGAGTCTTTTGTATATCCTTTTTCTAAACCCACAGTGGAACCCAAACTCGACCCACTATCAAACTACTCGGGAACAAAGGCAGGGTTGGTCTTCAGTTGCAAAGTACGCCTCCTATTCCTCCCCTCCCCCTGCGACTGCTCCCGTCCCCCTTCTACTGCTTCCTCCTCTTCTGCTACTCCACCGAGGCTCCTTCTGCTCCCTTCCCCCTCCCACATCACCCCTCCCACTGCTCCCCTCTCCCTCCTACTGCTTCCCTCCTTCTGCTCTCCCTACCCCTCCCCTCCTCCTCCTCCTTCCCCATCCCCTCCCACTCCTCCAGACGAGGTGATACCTATTGTGGTTCAGGTTGCGGGCAGCCGGGTCGTTGTGGTGGGCGGTGCGGTGTTCGGGCAGTGCGGCCCGACAGACCGGCTCCACGGCCGGGATCTGACCGGAGACTGCGGCCTCTGCTCCCGGCGCCGTGATAACATCAGGCGGTCTGCGCGTCGCCTGTGCCCCGGTCCACACCTCCAACCACAATCTCTCCTTCCAGACTCAGTATCAATACACGTCCGCGCGCACCTTCTGAATGCAAGGCGAAAAGAGGTCAGTTTGGAGGCTATTTGCGGTCCGTGCGGCACAAAAATGAGTGGATTTAGATTTTTCGAAATTCTGGGGAAAAACAGAGAAAAACTTGTATCCAGTTGATTCACACTCCAATTTCAACTGGTAGAATCGTGAAAAGGGTCACGTTTCGAATAAGACTGATTGGACGCCTGACAAAAAGGATCGTTGGATTGTAAATTTCTTTTGCATTTTTTCCATTTAAAAAGGGAGGTAAAATTACATACCGAACAAAAGAAGGACCAGAAAAAGCAGGTGTTTTCTAATTTCTAGAACTATCAGTCCCAACCCTAGCCTTTGTATGAGTAGGGGTGTGTGTGTGTGTGGGGGGGGGGGGGGGGGGTAAGGGGTGGTGACAGGGATAGACAAGCTGGCTATTAGCCTGGCCATGTAAACACCGTTATACACGGCCATACCCCGCGGGCCGGTAGTGATATTGATTGTGTGACTGACGACACCGGAAATAAAACGCAGAATTCAGAAGAGACTACACTTTTCAATAGATCCTTCTTCTCCTTTTCCATTGATCCAAACTTCTTTCTTTCAGTCTGACAGGACACACTCTTCATATTTACAACTCCGAAAGCAATGTGAAATTTGGAAATATCATACAAATTACAAAAACGGTCTTGGGCATACATTTGTATACGTATGTCGAAAATAACAGCAAACAAAATATAGAAATATGCACCTTTTCCCATGAATCCAAAATACCTTTTCTCGGGCAACTAGAACTTAACTCTGACGTAAAGAGCTTGTTAGATGGTAAATAATGACAAGGATTAGCGCGGGGACACGAAGGTGTACATCATAGTCTCTTGAGGGATGGTTCATCTAGGGGTATCGTCTTCGCGGCCAAGTATAAGCAGGCACAGAGGAGACTGTCTCAGATGTGCAGATATCTCCGATTGCGCGATAATCATCAGTTTCTCTCTTTTTTCAATGCATCGACGCCACCACTGCTATTTGTGTTTACTCTCCATCAGTATTTAACACTTCACACGGTCATGATGCATCGGTATATTTTTTCAAGCATATTTATTTTCATCCTCGATGGTTTTCCTTGAGTAATTACGACTTAAGATCTTCCCTCTCTTATACTGGTGGGTCGGTAATGCCAAGCGACGGGTGAGTGTTACTGGACAACAGTCGTCGTGTTTAGACGTCCTTAGGAATTTGTGTTTTGACACTAAAGGATTCAAAAATAAATCCCAAGATCGACCACGTATGAAGATAGGGACATTTTAGTGCAGGTTAGCGGCGGCTAGGGAAGGCACAGGTCTGGGTCTAGCATGAACATACTATCTGGACTCTGACACCTAGATAGAGGAATATGAGGAGTTTTAGACAGATGCATAAATACACCGAGAGCTCTCTAAAAATGCACCGATAAACTGACTCTATTCATGAAAGGCAGGTCCCATAAACCAGATGGAATCAACCTTTATCAACGACAGCGAATATATATATTTATATATTTATTTTCTAGCTAATACAAAGTGTCCATAGGAAACACATAGGGAGTTTGTATGGACATACCCGGTGCATACCGATATGTTGTATGCTCCGGGTGGCGCATACGGAAAAATAGTGCGTGCGGAAAAATAGTGCATAACTAAAACAAACTGATTTCGACGTGCCACTCGTCCAGAAACGGTGGATAATAGATACAATATAGACCCGGAGCATACAACATATATCCGTATGCACCGGGTATGTCCATACCTACTCCCTATGTGTTTTCAACGTAATGTATATATATATATATATATATATATATATATATATATATATATATATGCTTACATATCGGTACATACATACATGCTTTGTGCCATCAAGATATGAGACTACGAAAAGACTACGAAAAGGAACCAAACAAATCGATGAGACGAGGTTATGATGAAGATAGGAAAACCTCATAGATGACTCCTAGCTCTCTATCTAAAATGACCTGGTGTTAGCTTATTGATTAAATCACTAATTGAGGAAGGTTATAAATGCGAGCGGAGATTCGGATCAGAAAAAGCTGAGTGTAGATTAATCTTGTTGGGGAATAATAAGAATGAAGATGTATGCCGCTAACAAATAGATGAACCTCCCGCAGAATAGATATACACAAAAAGAGGTTTACAAAAGAAGAGATGGTATCGCTCGCCTCAGCCACCATCACCACATTCTACACATCTAGGAGACTGCGAGCTGAGATGGGCGGGAGTCAAGTCAAGACATACCTCCAGCAGGTCATCGGAAAGCTACACCGCCGTCTTATCTGTGAGGGTGTAAAGAAGAGCGGGTGGTCGCTGCTGGGCGTTCAGTCAGGTCTCCATCCGCCCTGCTCAGAACAATGGGTCGTCAGGTCCCCGCCTGTGTATATCCCCCACACCGCCCCCACACCAGCCTGATCTCCACCATTACCCGCTGATCTCCACCATTACTCGCTGTAAGCTGAGATTAAGACGCATTCCTCGTACTTAGAGCCGGGCCTGGACCCGGGCGCCTAAATCCACCTCCTGTATGGGTTAAGTGAGTGAGGGGACGTGTTTAGGAGCCGCTGATTGACAGGCACGTTTGTGGAGGGGGGGGGGGGGAGGTGAGAGGGATGTGTGGGGCCGCTTATAACCACGACGAACAGAGAATGGCAGCCAAGTGGTTGGAGAGGTTGTGAGAAGTACTGATCTGCCACGAAACATCCGATTAATGCACGGCTAGTCAGAGGGGTAAAGTTTGCAGCCACTGGAGTTCATATTGGGTCTCTATTAAGAACCTACTTGGTGTTGTAAGAACTCAACGACCAGTGAACGGTCTCAAGCCTTCAAAGGAAGGGCAGCTTCTCAGCTGACAATGTAACCGTACTGGGTGACAGGATTAAGGAAATCTAAAATCTGGGCGAATTCCTTGTGTGTTTTAAAACCTTGCACTAAAGTTGGTAATTTTTTTTTTTTTGTTGTTGTACAATTTCCTTTATTGAATCTTCAGGTTTACAAGTCAAAGTTACAATTTGTACCACGTTCAATACTTGATTCAACATAGGTGGCATATAGCCTCAGTTGTTGTACAACTGGTTTTCATGGATATGCCGTTGGTATTATAGATCCCGTATCTAAGTCACAGTTTTAATACTAACATATATACACAAAACATGTTGAGTTGTATTGGTAGAAAAGCTATATCTCATACAAAAACATGAGCACAACTGTGTGTCACATCTGCTTTTAATGCTAAGAACAGACAAGTTGACATACTTCAATAAAACTGGATCAGGAATCGTATAGATAGACAATACTCCACAATTTTGAATGCGCCGCAATCGTCATCAATGGCGAAGCTGAATGACAATCGCGGCACATTCAAATGAGTTTAATTTTGTAGATTTTTAATTCAAGTATGGTTCTGGATTTATCTCACCCCTTTGATGGACATTAGAATGGCATCGCAATACCAGAATAATTTAAATTATTTCTCAAATCCAGTTAGGAACGTACACATATCCATTGATATCTTATCTGCTCTCTTGAATCTTCACCGCTGATTGGCCAGTCGATTCTGACGTCATCTCACATCATTGTACCACAACCATGGCGTAGCATTGTCACTTTATGGGCTATCATTTTGTATTCTGTGTATTACTCCATGGCATGTGTTGTACGAAAGATCATATAGTTAGATATGAGTGCACATACTATTTGAATTGTTGAATAAACACATATTGGTAAAAAAAAACAAAAAAAACTTGTACATGGTGTGAGATAGGGAACACATGACGGTGATTATTGTGTAACTCTGTAGACAACCATTAGATGTAATATTAACATAAGAATGTCGATATCCCTATAGTGTACATTCAGTATTATGCATCCATTAACTTATGAATAATTGACCAAGAAATGAACAAACAAAAATTACATTTCACACAAAGATGTACAAATCCAGGAATCTGAATTGTAGAGCAAACGGCCACCCTTCCCTGAGTGATAAGACCGTTTAATGTAGGTCATAGACTTGCTCAAGTCTTTTATTATGAACAGTTATTGAATGATTAGAATAAATCAGGATGAAATGCATTGCAATAGGTAAGCTTCCACTTGCAGGCTCAGGTATCACCCAGGGGAGGGCAGGTGAAGAGGTAGATGGCGTGCGGTGGCGGTAGGTAGGGAAAAGTGGGTAGGGCACTGGGACTGAGGCCGGTCTATGTGGGACACGCCCTGTGAGCAGAACAAAAGCTCGTTTAATCGATACTATATTGCCTCGGAGATAGTCCTCAGACTGTAGAAAGAGCCTGAGCCACTCCTGAGCAGCAAAAAGCACGTGGTAGACGGCGGCACTCCCACGTGTTACACACAGACTGACTGCTGCAAGGTCAAGGTCACGTGGAGGTCACCGCGCAGGCGCAGTGAAATGACAGTGTAATGGGCCGTAACTGCGCAGGCGCGTTGGACACCACTGTTTCCGATTGTTGTTCTGTGTGTAAATTCAGACGAGATGTTGCCTTTACTGTCGGCGAGTGTCGTGACTTACAGGACACAGAGAAACTGTCTACATTCAAGTGCTACTTACACGGGAATATACGGGCTTTGATTGTGTAAACGCTGAAATGTGCAGTCCAGATGACACCCGAGGAACTTCAGACATCTCATAGTGTTAACTAAATGGTTTTATCTGGTAGAATGATCCTTTTATAACGTAATAACAACATGACAGCTACTCAAACATGAGTAAAGTACTTACGTATCTGGTTGATATGGAAGTGATACAAAATTCTTGTTCAGTGTCATGGATGACATCGTTGTGAAGGTACACGAGGACAAATGTATAACCAACACCGTCTGCACTAAGTATCACTCAAATAGTCATAGGGAGAAATATAATATACTATTAGCTTATTATATTTAATTTCATAAAGATGTAAAATATGTTAATATATACCTATGCACGAATGTCTCACCTTTACTGATCAGGAGTACGGATTCCGTTCGTTCTAAAGTGACGAAATGATATACTTACGTCCCATCGTAAAGTGACTTGTTTTAGATTGGCGTTTTCAATTATTTGCAGGTATCTGATTAAAAGGAGACATAATGAGTGTGTCGGAATTACATCTGTTCCTTTTTATTTTTAGTCGGAAATATTCACCTCGTAATTCAAACTCATTGAGTATTTCTGACCAAAACAACTCGGAACTCAGATCTCATTCAGACACACTAACCGTGGGCTTTACACATGTATAGAATACCTACGGTTCTAGTACATGTACTTTTGAAAACATTTGCTGTGGGGAAATGTTTGAAGCTGGGACCCATTCCTGCCAGAAAGAACCAAGATATGATAAAGCAATTGATCTAAAAGATCTACCACGAAACAGTCTGGTGTACTTGATGCCACACAAACACACCGTATCGACCACATAACGCCTTCTTTGAAATTATAATAGAGGCGACCTTTCACAACTAGAAGGCTGTTTCAGCATGTCCATGCCACCAATCACAATACCCTCACAGGATGCTCATAAAGGCTGGCATCAACCTCACTGAATCAAAACATATTGATATTGTTATATTAATATGAGGCTATCATGCCACAAACTCAGATATATATCAGTCATCCATTTCCCCTAATGTATGGGATTGCTGGTAAATGTATCTGGAAAAGGATCCATAGATTTTCGAATTAATAATACAGCTTCCTTTTCGTAAAACTTCACTTTAGTAGGGTGGCTGAAATGTGAATCAATTGTTTCACGTTGAAAAGTTCAGGGTCATACTTTCCTTTCGTGGCCAAGTAATATTGGTTTCTATGAGAAGAAAGTAATCATCGAAATTATTCCTCATCATTAGTAAACCAAAAGACTGAATTGGAACAGTCACCATCTTGGATTATTCTCTAACAATAACTCTCAAAGTTGTTAGTGTCATAAGCACTCTCATAGGCTTGTAGGCTCATAGGCCGGAACAAAACTAGTCATCCTCTATTGGCTGTTGATTCAGCAGCCAATCAGAGTTAAGAGTGCGCAACCCAAGCTTGCAGAATCATTCCCCTGGAGTTCGTATATGCGCCCCTCTGTTTGACAATACAATCAGTCTTCTTTTGGTTCAAACTTTACTGTACTTCTGTGTCTTAGTTCTGACTCCTTAACTCGTAAAAGGTCTACACCTGGCCCGTCTGGGCCTCTAGACTTTACAAAGTGAACAAGTAAGCTCGACCTCTTATTTTGACGTCCACCTTTGTAAGAACTACAGGGTCTAAAGTTGTCAGCTAGATACTGCTTTCAGATTATAAGACGAAATGTTTGCTAGACATCCGATACATGTACAAGCGAGGTTAGGTTCTATCCAGGGGGAAGCTATGCTTACTAACAAAGGCACCAGACCCCACCAGATTTTGAGCTATAGGCTTGATATGTTATAAATCAGGAAAGGTATAATTAGGGAGTTGCATTCCTTGATGATGAATATCGTAAATATACATGATTATTCATAAGATATTGACGACCACTGAAGTGGATTAGCGTTGTGATAATTAGACCACGAATCACCCAGCTCCGAGAACCACGATGCACCAGTCGATACGCACCAGCAGATGTACGTAGATGCTGTAGACATTGACAACTAGGCTTGAGGGACCGAAATGGTTGCTTTCTTTAAATTTCCCACCTAGTGGGTTTCATGTAAAATACATATCTGGTTAACCTCATTCGGTTTTAAGGGAGTATATGCATATTGAAACTAGACACATTTGTGTGCGTTTCGACTGCCCGACTGCACTTCTCTTTGTCACTTTGCGTTTTGCTGGCTCTCCCTCTCTGTACCTATTTACAAGTGTCTATATCCTACCCCTCCTATAAATTTCCATAGTCTTAACATGGTGTGACCTTATGTCACGGCTATTCCATAAAAACCTCGAAAAAGACTGTGATAGTCGAAACGTCGGTTTTATATGATAAAAAGCCCACATCACTAATGGTATCTTTGGTAGTTGTACTAGTTATTTTCCACCTTAGCATATTATGCCATAAAATATTTATATGCCATGCATAACATATGATGTTAGAAACACGTGACGAGGTAGGATAACATCTAAACGTCACTTAATTTCATTTGAGTGTTTACATGAGGTTTGTTGTCTTCCATTACAGATATCACTCAGCTCTGCTTTCTCTCTGTGTCTCTCCCTCACTCCGTGTTTCTCTATCCGTCTCTCCCTATCTCTCTCTCTCTCTCTGTCAATACTTCTTTTAGTATCTCTTGTTGTGTCTTTCTCTCTACCTCTTGGTGTCCGTCTCTGGCCATGCTTTTGTCTCCCTCTGTCTATATATGCGCGTCTGTCTATCATGTCTCTCTGCCTTCCTCTGTCTCTGTCTGTCCCCTTCTCTCCTGTTCTTACTGTGTTTCTTTCTTTCTCCCCGGATGAAGGTTTAAATGGGGATCAAACACAGGGGTGTTCATGCATCAGTGAACATGTGGATCCTTATTTGAGCTGTGTTAATCCTTAAGATTTAGCAATTCAACTACGGTCTACTACACACTCCCCAATCCCATCTACAGTTCGCTAATGCTCGAGGTCTACTACTACACACCACAACCCCAGCCCTAGTTTACAAACATGAAAACCGTGGCCTGCCAAGATTTATTTTTGGGAAACTTAGCCCACTCTTGTGCGTATCTATCATTTGTTCAGGGCGTAATTTAAGACTTCTAGAATGTCTGCTTTTTGTCCAGCTTTCTCACCTCTGACATGGGGTGATTTAGCATGCGGGGTTTAACTGGTGGTATTTGTTTTGTAGACAGTAATCTGCCCCAAGAGGGGCTCTCAACTACAAAAAATTTACTTTCAATACGACAATACTTCATAAGATCCCGGTGTGCTGACGTCATGGGAGAAGTGTGCGCCATGTTGGGTGAGATGGGCAGAGGTGTCCTGAGGCTGAGATATGCAGACCGTAAAACGGAGGTGTCCCAGCACTGATAGGTACAGACCGTAGGGCAGAGGTTAGACTTGCTCAAGTCTTTGATTATGAACAGTCATTGAATGGGCAAAATAAATCAGGATGAGGGTAGGTGGAGGGGTAAGCACGGTGGCGGTGGTGGTAGGCAGGCAAGGAGAGATGGGTAGGATACAGGGACTGAGGCTAGTCGAGACAGAGGTGTCTTGAGGCTGAGAGATGAAGATCGTAAGACGGAGGTGTCCTGACGTTCAGAAATACAGACCGGAAGAAAGACTTCAAGATAGAGGCGATCTGGGGCTGAGAGCTATATACATTAAGACAGAGGTGTCTGATACTGAGATATGCAGACCATATGATGGAGGTGTCTTGAGGCTGAGAGATATAGACCGTAAGTTGGGGGTATCCTGAAGCTGAGAGATACAGACTGTACGGCGGAGGTGTCCCTGACATAAGACAGAGTTGTCCTGAGCTAGAGAGATACAGAGTGATATAGACCGTAAAATCAGAAGCGGTCTGAGTTTGAAAGACTGTTTTCCCGGTCGATGTTGGCTCTACCTGTCGGGCGGTCTGGGTCCGGGATATATGGATAATGTCGGATACCTTTACACATAACAGATATATCAGCAGCAATCTAAGCCGGGCCCAGTGTGGCTTAGTTACCCCTGGCAGAGGTCTCCAGTGAGCTGCTATCTCCTTTATCAGGGGCGGTTTGCCCGTAGCTGCCCCCTCCCCCTTCTCTTTACCACTCGTCTGAAACATTAATAACACCTCTCATTTCTACTATATATACCTTCAATCAATTCCTGTACACATCTAATTGTGCTAATATTTGTCTACAGTCGTGACAATCACTGCCCCAATTGGGCGTGTTGGTCGGGTGAGCATTTGTGGTCGGCTGTTCTAGCGTGGCATGTCATAAGAAGGTCAGCCACACTTGGAGAGGTAAGGGATATAAATATATAGAGAAAGAGATATAGAGAGAGGGGAGGTAGTAAACCAAACTGAGCAAGGCGATCTTTTGCGATTAGAGGTGATTTTTACGACAGAACTGTCAACACGGAGATCCAATAGCAATATGAGAACAGGCGGGTGAGATTTCACCCTGCCCTCTCTCCCCCACCCCTCACCACCACCACCACCAGCCTAACGCCCTGCCAGCTCGAGAGCCGGTCAAACACCACCAACCCCCAAACTCTAATTACCACCTCTTCTCTACCACGTGTGTCTCCGCATATTGCAATGTCATGTAAAGGTCATATATGTTTGTGCATTTACTTCTACAAAACCAATACATTCTTGAAAGGCATCTCATTAACTGTTCCTCATATATACTTGCAAGTGCATACAGAACTATTATTCCCGAATAATTAGCTAAGTGTAGGTCATGAATGCAGAATTTATTCCTTACCTGTAACTGGTATATTTTAGACAGATATCACAATCAATGTCGTTGGCTATTTTGTAATCTACAGGTTTATAGTTACAATTCACTTTGTGGATAGAGTATATTCTAGAAATATGAACAGATTTAGAGCTATACTTGTGTATACCCTAATATTTGAGAAATTATCAATTTGGACCTCACACATTCTGAAGTGGCATACGCGGTTCTGGTGATCATAAGTTTCGCACCTCCCCTTCATACCTTACATCGACACCTCATACAGAGTCCCACAAGCCCAACCCATATGTCTGTGAGTTTTTATCCAAGGGGAATGGTTACTGGTACACCTGACCTTCGGCCCTGACCTCCATAAGTTTCTCTCTTACCTCCTTGAAGATACTGCTGAGTGAAAAGACATCTGAAAGCACCTTTAGAGTTGAAGACTTCGCATTCCGTTTGAACCGGCCACCAAGGTATCTTCTTCACAAAAACGAGATCACCTTCTTTTGCTGAGAAATTTATCTAATTTCTTTTCAAATTTCAAAGATTTCCCTCCTTCGCTGAGCCTTATCAATGTCCGTGAAACATTATTTTATTTTATACATGTTCCAATATTGATTTATAAGGACCATTGGTTTCATCGTATCCCCCACAACGCTATGGAGGACAATAATCGATGGTTTTGTGGACAGGTGGTACTGAACAAACATTATTCAGTATTGATTGAAGGTAATCGTTTCCCCCTTCACGTTTAAGATTAGATTTTTCTCGTATCACATTTCATTATTCTTATATTAGAGTCATTTTATGACCTAGCATGTCAAAGGAATTCTGGGAGCAATTAGACCACAACTCCATATAAGAAAAGAAAATAGATATATTGTACGTGAAAGGCTTCATCGTTGGAAAGTCAACTTGTATCATCGTTGGAAAGGGCACATATCAATTGCGAAAGTTCAACGACCCTGGAATTTGACAAAAGTATTTGCTAAAAATTAAAAAAAAACATTGATAACGATATGGGATCAATGTGGAGCTCATGGCCTGATACTCCTACCTCATGTCACATGTATTTAATGTAATCTGACACCGCCAATTGACCAACCCACCATGACCAGATCATCCCGTCACTACCAGTACACTATTGTCTTGTCTCGAGAGGCATAATTCATGGGAATGCTCCAGATGAGCGAATACTTATCCTAGTGTCAAACATTAAACCCTTCCATGAGACTCCTCCAACAGGACTGTGGACCTACTGTAGCCATGGTACACCTCCCTGGACCCATGTGGTTAAATATACAGGCATGAAAATAATAGAGTAATATTTGTATAGAGAGGTCTATATAATAATGGAGCATGCACAAATATTTATAACATTTATATAAAAGATTTCATATGATATGATAACTCATGATAGCTAATAACTCGATGATATGATTATAATGATAAACCAACACTATATCGTCCCTGTTTGGTCCACATTCATCTACGAGACAATTGAAGATGCTACACTTAAATTTCTCTGTAGAGAAACGAGTGTGTGTTTTCGCTTGGCTTAACAACTCGCTCTGCGCTAATACTCCGGAGGGAGCGGACCATAACAACATATAACCCTGCCGCCCTCACTACAGAGCGTTCAATATATATCGCGGTACCTCGATGTCATACCGGTCCACACCTAGCTTATATTACATTATCATCGGGAATGAAATGTAATGGGAACATGGTCCTGGACTATCACAATAGTCCAGGACAGTCTTGGATAGTAACACTGTTGGAGAACCCTTTGCATCTGGGCACCATCGCCCGTACGTACATCGGCAACTGCAGTCTCAATCAGACCAAACTTGTCTAGTCGCATAGGATTTGTGGAAAGTCCTTATGTTTCATCAGCTAACCACATCTTGAAGCAATTCCCACACCTTTACACCCTTCCCCTGTACGCTCCCCCTCCCTCCCCTCCCTCCCCGCCCACCGTGTAGGGCGACCACACGGCGACTACCTGACATCACACGACGACTTGACCCCCCGACCACCACCCACCGACCCCCCGACCACCACCCGTACCCCGTCAGCCCCGCACTGCTCCGCATCTCACTGCTCAGCCTGGTGCCTCATGCCATCTGACAGGTCACCTCCTGACCACACACCTCTTCCCTGACCTCGAGATCATGCCCTTGACCCTCGTTCACCCGCGTGACCCTACGCCACACACCTTGACTTTACCCGCACTACCTGCAGCTAACACCCTCCCCACCCCTCCCCCTGCCCCGACCTCAGAACCACCCCTCACCTCCACCCAACCCCACCCTGCACACGCATGCAACTCTATCACCGCCACTAGCACCTGGGAGCTGGCCCATTTAGTTAAAGTCTGAATGAAGCGTCTCATCCTGGTACGTGCTTTAATCTTTCGAAATTAATCCCATTATAGTGCCCATCTCTCATCTGAAAGTGTTTGTGTTGTACGTTGGTTACAATGAATCTGTTCACTGTATCATCGAGATAAAAGGTTGAGGAACGAACTTAAGAAAATACAAATGGCAGCGCGATTGCAATTTGTGTGACCTCTCGTAGTGCTTATAGGATTCTGGTTTTAACCGATTGGGTCAAAAATCCGCTTCCGTTGCTTTCCGGTTCCTTAAAGTTGGAGAAATTCTGTCCATCCTTGTAAACTATCAAGGTTCAACATGGTGTAAAGAGCATCAATGTTCACAAGAAGCTAGTCTGGTCACCGGAAGTGAGCTCATAACGAGGCCGAGCTCACTCTCCCAGCGTAGTTTCTGCAAATAACACCTACGTCCAACGCCAGCGCCACCTAGGTTACACCTGCGCTGATAAATCCATTAACGCCTCTAGCGGCGAGGGCAGGTACCATTTTCAGCGCGAGTGCGTTTCGTTTTACCAAAGGCACACTTTGTGTTTCTCTCTTCGCTGGATCCCATCCGCCACTAGAGACCACCCATATACGGTCTCTGTCCACCACTACACTGTATAGTACACAGCTCTACCCCTAGACTTACTCCACCTTTACTATATACCCATGCCGTATATATACTGTAAATACGCACCGTTTCAGCATATGACGTAAAAATACTGTACGGACCGCTGGTCCGTACACTAAAATACGGACCACCTTGTCATACACGTTTATTAACATATCGGTTGTTAAAAATTAGATAAATCTTTTTTTTTTAAATTTTGGGTATATAGTAAATATATAACGTCCAACCATGCTTGTACAAGTCACAGAACATGATGATAATTTACGGTTTGTATGGAAATCGGCATAAATGCGTCGGTCCGAACAAACTGTAAATTACCATCTCATTCTGTGACTTGTACAGCATGGTCAGGACGTTTTATATAAGTATTTCCAATCTGTCCCCATCCCTGTACAACTACCCCTGTATTCTCACTCTATCCGCCCCTATACAACTCGACTCATATTCTCACTCTGTCTGCCCCTATACAACTCCACTCATATTCTCACTCTGTCTGCCCCTATACAACTGCACCCATATTCTCACTCTGTCTGCCCCTATACAACTCCACTCATATTCTCACTCTGTCTGCCCCTATACAACTCCACCCATATTCTCACTCTGTCTGCCCCTATACAACTGCACCCATATTCTCACTCTGTCTGCCCCTATACAACTCCACTCATATTCTCACCCAGTCTGCCTCTATACAACTCCACTCATATTCTCACTCTGTCTGCCCCTATACAACTGCACCCATATTCTCTAATCACTCGGATATTACTACTCGTCAACTACTCGGAGATTACGGCCACTCGTACACAAAACCAGTCATTTTTGTGTATGTCTGCTCCTACTGAACTCCACTCATATTCTAAGTCTGTCCAACCCTATACAACTTCACCCATATTCTCACTCTGCCCACTCTCACATGACTAACCTACTCTGTCCTGGCTATTTTACCGGTTCTGTCCCTGTCTGTCTGTCTGTCCTATCCGCCTCTGCGCCCCCCCCCCCCCACCCCGACTATGTCCATCTCCCACATCCTGATCCCACCATCTCCAGCCCCCAACCCAATCCCCAGATCTATATTTCTCTCCCTGTGTCTGTCTCCTCCTCTCTCTCTGTCCCTCCCTCTCTCTTTCTCTCTCTACCTGTCCTTTTCTCTCTCTGTCCCCCTTTCTGTCCCACCCCTAAGTCTCTAACTGTTTCCCCCTATCTCTCCCCTTTTCACTCCCTCCTTCCCTCCTCTCCATCTCCCCCTACCTGTCTCCTCCTCTCTCTTCCTATCTCTCTTTCTCTTTCTCTCTCTCCATCGCCGATTCTTTCATATCCACAATCCTAAACCTCCCGACTAAACTCCAAACTCCTGACCTCCCTTTTTCATCGCAGGCAATTTGCCGTTCCTCCTTTCAGAAGTACACACACACATTTAACCTCTTTCCCGTGCTGCCAATCGGCGCTGCTTGAGAAAACGGTCGGAATCCCTGCCCACTTTCTATCCGTCGTCTTCACGAATTCCCTCCATTTAAAACTCATATCTACCCGCCTTCCCATGAGGCCTTGCGGCATGTTGGGTTCCTGGTTTAGACGTACTACATCATCCGGGTATTTTGTCTAACGCTCAAGCGCGGCCTAGCGGATGTGTGAAGTGAATGGGGTACATCTGCGCGTGCGCGGGAATGGCTTCCGGCTGCGCGTGATGTGATGCGCAGAGTTCTCGTTTCCGGGGGAAGAGACGCGCTATTGTGCTATGAAGACTGCGCACCTTGTCTTACTGATAGTCCTACTTAGAATTAAATTAAAAATATATAGGAAAGGAAATTTCAAAACGTGTATATCCTGATTCACAACATTGGTTTGTGAGCATTTACCTAGATGAAGTACTTTTTTCATCATTTGCAACACAAGTAACGTGGAATGCAAATGGAGGATGAACTATAATATATGATAACTTTCTGACCTAAAAATACCTTTCATAGTTGTAAATTTCATTGCGCACAATCATTAAAAGAAAAAAAAAGACAAATTTCCAGTATCAACGTACATGTACATCTGACGACTCATTACACTGCAGTTTTGTGTCATTCCCGGAATACATACCTGAACATTGTTTTCATCGATGAGTTTTGCTGACTAAGCTGTCCTGTCGAGAAACATTAAGTTCACGCCCCCAACTGGCAAACTCCCCCCCTCTCTCTCTCTCTTCTGCTCTGTGTTCTGTATCTTTTTTATTCTGTAAACTTATTCTGTGGGTTTATACTTGAACTACGTTATGGACTAAATATCGCGTTGGAAGCCGCACTTTCGACCTATTAACATTTTTGTGTCGCTTCGTGATATATGTTTTGGAGAAGAGATTTATCTCAAATTGAATTATCACCATTTTTATTATAATCATAATTGTTATTATCATTATTATTATTATTATTATTATTATTATTATTATTGTTATTATATACCTGTGATCGTATATCCTATGCATACTAACCGCTCCTACCCATGTTGCATTTGTGGTCGGACGTCATCGTGTGATGTATGTAATATGTGGTCATGTGAGATGGTAAGATTTCACCATTTTTAGGTATATTAATAGTACGAAAGCAGGCTGACTGTCTTTGTACAGCAAATACCTGGTGAAGTTAATAATAAGATATATCCCTCTGTCTATGGCATCGGCATATATCTGGTCGATAATTGCACCCCGTATATTTGATGTACGACGACAGTAAGCCAGTTTCCGAATATTGTTGATAGACATTTAAACAGACAAGTCGAAATTTGGTTGTCAACACTGGTTTCCAAATGTAGAATCTTAAAACTGTTCGGGGAGTGAGTATTAAAGCTGATATAGGTTATTCCGCGTGGTATGCACTCACATGATACTCCAAGGTCACAGGGTGGGTTGCTGTGATATGTTTGCTATGCCGTGCAGTTCCCTACATGTTGGGGCTGATTTAAGTGATCATGACTCTCAAGACGTACTCGGTGCACCCAATTAAAGCCGTCCACGTAAATATCGCCGCTTGTTACCTGGCTGAGTTACAGTGACAGGGTACATCATTATAGGTACCGGCGGCGAAAAGGTATCGTCTGGAGGGAGTCTGTGAGTGTGGGGGTGAAGGTGGAGGTGAGTCTGTGTGTGGGGTGTGGAGGTGGTCTGTGTGTGGGGGGTGGAGGCAAGTCTGTGTGTGGGGGGTGGAGGCGAGTCTGTGTGTGGGGTGGAGGCGAGTCTATGTGAGGGGGTGGAGGTGAGTCTATGTGTGTGGTGGAGGTGAGTCTGTGAGTGTGTCGGGTGGAGGTGGTCTGTGTGTGTGGGGTGGAGGTGGTCTGTGTGTCTGGTGTAGAGGTGAGTCTGTGTGTAGGATGGAGTGAGAAATATCGCACTTTCCAAGCATAGGTCCGGACCACATAAAACCTCTGCTGGGAGAGTAACAGACACTTACAAGTAGTGGGCCAAGGTCGCACAGATTTAACCGAACTAGAGCTAACGTAGTGCACCTCTGGCGGCCAGTGTATATGGCGGCGGGCTGGTTGAAGCCGGTAATGGTCTATAGGTGGCAGTAGATCCTGGTGGATCCCTGCATACTGGGCATAGTCGGCGTGACGCCTCCTCCCGCCCCCTCACACCTCCCGGCCCCCCGCCAACAACAACACCCGCTTTGATCATCACCGCCCACAAATTAAAAACTCCACTCTCTCGTCAGGCCGGCCGGCGGCGCGTCAGGAAGCGGCCACTTGGAGAAATTGGATTGTAATTGAGAATCTGGACTGTGAGAGTGAAGGTTTACCGTAACACTGCACGCATTATCAGTGGTAGCGGAGAGGGAACTCAGATAGAGGTCACTTTTCTTGATGGTAGGGGGTGTGTGGGAATGTTTTCGGGAACGAGGTTGTGGGGGAGCCACCCCCTCCCCCTTTCCCTACTCACGCTGTCCCGTTTTCCAGGAGTTTTACCTCCAGGAGTGCCTCGGGGCATCACCGATATGATATGTTTGGTGATAACCCCAGGGAGCGGCTTACATGTTGAGGATTCCTTCACAATAACGGGTATTGCTATACAGTAGAACCTAGCTAGGCGGACCACCATGTGTTCTGGACCTATGTAGTCCGTGTTGCGGGTTGGTCTGTAGGGGTCAATCAAACGAACGAGTATCTCTTTACTCGTTGATTCAACATTGGGGATTCCCTTCCAGGGCATCGTGGCACTATATGCAGGGTGCATTGCCATTTGCTCCATAATCCAGATTCAAATGTATACATGGAGCTATAACGGTTATCATTTTAACAAATTTGATGATGAAACTATCAAATTACGAAATACTTTTCTTACCAATATAATATTAACACAAAAAGTGAATGATTAATAAGTCTTCAGTCCCACGTAAAATGTTGATCAAGCAAGCGCTCGTTGAGACATAATTCTATTTCATTCCAAAGGCAAATTTTACAGTGTTGTCTTCCATGTATCGTCCAACAAGAAAACTTCATGCCACTCTAAAGCCATGTTGGCTTACACATGTATGTGTTTTATTGAATACATCTTTCTCCACACTGTCGCGGGCGAGGTAACCGTTGCTATGCAGATAGGCAGAACGTTCCGGGGTGCTGCGTTCGCTGTTCTTGTAAATATTTACCATGTGTATTCTGACTGATAATAATATGTACTGCAGCTAAAGGTATCGCAAATAATACGTACCAGATTTATTATGATAGTTACTTTCAGCTTTTTGCTTTGATGTTTTATACATCTCCCTGTCATCACGCGGTGGTTATTTAACTATGGGTGTGGATACAATAAGTGTCGAGTCGAGTTGTGTGCAATGCGGGTGCGGCTTAAGTAACGCCACACCATTCAAGATCAGACCAGATTTCAGATTTACAGCTAAGAGTCGGCCTATTACTGGGCAATCTGTGTAAGCGGTAGTTCTCACTTACTTAAAGCTACCCTCCTGTGTTTTGTTGCTGTTTGACTTTCAGGGAGAACCACCCATGGGATTAGCTGACCAATAAGCGTCCTACCTTTCCTCCCTATTCTGACTCCAGTCCCTGTGCCCCTATACCTGCCCCACGCCTCCTCGCCATGATTCTTGGGCCAGTAAGGTTGCACACTGTAATCTATTTTATCCTAATTTTGTTCTAATCTTAACGAATATTCAAAATCAATGACTTGCACAAGTCTACCTCCTCCCCTCCTTCATCTGCAATACAACCAAACATTCTGTCAGAGACTAGTTGGGAATGGGAGGAAGGCTCCAGTAGTTTGTCCCTATTCATAGAATTGTTTTATGAATGTCTCTAATAACTGTCTTGAGCAAGGCTACCAAAAGCTTAACAATTAGATGTCAAACATTCAGTAAAGGATGTGTCCGAGATCGCCGCCTCATTCGTTATGAATAACATATCTTGCCATGGTATAGCAATAGAAACGAAATGCCGCGCCTTGGTTAGCTGGCTATAATCGAGTGGTGGGGTAACGCTAATGCACCTTGAGAACCATTCAAAGGATCATTAAGCTTTTGCAGAAGGGTTTCTTAATTCATGCAAGCAATCCAACTGGGTTCTTACAACTCGCTGGCTGCAGTGTCGAGATGTTGAGGTGCTTCTCAGATATCATTGTGTTCAGTGTTTTGTCAATACCTGATGGAGTGACGTTTTTCAAAGGAATAGTGGTATTTCTAAGTCAAATCCCGCCGTTCCCCGAAATAAAAATACATCGGTATTTTTTAAAATAGATAATCGTTTCGGTGACGATTTGCTGATATGATTATGGTCCTGTGATCGGCATGGCATAGTGTGACGGTCGGCCAACTTCAAGCCCCATTGTAAAAATGTGTACACGGTTGTGGAGAATTAAGTGGTGATTTGCCGTGCGACGTTATCATGGCAGTTTGTCAGCACCAAAGCCTGACCCGCACATGTTACCGTTCAACGTCTCTGCACCTTTTATATTCCCAGTCAAAAACGTCGGCAGAGATTTGCTGCGTTGTGCGCCGCTCTCCTCTGCCAGGTCCTCCTCCCGATCACTGCGCATTATCTCCCGGCACAAGGAAGGGTATCGTGGATGTGAGAGGTGAGGTGAGAGGTGAGGTGAGGGAGGTGAGGTGTGTGGTGAGAGGTGAGGTGAGGGAGGTGAGGTGAGATGTGAGGTGAGATGTGAGGTGAGGGAGGTGAGGTGAGATGTGAGGTGAGAGGTGAGGTGAGGTAAGGTGAGGTGAGAGGTGAGGTGAGAGGTGAGGTGAGGGAGGTGAGGTGAGATGTGAGGTGAGATGTGAGGTGAGATGTAAGGTGAGGGAGGTGAGGTGAGAGGTGAGGTGAGAGGTGAGGTGAGAGGTGAGGTGAGAGGTGAGGTGAGAGGTGAGGTGAGAGGTGAGGTGAGAGGTGAGGTGTGAGGTGTGAGGTGAGGTGAGAGGTGAGGTGAGGGAGGTGAGGTGTGAGGTGAAATGTGAGGTGAGAGGTGAGGTGAGGGAGGTGAGATGTGAGATGTGAGGTGAGGGAGGTAAGGTGAGATGTGAGATGAGGGAGGTAAGGTGAGATGTGAGGGAGGTGAGGTGAGGTGTGAGATGTGAGGTGAGATGTGAGGTGAGGGAGGTGAGGTGAGATGTGAGGTGAGGGAGGTGATGTGAGATGTGAGGTGAGATGTGAGGTGAGAGGTCGAGGGACCATGTCATATGAGTGGGAGGTGGAAGGGGAAATGTGAGATCGGGGAACCATGTCATGTTAGTGGGAGGTATGATGTGAGAAGTGAGGTGGGGGAACCATCTCAATGATGGGAGGCGGGAGGTGAGAGAGGACGTGAGGGAGGCGGGAGGTAAGAAATGAGGGAACCATTTTGTGGATGTGGGAAGCGGGAGGTGAGAGGTGAGGGAACCATTTTACAGATGTGAGAGGTGTGAGGTGAGTGGTGAAGTGGGGGAACCATCTCATGGATGTGATGGGTGTGAGGTGAGAGGTGAGGTGTGGGAACCTTCTCGTGGATGTGAGAGGTGAGGTGAAAGGGGAGATGGGGGAACCATCTTGTGTATGTGATGGGTGTGAGGTTAAAGATGAGATGGGGAAACATGTCATTGCTGGGGGAGGCGTAACGTGAGAGGTGAGCTGAGATGCTCTTTCCTACAGCCGGACCCTGGCTAATACGACCATGGATCAGAAACACCCTCTCCATACAGATCCTTCGTGTCTCTGACTCTGAAAGCCTATGGACGAATTTCTGTTGTTATAGTTTTAGATATTTGAGATATTAGGTGAAAACCGAACCTGTGCTGGGAGATTGCGTGAGGGGCTCATCTACGTATGCCCTGTGCCAGGAGAGTGGATGAGGGGTTCATTTCTGCACGACTTGTTTATCATGTCCTTTGGACTGGCATCAGACCTGACAACTAGCGGTAAGATACCTTTCATATGTCTCAAGCTAGGCCCAGTTAAAACAAGGTTATGTCCCTTGTCTTTACTTCAATTCACTTCACCCCATCAATGATCCATCATGAAACCATGAAAACAGACTCAGTGATGCCTCTTGTCTCTACTTTAAGGGGGTGCTCCACCAGGCCGATTTCTCACCCGATCAATTGTTCCTGGGCCTTTAAGAGGAAGATCGCATATTGTAATGTATTTAATTCTGATAATGATAGTTTAATAAATATCCATTATCAAAGACTTGAGAAACCCTAAGGCGTCCGATGATGATCGGCGAGTGTCTGGCTACCAAATCGGCAACAGTCGGTCCAATGGAACACCCCCTTTACTTCAATGCACTCAACTAAAACCCATCGTATAACAACAGACACGAAATTAACCTAGTCCCTACTAGTTTCAGATAGCGTAAGAAAGAAGGTCTGTGCATCTCTCCATTTGTATGTATCGAACGTTAGTAGATTAGGACTGTTTCTGGATTAGTTATGATTCAATTACAAAATGTCAGTTTCACTTATCTTCTGTGTATTTTAGTTAGAACAGGGACGAAAAACAATCGCACGGAGATGCTCCATGGTGGAAACTATCTTTAATCATTGAACAGAGGCAATCCACTAAGGGTAATTGAATTTAAAGGTTCCGCCTGCCCATTGGTATCTGCTTCAATTCGCCTTATGAAACTTATTAAGACACTATTCAATGACGTTTATAAATATATATAGGTCACTTAACTTTATGCTTATAATGCTCATTTGCAACATCTACTAAGATATATGACTGCTTATAGCCACACTTTGTTGAGACGTCTAGATATCTACAAACAGAATATATATGTTTCTATATGCCCATAGACGCATCAACTGTCGCTTCTAGATGCCCATATACACACTGATGGCTTTAGATGTCTGTAAACACTCCCCGTAGGAATTAAGCAATGAAACTTTAAGACGAGTAAGGGATATATAAAACCTATAATCGTTCCAAATATGAAGAAAATTGGTCGCTCCGATCCGCTGATATTTGACATTAACTGTGACATGCGTTTTGAAACCTGACCAATTTTTTTCCGCTGTTGCTTGCACTGTTGGTGCCGCTGTTGATGTCTGTCTAGGCCTTATGTCACGAAACTACTGAAACAGGTCCCAGATGACGCTTCTAGATGCCCACAGACACATCTACTGACGCTTACATATGCCTTTAGAGCCGTTGTGAACTGAATCGTCGCAGATGTTTGTGGATGAGACTGGGGTGATATCTTAAGAAGCGACCCTATAAAATGTTGACACAATTTGGCCTGGCTAATATTGAACAAAGCTCTCGATGCATAAAGAGAAAATGAGGAAGACTTATGGCCATGATGAGGTGCGCTGAGAAGCGCAGCGTGGTGCGTGGGGTGTGTGGTGAAGGGTTCTGCATGGCTGTGTGGAGGTGCTGGCTGAGGGGGGGGGGGTGCCGCCGGTATACACTGAGGGCCAGGTCTACCAAGACGTGCAAATCAGCGCACAGCAGGTGGGGAAACCACTTCAGGTGGTTGTGCACCACGGTACCCCAATACACGATTCATTGCCTTGGAAACCTGGCATGAGCGAAGGTGCAGGAGTATTTGGTCTATTATCAGAAGATATGTAGCCCACTGTCTGTAGGAATCCACTCCAAACGCAACAACCATCATAAACGAGGATACAATATTTGATAGCTGTAGTAGTTTACATCATTAGAAATGTCTGTATGAATATTTGTTACTTTATTCCTTCTTGTGTTTGTTCTGTTGGTTGCAGTGAATTGTGTGGGCTGAAGATCTTATCCCAAGTTATGGTAAATAACAAGAAACTGAGCTTGGAGGGAGACTACTTGAGAAGCAGTATGGTGTGAGTAATGACAGGGACTGCATGGCTAACCCTCGGTCACCCCCTGATGTTATTCTCATCAAATTGATCACATAATTTATTGTTCATGGCAAGCTTTTAGAAGGGGAGCATAATCTAGTTTGAGATTGAGTGGAAACTAATTCGAGGCAGATTTTTGGAATGGATTCTTAGGTAGTAACCTCCACTTCAGGAGCTGCTGAATTTGTCCTGAAGAACTATTGAGAAAACTGACAATCATCAGTTATCGGGTATCTATGTACACATACAATCGTAACTATTAGGTATCTAGAAACAAATACATTCTCAGTTATCAGTTATATACACTTACATACTTAGTCATCAGGTATCTATATGCATACATATACATGTACTTAGTCATCAGGTATCATATTTACTTAGTCATCAGGTATCTATATACATTTATAACACATTTAACAGTTTAGATCTGGTTGAGCTCTCAGAGGTGGCACAAACCAAGTGGAAACAACTCTACCTTGGGTTAAGAACCTCCATGCGCTTATGACCAATGCCCAACGTTGACATATGACAGGGAAAGGGCGTAGCAGACACTATAGGCCGAATCCAATGCTCCCCTCACCCCCCCTCCCCGCAAGCACACACACCTAGGTCCCCCCCCCCCCCCCCCCCCGCCCCCGAAATCTCTTAAGACACCTCCACAGGTATTGTAAGAGGGTCCCGGCGCCTACGGCTATCAACACGGCAAGAAATGGCTAATATTCCCGGCAGGGCGGCGGTTGGGGGAGGGGGACAGGGAGGTGGACGGGGGCGCTCCCCCGGACAATCAGGCTGTGGCTTTTTTACGTGTCGAAATCCCGGTCGTCTAAATGGGTGCGGAATTCTGTATAATGGCTGTAGTGTTAGTAGCGTCGTGTAATGGGAAGTGCTGCTCATGGACTTGGATCTTCTCCCCCGCTCTCTCCCCAACCTCGCCCCCAGTCTACATCTCAGCCCGGAGACTGGGTACATGGCTATACCATACCCAATCAGCAGCAATATAGTAATCAGAGACTGAAATGTCTGACACAGTTCTATGTATGTATCGAATGGTTTCTGGTGTCCTGTATTGTCTGAGTTTGCTATAGTATGTTAGAACGTTCACGGACCAATATTGTATCTTGTTCTTCTTGAATGAAAAAATAATTGGTGGACAAAATTTCCTGTTTGAGTCACAGAGCTGATATTAAGTTTCAGTTTCCAGTTGCGTTAGGATTTCTTTTGAGAACTTATGGTGTGTTGCATCTTAAATTTGTTGTTCATCCAAGAGCAACCTTTTCATGTATTATTTCACAAGATACTGTCATCGACGTCTAAAAGGGGCTGACCCGTTTGATTGCCTTGTACATGTATTTACATAAGTACACATACGACTCTGGTGTGAATATGGTTATAAGCCGTTCAGGAATCAATTTGAATAACGCCAGGCTAACTTGACAGCCGTGAAGTGTTTAAGAGTTTTGTTGTTGTTAATCAAGGTTCAATTTCAAACATGTCGCTGGACGTCTGTGACAAGCATGTCAACTGAAGATGGCGTCGTGCCAACATGCACACCTCCTGTCTACAGGGATTGTTCCGTGTGAAGTTGATCTTGTTGTTAGGATAAAGTCTTGACTTCCATTACATTGACGGATATTACTTTAGAACTGAGGTTATATGACCTTTGGTACCATAGACCATTGGACACTGCCCATTTGATGTCATTCCCCAATGTTCAATCACGTCACTACAAAAGTAATCATAAAAGGATATGCTTTCAACAATCTATGTGTATGACCTATCTATGCATTACATATTATATTCGTATATATATATATATATATATATATATATATATATATATATATATATATATAGAGAGAGAGAGAGAGAGAGAGAGAGAAAGAGAGAGAGAGAGAGAAGCAGAGAGAGAGAGAGAGAGAGTCAGACAGACATAGACAGACAAAGAGACAGAGACAGAGACAGAGAAATAGAGAGATACGGTGACAGACAGACAGGGGCAGACAGGGGCAGACAGAGGGAGCTAATGATAGATGAACAGAGTGGATATCAAAACTACAACAAGAATTGATAAAGGTCAAATTTTGTATTCTCTTCTCGTCAAATCATGTGCTGAACTTTTGTTTTGTTTGTTTGGAGAACATTGTCTACTGTAGTAGGAGTCGATATCGAGAAGGGCTACTAGGTGTATATATCAACCGTACTTCATATTTTCGGTATGGCATCAGAAACATTGAATATTCCTTTTGCCACATAGTGTTATCAGAATCTAGAGTTCATTATCAAATTTGATAAGTATGACGTTACATGGTCATGTAGATAGGCTAGTTCATATTGTGTTGCTGAGACAAAAATATTTCGAGATGTAAACAACTGAGGAATACTTTGTAGTCAATAAAGCGGAATTAGTTTCAGCCCTAGTTGTTAGGCTGTTTTTTTCATAACTATATCCGTCCCTCAGTGCTTTCTACATACAGCCCAAGTCAAAAATATCATTCTTAGCTTTATAGATATGTAGAGTCCATGCCAATAATATCATGCTTAGCTATGTAGCTATGTAGACTGTACATAAGAAAAATATCTAATCTCTGGCAGATGTCTTACTTTATCTACATGTATTTACTTATAACCCTTTGAACCTAAATAGACACAATGACGTACAAACATCATCCGTTTATAGGAGCATACTATAAGAACACATTAACGATAGAAGACACATGTTGACACGCCCGTTGTTGGACAGGGTCTGAGTGATATGTCCGCCTGACCTCTTCATTTTTAGTATCATCAACCTGAATAACGCCCCTTAACCCTTTCACTACCGCTGCTGCATATATGCAGCACCATGGGAATACCGCTGCTGCATTTATGCAGCACCATAGGAAAACCGCTGCTGCATATATGCAGCACCATGGGAATACCGCTGCTGCATAAATGCAGCATTTTTATAAAAGAACACATGAGACATTATATTTCCGAAAATAATGAATCGATTTAAAAAAGATTTTCTCTTATTAAAGAAAAACATATTACATATCGTAATTAACAGAATTATTGAAGAATGGTTGCCATGGTGATGTTTATACCCTGCTGTACATAATGGCAAGTTGAAAAAAGAAGGTCTGACGCCTACATATAATACATAGTGCCCTGGGCACCACCTATCAGGCATATCGCATTTTCATGATTTCTCCATAATATATTAATTCTATATATAAAACAATATCACAGATATGTTCTCCATATCTTTTTATTATTATTTATGTAAAAAAAACATACTGTCATCGCGATGAAAAAAAAGATACACATCTTTGTATGTGCAGTGCTATGTTGGGCCTATGTACAGGCTTGTGTCAATGGCGCAAAAAAAAGTCTCAAATTCTTCCCGTAATTGGAAATATTAATATAATTATTAAATATCGATCTATTTCATAACGAATGGTATGAAAATAAAGCCTGAAGTCTCTTCTTTTATTTGGTATCATTCACATTATCAAATTATTTCTCTATGTTATTTAAATTTGATAATTAGTGATGCACCCCTCTGCACTTTTGGCCATTTTCTAACGCCTGCAGAATAGGCCGGTATTTAAACGTCTGTACGACGTGCGACGTGCGGTAGTGGTGGGAACGTTCGCTGCAGAGAGCGCGGTCGTTAACGCATTGCGCACTACGCTAGGTGCGGTAAGGAAAGGGTTAAATCCCCCTTTTCACCAGGCGCTCCGTGATACACATCTACAGAAGATTCCCTCGCATTAGCCTCATATAAACACGGGCGCCGCCTAGCGGGTTCAGCGTGCGGTATCACCGTATAGCGCCACACGACGTCCGCAAGTCGAACCATGCCCCACCCCGCGTCTCTCAGCGATCAATAACCAATCATATCTCACGTGTTATCCCACCCCAACATCGTTATTCCCAATTGGCGGGAAAATAAAAAAAGTGACACCACAAACAGATTAGAGACGGTATCCGGGTTTGGGCCACCACTGGGAGACCGACCACGGAAAGCAGGGTAGAGTGGGACTTACCTGGAGCCCTCTGTCCTCAGGTAATCTGTAAATACCGCCGGGTGGTGCAGCTTCACCGTGTTTAGTCCACAATCGCGATGAGGAAACTTGCCGCCTGTCTGCGCACACCTGAGGAGACTGGGTGCTGCTGTTAATTGGAATGTGGCTGAGTGGTCACCAGGCTTAATCCGTGTCTGCGGGAGTCGTGGTGCTCTCTGGAGACTGTGGGGCGGCGACCACGTGAAAGTCGCGCTCTGTCTGCACGGACGTCGCTCTCTCTCTGCCCGCTAGTCGTGAGTGGCGGGGTGTCCCGCTAGCCCTCCTCTCAGTCTCCCGAGGCTCTCCGGGGCTGGCCGGGCGGGCGGCGTGCGCCGGGTGGCGGGCGGCGTATAAAACGTGGCGTATAGAGCCTGGTTTATAACATGTGGCGTACGGCGAGCGGCGTGAGGAGGGTGGCATACGGCGGATGGCGTATAGAGGCTGGTGTACTGAGTTTGGCGTATAGCGGGGGCGTGAGGAGTACGGCGTACGGCGGATGGCGTACGGCGGGTGGCGTACACCGAACGGCGTACGGCGGGCACACAGAGAGCAGAGGCAGGGGGCAGCCACCTTCTGGGGAAGCAGCCAATGATAAAAGTGCACAGCGGAAAGCTTTGGACGCCGCCGTCTCAGTGAGCGGGCCTCCGCGGACGGAGAGCTCCAGTCACCTCTTAAAGGGACCCGTCCGTGCCTCCACCTCACCGTGAACTCCAGCTACGCGTGTTCCGCACGCTCAACTGCAGATCACTGATCACATGCGTATTCCCAGTCATTCCTATTTTTCAATTGTTCCTGGCATTCTTTAAATAACGTACCCAAACTACTCTTGGGAATATCTCAGACTTCCTGCTAGTGTCAAAGGGAGTCTCACAGGGCTCACTGTTGGACCCTATCCTTTTCATACCTTATTGGAATAATCTGACAAAATACATCATGCACTCAGAGATAACATGGTTTTGATAATCAGTGGAAAGGACCCTGTAAAACCCCACTGATGCAGGATGAGCTCAACAATTTGTGTAAATAGCTGCTGTCTTGTAAACTTGTTATAAAGAGTAAAATGACAAAAAATGCTCCGGTATTCGCCGATCAGGAAGATACAAATTGTTGATTTATCAAAGTGCAGATCTCTGGAAATATTGACAGCTTAACTACTTTGGAAAGTTTGGTATCAACTTTGATAGTTTTCTTATCTTTAAGCAATATTTCAATAAACTGTACCAGGATGTGCCCGTCAAGCTCTTTGAATTTAGACTGCTGGGATATTACAGGGATATGATAACTGTCATTTCAGTCTTTAACCCTTTAACAGCAGGAAGATGCCTCCAGGCATTCCCCTGGCTATGGCAGGAAGATGCCTTCAAGCATCTTTGGGGCATCATTGATACTTATCTACAATTATTTAATAGATAAAAATATAATTGCTTGATTTAAAAGAAATTTGGACAATATATAAGGGCCATATTGACCTTTAATTTGGTATAACAAAATATGATCAGTCACCAAGGTAAATTACTTAAATCACATGACACATCATGTGCCATTGCTGTTTCCCAAAAATGGTGCCTGCCGTAGCAGGGTCATTTGGGCTGGCAATGCCTGCCGTGTAATGCCAAACAGGGGAACTGGGTGCTGCAGGGAAAGGGTTAAAACAATAATCCTGAATAAAAATGATTGCGATGACTTTATGAATTATTGTTCTGTATCTTGATATAAAAAGCAAACCAATGCAACAGGGATCCCTCTAATGCGACCACCCGTTTAATACAAGCACCTCGATAATGCGACCATCCCTATAATGTAGGCCTTGTGCCGATCGATGTTAACTTCCAAAATGTCGCATTTCGCAAGATTTTAAATCCCTAAGAGACTGAATGGCAATGGCATTTTGAATAAAATATTTAGAGAACGCAAAATCAATTCGGTCGTTATCTTGTAATACTGATATATTAGAGAGTAAATGTTCGCTAACACACTACTAAATACGACAACAACAATTAAAATTTCATTTCATTTCCATATGGAAACTTTGACTGATCTCCTTGTTAAAGCATTAACTCACTTTGAAAATGATGTCAGTGAGCACACACACATATATATGGGAAGTGTGGGGAGGGGTAGTGAGGCGGTGGGTTGAGGGGAGGGGTAGTGAGATGAGGGTTAATGAGGGGAGAGGTAGTGAGGAATAGGGGTAGGTGACGGGAAAGGAAGTGAGGGGAGGGGTAGTAAGGGGTAGTCAGGTGAGGGGTAATGAGGGGAGGGGAAGTGAGAGAAGACTAGTGAGGGGATATGTAATATGGGGCAAGTGAGGGTAGGGTAGTTAGTTTGAGGGGTAGGGAAGTGGGGAGAGGGACCGTGAGGAGAAGGGTAGTGAGGGAAGGGTAGTGACAGCTAGTGATTGGAGGGTAGTCAGAGGTAAAGAGGGGAGGAGTAGCGAGGGAACGGGTAATGAGGGGAGGCGTAGGGAGGGGTAGAGAAAGGAGGAGTAGTGAGGGGAAGGGAGGGGAAAGGTAGTTAGAGAAAGGGTAGTGAGGAGAAGGGTAGTAAGGGAAGGGTAGTGACAGCTAGTGAGTGGAGGGTAGTCAGAGGTAGAGAGGGGAGGAGCAGCGAGGGAACGGGTAATGAGGGGAGGTGTAGGGAGGGGTAGAGAAAGGAGGAGTAGTGAGGGGAAGGGAGGGGAAGGGTAGTTAGGGCAGGGGTGGAGAGGAGAGGGATAGTGAGTGGTAGTGACAGGAGGGTAGTGAAGGTAGCGGTAGTGAGGGGAGGGGTGGTGTTTGGAGGGGTAGTGAGGGGAAGCGAGGGGAGAGGTAGTGAGGAGAGGGGTAGTGAGGGGAGAGGTAGTGAGGGGAGGGGTAGTGAGGGGAGGGGTAGTAAGGGGAGGGGTGGTGTTTGGAGGGGTAGTGAGGGGAAGTGAGGGGAGAGGTAGTGAGGAGAGGGGTAGTGAGGGGAGAGGTAGGGAGGGGAGGGGTACTGAGGGGAGAGGTAGTGAGGGGAGGGATAGTGAGGGGAGGGATAGTGAGGGGAGAGGTACGTTATTTCTACGTGTACCCTATTTTGAGTAGTAGTGATGGTGGGGGGGGGGGGGGGCAGGAGTAGTGATGGTTAGTGAGGGGAGGGGCAGTGTATTTGTATGGACACGGTAAGGACGTGCGTGCATGCACACGGTGTGCGTGCAGCGTTTCTCACTGCCGTACACCCGATCCCTCTTTGGCCCGGTGTAAGATGGCTCAGGTCTGCGGTAGATCCCCTACCCCTATCCCCCTCACCACCCCGCTGGTAGAGGAGTAACGGGACAGAGCATGGAGGTGGTGGGGAGGTGGGAGGGTGAACGTGTACGAACTGCCTGCCTACAGTATCTGGGCTGCGGTTATAGGAGAAAGAGAAGGGAAGTAGTACGGGTAGGGTTGATTGTAAACTGACTTCAGTCCCTGTACCCCTCCGCCTACGCCAATCCTCGACCAGTCATACTGGGAATACTTTATCCTGATTTCGCTTAATCATTAAATGAATGTCCATAATCAAGTGTGTGTGCATGTGTGTGTGTGTGGGGGGGGGGGGGGTAATGAGGGGAGAAGGGGAAGGAGAAGGCCGAGCAAACTAGACTCATATTCTTAGTTGCTTCTTATGACTTCTTAAGGTGTATCCTACAATTCAAGTGTTGTAAAACACATTTATTTCAGGGAGTGTGTGTCGTTACTGGTCATGCAATAAAATAGGTCACATGGTACCAATGTGAACTGTTAATATTAAACACTCACCAGGTGGTGTCACTTTAGATTGACAGATATGCCTTTACAAACACAAGGTGGCGTAGCAGTCGTGTCTCAAAATTACGTTCGCCTCTGTATTTAATTCAATTGTGTTCATAAAAGGAATATTAAACGAACCCATTTGAAAACTCTGCCGTGGTATACCACACTCTTCTATTCTGTAAATAGAATATTACAACAGACCGGAAATCCTGGCACCTGCCGCGCCCCTGGTGTTCAGTTGTTGCACGTTCCTGATGGATTTGGTGTATAACAGGCACAATATGATAGAAACAATACCAGAATCCTTGAGACACATGTGACACAGCAGTTCCTACAGAATCCCCCTCCCTCCTTCCAGTACGACACAAATGAAAGGCAGACTATTGTTAGCAAGTGCGTAGCAACATGCAGCTACATGTGAGCCCAACTTTGATGATAAATATTTATTAAGCAATTATATTGAGAATTAAATACATTACGATATGTGACCTTGCTATTAAAGGCCCGGGAAAAACCTTTCGGTTGAAAATTTAGCCTAGTGGGGCACCCCCTTTACTCGTCCAACCTGTCGTTCTGCTGAGAGTAGGTTTCGAACCCATCACCTTATGCATAAGGCGCCAGTCATTGCCCATTATGTTACAGGAAACCCCTCTCAAGAGGATAAATTCCATTTCACTTATTAGCTTAAACGCGAATGTCGAACTCCCCCTTACTACCCCCGATCTATTTCATTTCATTCTACAAACATTTGATATTTGATTTATGTTTTACAATGTATTCAGTTTTCCTTTTAATTAGTAGTTGAGGGAAATTACATATTTTCCATACATTATGCTACACAGTTGGAGGCAAGTTCAAAATTTACCACAACATTATCTTTCTTATTGCCTCTAAGCCAAAGACTATGAAAGTTCATATTCACCATTGGAAAAACTATAAGAATAAAGCTTAAAGCCCGAGAGATATTATAGGGTGTATCCCTGTGATGTAGCTCCCCATCTTTATCCATGTTACCATTTATCCATATTTACCTCTATACATCTATATGCTACTTCCTCTCTGCCGATGAGTTGTGCTTCATGGAAAATGATTAAAGAGGGTATAAATAGATTAGTGTTCTATAGTTTTGCTCGTTTTCCCATTTACTATGACCGCTTTTTATTTGAAAGAGCAAGGACGACGTTTAATTGGATTAGCGGGGATTATTATTCATGAGATCATATGCCTCTTGATCATCTCGGCTATCTCATGGTGATGTTAGATTAATCGCAGCCCGTCACGTTCACCCGTGAGCGGCAGTGCTAGAGCCGCAGTTCATTACATGATCCATGCTTCTTTAATCACAAAGAAGACGTTTGTAATTAGAAATCACAGTTGATGAGCCTTAAGGTGGCTTGTATACCACACCTCAAAGTGATGCTTTCAGGGGACCAGACCCCACTACATATCGACTATGTCTAAATCATTTAACCCTTTCACAGCAGGGAGATGGCTCCAGGCATTCCCCTGGCTACGGCAGGAAGATGCCTCCAGGCATCTTTGTAGCATCATTGATACTTATATACAAAATTCAATAGATAAAAATACAATTGCTCGATTTAAAAGAAATTTGGACAATATATAAGAGCCATTTTTGTTAAAAATTCTTTCGTTCTCGTGCAGTCTCTTGCACTCGTTGGAAAAAAAGGTGGGAACGCGCGAAAAACACGTTCACCCAGACCCATTTCTCTCTATTCGTGGTCGTACTGCGGGATGGTGTAGATCAATTGCCGCGTCTATACAATTTCTATATATGTAAGAGCCATATTGACCTTTGATTTGGTATGAGAAAATATGATCAGTCACCAAGGTAAATTACTTAAATCACAGGACACATCACGTGACATTGCTATTTCCCCAAAATGGTGCCTGCCGTAGCAGGGTCGCTTATGCTGGAGACACACCAAGCAAGTAAAGCGGCGATTTCCCGAATCGCCAACACAAAATGGCCTATATGAGAGCTATTATTTTATGTTTCACCTTATCATTGCTTGTGATATGCTAAACTATCGGTGAGAGTATTCCTATGAAATAATATCTCACAGATATGCTATTTTGTGTTGGCGATTCCGGAGATCGCCACCCTGACTCGCTGGTGTGTCCCCTTTTTTGGCTGGCAATGCTTGCCATGCAATGCTGAACAGGGGAACTGGGTGCTGCAGGGAAAGGGTTAAAGGCATATCGGACCAGGTGGTACTAGAGTGAATTGTCCGGTATGCCTTTAAGCGCCACATCCATCAACGATAATTTCTTGCGAACTATGATTCGCACACGGTTGTCCTGTCCGGAGTTCTCCCGTTCGCATAAAAAGTCTCAGGAAAATCTGCTTTGAACCTGGCTCCCACTTCTGCGATTTGGCTACGATCAGCCAACACACTACGACACACTCTGACAGGCTTCCGACAGAATAGCCGTGTTGCAGGCCTTGCAACGCAATCTATAATGATCGATTTATAATAGAGGCCAAACGTTATCAGAGTGTGTAGGGAGCATTCACTGCAATGTGTAACTTACCCTCTTCCCCCTCCCCCACACTCACCAATACCTTTATATATACATGTATTTGTATTTTTAGTGATAATAATATCAAGAATGTACATGGAAACATGGTCAGACAACGTAAAATTAGCAACTTATAATCCTTAAAAAGGATAAGAATTTATTTGGTTGATATCAACAAGAAAATGGTCTCCATTAAAATTATAACTTTATTTGCAGATTGTATTGTCCAGTAAAGCAGTATTTTCTGTCAAAAAAAGATCAGATCCAACAAATTAGATTTTACTCAATAAATGAGAATTTTCCCCGGAAAAGTATTGATATTTGCGTTGGCTCCCTTCCTATGTCGTGGCATGTTGCGGTACCGTGGTCACATTTTTATCTCCGTAAAACCCGTTCCGACAAACACTGCAACACACTCCGAAATAGCTCGTCCGATAGACTTTTGGTTTGAACATTTCTATTGTAGCAAAATTGTAGCACTTTCGGAGTTTGTCGGAGTATGGGCAGCCCGGCATTCGTGGATCAGGCGCTCACATGGCGTTTGCTTGGGAGTTGCAAATATCATGTGAATTTGCATGAACATCTGACCGGCATGCGACAATATCAAAGGATTTAGATATGTACCACTAATTATATCTGAATTTCTTAAAAAGCTACCAGCTTCTGTTTCTTGTACAA
This sequence comes from Alentia gelatinosa, assembly GCA_950022655.1. Lineage (NCBI taxonomy): Eukaryota > Metazoa > Annelida > Polychaeta > Phyllodocida > Polynoidae > Alentia > Alentia gelatinosa. Next base: position 18,868,410 of record OX465592.1, read on the forward strand.
TTGACTATGTCTGATTTTTCATCAATTTATCAGTTTCTGTCTCTGGTACAATTGACGATGTCTGATTTGCTTTGGTGTAAAAAGATTCTCTGCACGGTAGGCATTTGCCGCCTTTCACTGATTGGGGTTTGGGGAGTATTTTTCGTCATTAGTCCATTTGGAAAAATGTTTGCGCCTTGTTACCTTAAGTATGTCTGATTTGCTCATGGAGCTACCAGCTTCTGTCTCTTTTACCATTGACTACGACTGATTTGCTCATGTATATCTACAAGCTTCTTTCTCTTGTACCATTGACTATGACTGATTTGCTCATGTATATCTACAAGCTTCTTTCTCTTGTACCATTGACTATGACTGATTTGCTCATGTATATCTACAAGCTTCTATCTAGGGTACCATTGACTATGTCTGATTTGCTCATGTAGCTACAAGCTTCTATATCTCATACCATTGACTATGTCTGATTCTCACATTAAGCTACCAGCTTCCTCTGTCTCTTGTACCATTGACTATGTTGGATTTGCTCCTGGAACTATCAGCTTCTGGCTCTAGTACCATTAACTATGTCTGATTTGGTCATGAAGCTACCAGTTCCTGTCTCTTTTATCATTCAATATGTCTGACTTGCTCATGAAGTTATCAGCTCCTGTCTGTTGTACCATTGCCTGAATGCCCAAGAAGCTGTTCTAGTATCATCATGGATATCTGAACTGCTGATGGAGATACCGTAATACACCTATTCTCGTACCCTAAATCACCTGAATGAGTATAGAGCGACCCTTTTTTAATACCCCTGATCGGGACTAAAAGCTTATGAAGTTACCATCTTGCGTCTCATTATTGCCAACAGCGGTTCACTGTGCAGAGGTAAACTTAAGCTGTCACATGCAGAAATGTTCCTGCAAAGAGTATAAGAAAATCGTGTTTCATTGATTATTTAGCAGTTGATGATCATAATTTCGCCCTCAAAACATGACACTTTGTCTCAATTATACTCTACTGTTTACATGTATTCATAACTAAAGGAAGGGAGTCAATAACATGTTTGCGAAACACACAGGAAACAGAATATATACCATATGAGTGTTCGCGACCCAGGGACTTCGCTTTGAGGGGCTCAGTTCACAATCGTCGTATTGCTTTAGATGTTGCCCTTTGCTTGATAAGTTCAGTCGTCTTATTAGAAAGTAGGATATGGCGCTACGCTTCTCGTCATTAGTCTTTCTGTCATCTCGTTATATATAGTTGTGTTCGGCCTCGTCATAGGACGGACCCAGGAAGGACTAGTCTCTGTGCTAGTACACATAGGGCATTGCCAATAGAATAACAACTCAGGACTGCCATTCTACAATAGTCTATCTACATAAATCTGTTTTGGTAAGAGACTGTCTAATGTTTCAGCCGGATGATTAAATAGATATTTTAAAATGCATATATTACCGATTAGGACACGATACAGGAGTGAGAAAATTTCTTTTTTTTCAGATTTCTTTATTGTTGTCTCTTTCACGTCACATTTCTTGTATATGGATTTTCACAATGAGTGGGTAAATTTGGCAACAATAAAGAAGGCTTAGCCTCAACTGTAAAAGTTGGTTTTCATGGCTTAACCCTCCCCTGGTAAATAAAACTACATGATTGAGATTTGGATAAAACAATAAGATATTGATATAAGGTACGTTAATATGAACATTGATACCGATAACCATGTCAGCAACTTTTAGTGTACCAATTTGATTAGAACAAAAGTATTCCATGTTATCTGGAGAAAATATACAATACAGATAATGAGTGATTAATAATACAATATTAATAATATAATAAATTGACAGGGTTTGTTAGAAAGAGATAACATTGAGATGTCTGCTGCTGTAGTGGAAATCGACCATCGTGTGAAGATTTCGGCTGTAGGCGGGCAGGTCACCGGCCTGGAGATGTGAAGAGGAAGCCCTGATCGACGAGCTGCAGCAAGTGTCACATCTCGAGGCTGGGATCTGTAACGAGACCTGATGAGTTCAAGAGAAACGAAGTGGCCACAAACAGGTTCCCTTCAGAACTTATGAGGAACGAAGTGGCCACAAACAGGGTTCCCTTCGGGAGTTATGAGGAACGAAGTTGCCACAAACAGGGTTCCCTTCAGAAGTTATGAGGAACAAAGTGGCCACAAACAAGGTTCCCTTCAGAAGTTATGAGGAACGAAGTGGCCACAAACAGGGTTCCCTTCAGAAGTTATGAGGAACGAAGTGGCCACAAACAGGGTTCCCTTCAGAAGTTATGAGGAACGAAGTGGCCACAAACAGGGTTCTTTACAGCTGTTATGAGTAACAGAGTCTCTACAAACAGGGTTTTTCACCGCAGTTATGAGTAACGGGGTTTCTACAAAAAGGGTTTGCCACAAAGGCTATGAGAAGCAAGTGTACAAACAGGGTTCTTTACAGAAGTTATGAGAAATGAAGTCTCTACAAACAGTGTTTTTCTCAGTGGCTACGATTAACGTAGTCTCTACAAACAGGGTTTGTCACAAAAGTTATGAAAAGCAGGTCTTTACAAACAGGGTTCTTTACAGCAGTTATTTTTACCTCGGCCGTAGGCACCCGTCTTTAAAGGGTTAATGGAGTCTCTAAACACAGGGTTTGGCACAAAAGTGCAGGCAGGAGAAACAGAGTCTCTAAAAGCAGGGTTTGTCAAAAGGAATTGAAATTTAAAGAGGATATTTTCAGATTTACGTATCTTTTAGAAGGAGGGAGTGAGGTTAATTTGAAGACCATATCAAGAATTTATCATCAAATTCATGACAATAAGGTGATATATTAGAGTTTGTATGTAAACGTGTCGTTATCACAAACCTGAAAGTATCTTAATCTAGAAAATAAACTCAACACACTCCTGGATGATGGAGTGGAAGATCAACATCTGGACATTAAAGGGTCTGTCCGTATTTGAGTGAATAGAATACTCACCCATCACTCTTCAATCTGTCATCAGAATGGTCACCAGTGGTACACAAACCGGAACCACTGACCCACATTCATGATGGGTTGATCTAGGTCACTCTCCAATCACAGCCCTGCACTGTGTCCGGATCAGCGGATTCTCCGCGCATGGCTCACCCGGACGCGTGACGTCACATGGAAACCCGCTGGAGGGAGGGATCAACGTTTCCTTTGCTGCTGGACCGTCATTACAGAGAGAACGGTCAGAATTTACTCCGCGTCTCACAAGAGGGCGTGGCGGTCTTCGGATGAGATTAGGTTGGCGTCTGTGAGATTTCTTCCTCTCTCTGTTTTTTGGTGAATGAAAAAGCTGTTATCAGAGAGTTGGCAACCACCTAGAACATGGCGTTCAGGGAGGGATGCAGACAGAGCTTTCATTAACGTCCCACCCATACTTACTGTCCACAATCATGATATCGCCAATGCCATTTGTATCCCTCCAACAGTTACTTTCCACAATCACAATCATAATATTACCGACATTATTTTGTCTCTCCCATAGCTACTGACCACAATCAGGGGCTGTTTAATGATATTGCCAATATCATTAATGCCCCTCCTACCGCTACTGCCCATAATCAGGGGCTGCTTTATACTAATGATGAGGTCATTGATGCCCCACCCATAGTTACTGTCAACAATCAGGGGCTGCTTTATACTAATGATGAGGTCATTGATGCCCCACCCATAGTTACTGTCAACAATCAGGGGCTGCTTTATACTAATGATGAGGTCATTGATGCCCCACCCATAGTTACTGTCAACAATCAGGGGCTGCTTTATACTAATGATGAGGTCATTGATGCCCCACCCATAGTTACTGTCAACAATCAGGGGCTGCTTTATACTAATGATGAGGTCATTGATGCCCCACCCATAGATACTGTCAACAATCAGGGGCTGCTTTATACTAATGATGAGGTCATTGATGCCCCACCCATAGTTACTGTCAACAATCAGGGGCTGCTTTATACTAATGATGAGGTCATTGATGCCCCACCCATAGTTACGGTCGACAATCAGGGGCTGCTTTATACTAATGATGAGGTCATTGATGCCCCACCCATAGTTACTGTCAACAATCAGGGGCTGCTTCATAATATTGATGAAGTCATTCATGTCCTTCTCACACTTAATGTTCACAAACAGGGGCTGCTGACATCATTATGTCCCTCCTATAATTATTGTTCACAATCAGGGGTTGCTTTGTAATAGTGACCAGGTCATTAATGTCCCATAACTACTGACCACAAACAGGGGCTGCTTCATGATATTGCCAATGTCATTGATGTCCTCCAATCATTACTATCCACAATCAGCCCTGCTCCTGGACTGTTTTATAATAATGACGAGGTCATTGATGTCCCATCTATAGTTACTGTCGGCAACCACAAGACAAGATTTCCCAAGACAAAATTCATTGCAAATGGGATACATTTTCATAAACATTTTAACAGAAATAAAGGGGTTGTCACATTCCACTCGCTTCCTGCACGGTAAATATGCAGTGACTGGAATGTAGGTCTATGGTTGGAGTCTGTGTTCAGGCTGATGTCTTGCTGCATGTAAAATTCTGCTGAATTATCCGAAGTCCAATTCAAATATGTTTAAACGTATTCAAGTCTATATTACATACGTTTTATTTTTGCGGTTTATAAATACATAAAGACTGATTCTAACAGATGCATTTTAGCTGAAAGAGATTTAAGCGGAGAAGAGAGGAACAATACCAGTAGATTGACCACTAACCGTAGCACTCTGAATCTCGCCATTGTAAAACCAACCCTGGGATCAATAAGTATACACCGAGGTGTTACCACAGTTAATAGTCTACCATTTTGCTCCATAGCTCCGCGTGACACTTAAATAACCTAATCATCCACCTGGCTATCAAAACAATGCATCTAACGTAACTCATTGGGGCCATCCATAAAGTACGGACGCACTCGGGGAAAGGGTGGGGGTCTTTTTTTTGAGGGGGGGAATTTTGCGGGAGCCCCTTCTTTGTTTTATTGCGTGCAAGACTGGGAGTGGGTGTGTTATGGTCCCAAATTTGGAAATGTCTGTGTACATACCTTATGGATGGCCCCATTCCCTGGTGTAACATGTATCTATACTAGGGAAGCCGTGACTGGACCTCTGAGTAATTAATTGAGCAGTTTCCCTAACACAAGGCTTACACATTACCTAAAGTAACTCACTGTGATGTATGTATTAAGAATATCACAGGGTGCCTCCTAACAGGTCTTCGCTCTAGATAGTGGTTAAGCCCAACTGTTTTCACTGCCACCCCCAGCGTTTGAACCGTCTCCTTTCTTCATTTGGACTGACCCCCCTAGAGTATATAAGGAAGCTGATTTCTACCCAGAGCTCACTTGGAACCCAGACACCGAGGCATCAACATCTCCAGGTTGCTGAGCATTACCACCACTGCAGTGAGGAGGCTTGAAGACCATAGGACACTAGGCTACAGAGGCCTATACTGAGGATTGGACTTCTACACAAGCTGCTATCACTCCTGCACTGGACGAACAGAGCCTGATGACTGCTAGCACTATATTTTACTGCTTTGGATCATCTATATCCACAAGTCAAGGATAAATTGGACAATAACTGAAAGTGATAGACTGTGAGTACTGCTATAACCAAGAGGTCTTGTATCATATGAACACTACAGAAGTGAATGTGATTTTGTATGTTGATGGGAATTGTTAGGTAGCTGTATATTTTGTTATAATATGTATATGTTATAAATGCATATCTGTGTATGGTTATCTGTATTCTTCATTAGGTAAAGGAGATATTCCAAATTTTCTTTTCTTGTCACTGTGGTAGATAGTCTATAAGATTAGGCCTTAATTACTGTACGTGACACTCACTCCCTGTGTAATGCATCTGTTCTAGGGAAGCTGTGATGGAGCTGTGAGTAATTTACTGAGGAGCTTCCCTAACACAAGGCTTACATATTAACTAACATAACTCATTCCCCTGCATAACGCATTTAGACCCGTTTCCATTGGCCGACGAAAATGGTGTAGATTGTTTGAGTTCTCCTAAAAGCCCACTTCCATTGGCCGTCGCCGATCTACATACTTCATACGGGGCTCAGAGGAGTGGACCATTAGCACTGCTGACGTAAATTGGAAGTGGGCTTTTAGGAGAACTAAATAATCTACACTATTTTCGTCGGCCAATTGAAACGGGCCTTAAATGTACTATATATGGGATACTGTGACTGGAGCTGTAGGTAGTTAACTGAACAGTTTCTCCTGCACAACGCTTACACAACCACCACAAGCTTCAGACTGCTACCAGTCTTCTCTCAGAGAGAACTATGTGAATGGGAGGAGTGATTGGCGGGGAGGAAAGTGGATGTGATGATATTGAGGTCAGACAGACGTGCTCCACAAAGATGATTGATAATACGTGAAGAATGGACATGTTGGCCGTGCGGCTGGCCGTGCGGCTGGCCGTGCTGCTGGCCGTAGTCGTCAGGTCATCTTCGCGAGGCAGTCCATGTATTCATGGACGCTTGGAATAGATCAATCACGTAAGTGGCTTCATAAATATGTAGCGAGGGTTTCTCTCCTAGATACATAGATTATATATATCATCCCCATGATGCAAACGCTTTACAGATATAACGTAAGGTCCAATCTGATACAGATTCAATATCAATGTCCACACTGATAAGAAATGAAGATAACCCATGATGCCAGCTATCATAGCCGATAATGTTAATTAATTGAGTGGTCTGGTAATGTATTTATAGCTTTGACATAAGTATCCTCATCCTAATTGATGCGAGATCCGCATGTACATATCCCGAAAGTATCCAGTTCCACTCACCTGTAGGTGTGTTATGGATTCTATGTAAATAAAAAACTCATGATGGTCACAATGTTCAGTGGTTTCAGATACAAGCGGCTATAATCTGCGAGGGCTAGACACAGGACTGTGAGCAAATTCATGCGAGGATATTACGTATAGCCTAGTCCGAAGAGATGATAACCGCTTGTATACTTTGTATATTAATCACCATTGTATATTCAAGTTATCAAAGAAATAGCATAGTTTTGGACAACCTGTTTGAGTGTTCTCAAAGAATCAATTTGACATTTGCAATAGTAGGAAATATGGGTAATTTTATCAATATATGATATGAGATGTGTCGCGTGTGGTTTTAGTAGGCAAAAGCGCTGCTAGTTCCTTTGTTTAGTTCCTGGAAACTAGTGATAACACCATTAGTTCCTGTGTTAGAGTGTCTTTGTTATAGCAGTTTTAAAAAAAGTATCACAGTTTTTTATGTAGTAGCTTGTTGAATATATCATAATTTGAATGTAGATACATTTGATATACATTTGTTGTTAATTATAATTACAACTACAACTTCTGGATAAGGCATGTCCAATCAAACAAAAACTTTAAAATAATAAAGAAAAACCAGAATGGCTAATTCTCGAGCTAATGAGACAGTTACATCATAAAGACCAAAGTCTATAAAGAGCGAAAATATCCGGAACTGTAGACAATTGGAGCCAGAAGACATAGACATTACGATAAACTTGAAGTCAAACGGGCGAAACGTGACTTCCATCCGCGGAGGTTGAGGAAAATGAGCGGAATCCTAAAACTTTCTGGAAGGAAATAAAAACCCTAAGAGATAAAGGGACTAGAAGCGATAGCACTATCAGACAAATAGTAAAGCAACAGACTTAGAAATAAGCGTCGATGAAACAGCAGACTATGTGAAAGTTTTTTCGTTGGCATTCGAAGCGAACTAGCAAAAAAGATAACCTGCCCTGGAGTATGAATGCACCTATAACAAACACCGTCAACTTTGAAATCTTAAATGAAGAGGATGTGATTCACATTGTAAACAATATAAACACGTTCAAACCGGCAAGAATTTGAAATCTATCCACAGCCGTATCACTTAACATACATTTATACAAAAACAACTATTTAGGAAACAGCACCCAACCACAGCTACAAAATCATATTTAACAGACTTACTTTTTACAACTATTGATAACCATAACTATACCAGGGCAATATTTATTGACTTTTTTAAAATTTCTAATTTTTCTAAGCTTTTAATTTTAGCTGGAGGTAAACGTGAGCCCATTTCAACGCTGCTCCAGACTCAAAGATCCAAAGTATTGCCATTTCTCCGCTGACGTAGTCACAAAAATGTTGGTCAAATAACGCCAGCGATGTAGCGTGGGGAGATAAAGAAACCTGACAGCAAACAATCATGCACGACCGGTGTATCCCAGGTCGCGATGTGAAAATAGTGATTTTATGAGAAGTTCTAACGGAAGGCATTCTACAAAATAGACCATGATATTTTAACACATTAACCATACACTGTAACTTTGACTATAACCTTACCCATTGCGTCCCGCAGGGCTCGATCCTGGCACGCTTTTATTGAGCCTTTATATAAAAGATGCTGAACCCAGCCTCGAAAATGCCTTAGACTAACTCACCACACCGAAAATCTAACATGAAATGAACAGAGAGTCAAGCAAATATAACAAGTGGTGTAGTGAAAACAAGCTCACGATCAATACAGGCAAAAGCAAAGCTATGTGTGTTCGCCACCAGACCCAAACTAAAAATTATACCGCACTACCCTAGAGGCAACCTGTAGTGCAGACAGACAACCACACTCACACTAAAATAAAGAAGAACCTATTCAATAAAGCATGACGCATTGCACACAACTAAACGCTGAAACACAATGGAATAATACCAGACCAAAGAACAGTTATAACACCCGAAATAACCCATCAAGATCTGGTTCAATAATGGCAGTAAGCCCACATAACTCTAGTCTAAATTCAAAGATTCTATCGAATCTACTGTACTGATCTAATCCAAAAATGTTCAAGACAAACTCACCCCCACCTCTTGTTCCTCTACCTTCAGCAAATAGCGATACACACCACAAGATGTCAGCTTTATTCTAACTGACCATATGCGCCACCTATATACAATAAAAAATACTGATGATTCTTCCCAATGCCTCATTCAATATGCTCTCCTGAAAGTGCTGTATTGCTATCACATCTCAAGAATTGGTGGTACCGCCGGAATATAAGGATTCGATTGTATAGTACGGGAGCAATGTTTTTCCAGTCAGATTATTGAAGTGATCGTAAAAATAAATTTGCGATCTGATTAACCCTTGAAGGACGGCCACCTGTGGCAGAGCTGTCACCATAAGGACAGGTGCTAGTGATAGTGCATATCTCTAGAGGACGAACACATTTTTTATAAAGTCATAATTTGATGTTCCATCCTGTAATATTATTGGTAATCAATACTATTTCACTTATTTTAGCTTACTAATATTGACTTTGATGTGCTCTACATTTCCTGAAGATATTATGTATATTGATAAATCATTTCCTTGTCAAAAACAATTTTTTTGATTTAAGAGAAATGATGCCTTGAGGCATCAATCGTCCTGGGTCGGTTGATGCCTCAAGGCATCATTCGTCCTGGGCTGGTTGATGCCTCAAGGCATCAATCGTCCTGGGTCGGTTGATGCCTCAAGGCATCATTCGTCCTTAACCCTTTCACGCCGGGCACCTCTGACAAAGCAATGTCGGTAAGGCCGGGTAGGGTGTTAGTATATACCGCCAGGGGACTGGGTCTTTTTTTAGGCCAATTATGATAATTTCACTTGTGATCGCGTGATAAAACACGTGGTCTTTAATATTATTTTATGAGTATTTCAAAATCGTAAGGTTTATGTTATACCAACATCCTGTGAAAATTTCATCATTATTGATCAATTATTTACAAAGTTATTACACATAAACTATGATTTTGAAAGTCTTAGAAAATGATGCCTTAAGGCATCATCCGGCCACACACGGCGATGCCTTAAGGCATCATCCGGCCACGGGCGGCGATGCCTTAAGGCATCACCCGGCACCAAAGGGTTAAAGGGTTAAAGCCAACGATACCACAAAAATAGGAGCAACAACCCCCTGAACGGGTCCAACGCTCGGAAAGCGCTTCTTTCTTTGTGTTGACAGGTTCCCTGAAATTGTCTCGACCTGAAGATGCTACAGGTCACCAAGCGCAGTCTATTTATCAGCACTTTGTTTAGCATCTTTCCCCTTTTCCATGACCTGGCAGGGTCTGCAGGAGGAACTGTCGTTCTAAATGCTGGTGTTATTTTAAACGTTCATGTTGGAGAGTTCTGTTTAGAATGTTTCAATTTGTAGTTGAGCTACTCTATTGCATTAGCCATGTACAAGTTTTTCATTTTTTTACCTACTGCGTTGGCAAGCTCTATTCAAAATGACTCACACTTTAAATGCAGATCCCCTCAGGATATCACAATAAAAGGCCGCCAAGATATACCAGACTACAAGTAAAGCTTTTTAGTATGCAATACCAAACTACAAGTAAAGCTTTTTAGTATGCAATTCCAAACTACAAGTAAAGCTTTTTATGTTCCAAACTTTATATGTTTCTAGACTTAGGTGTTGGTTTTGGACCCTGGTGTCGGTCCGACTGGAGGTTGGCAGAGAAGACTGAGACCTCTCCAGGGGGTTCAAGGCGCATAAACACTGCCACACTCAGGTCACCAGTCGCTGTTACAGACAAGATAGGAATCACCTCAGCTGATGTTGTCTCGATAACAAGCCGTTTTACATGTCTGTTCAATATAAATCTATTCAAAGTATAACGTATAGAAAATGAAGTACTGAACTTAAAATTAGAGGAAGTACTTTGTCTAACATGGTAACCTATATATAAGTACAAGAGGATTACAATATTGATGACAAGCCGTCATTTTATTGAACAAAATGTCCCATTTGATGAATCGCTGATGCACAATATCATTTAGCTATCCTATGATGGTTAAAATGAAATAAATGAAATGAAGATGAAGATACACAATGTTGACTAGTTTCAGATACATGGGACCGTATACCCCGAAAGGTTGACGCGTAATGACGTACTAGCACGAATGCAACCAGAACTGACTGCAATAGAGGCCTGGTGCTCAAACAATAAACTGACAATTAACGGGCGCAAAACAAAAACTATGGTATTCGGCAAGAAAAACCAAATCAGAAACGCTGACGTAACCAAATTGGTGATAGGTATGCAGAACATTGAGAGGGTCGAGGAGTTTAATCACCTAGGTATTATCCTGGATCAACAACTAAATTATAACAAACATATACTTAATAATATTAAAAAAGCCTCACACAAACTAAGAATGCTCAACCTCATCAGGAAATACCTATCACAGAAACAAGCGATAATGATCTACAAGTCCAAAGTTCTGCTTTACTTGGAACAAGGGGATATCCTGTTTCATGGTGCAACTAATGCCCTAACTACTAAGTTACAGCGCTGTCAGAAGTAACTCGGATGGATGATGGGCCGGTGTTAGAACTACCCACCCACATATGTGTAAATAAATACAAACTGTCGGTTAAGTTTAAATTGTTAATCCTTTGGAACCAACTACCAGCTGACATTCATAATATTAAAGACGGTATCGCAATGAAAACAGCCCTAAGGGCTAGGCTGAAAAAACAGTTGGCTGGTGAGTAAGTGCTACTTTTGTTGTTTATCATTGATGAAAGCCTACACCTAGCATTTTTTTGACATAATTTGTTGTAGTGGTATGTGACGCCTGATGACCAATAGGTATATGAATGTATAGATAGTTTTCTTATAAGTATATAATAAACCAACTTGATTGTGAACTGTATAGTATCCCATGTTAAGATTAAGTTATCTAGACGGATTGTAACCTCTATGTACTCACAGCACTGGACCATGAAGTCAGGAACACAATTGTGATGTCAAATACCCCTGCCATCAATGTAAACCCATTAACTGGGTACTGTCTATGCAAGGGTCACTGCCATACTGGAGCCTGTGGGAAGAGCCTGTGGGTTCTTTGCCCCTAACAGTAACTCCAGTCTAAATAAAAGCTTTAAAAAAAAAAAAAAAGATATCCGAGAGTAGCGAGCATATTGCGTACAGCCGAGGAGCATACAATTGTTTTTATAAAAAACCAGTCATCATGTACATTCATCATCAATCTGTAACCAATTAGTGATGTGCTAATTTTAGTTCACTTTAGTAATATACTTTTTCTTTCATTCGCACTAGTTTTCCGTATGTGTCGTGTTTGCAGCCCAAAGCATACAACACATGGACGTATGCGCGGGCATAACCATACAGAGTTCCTATAGGTTTACTATGAACACTTTGTATTAGGTGGATAATGCATGGTCGAATGGCCTGCCATAGTTGTGGGTACCTCTCTGAGCTGGCGACCTATCCTTCTGTCCTCCCGTCCTCCCGATCTCCTGTCCCCTCAGCCCCGATGGTCCTTCTCCGACTGTCCCTATAAAGGTCAGGACGCCCGCCCAGTCCCCATTTCCTACCTCTAAACAACCCGTCTTCCCCACTCACCCTACCCCAATCTCAAACCTTTAGGGTGAGTCAGGGGTTCGAGTTCAACTCAATACTCACCACATCCGGGAGCTGCAAGGCGGACTTATTCCACTTCCGCTCCCATTGTCTGAGTTAGCTATTTTCCATTAGCCGTCGAAAACGGCAACGATTAATTGAGTTCCTTTCATGTGGCGTTTCCAACTGCCGACGAAAAAATCCAGCGATTATATGCTCCCTGTAAAAATAAGTTTGTCGTTGGTGCCTGAGACTTTGTCTGTGCTAACAATCGTTGGCCCCAGAACACACTCGCTGTTTCCACTTGACGATGGAATATGTATTCCATGTACATCTAGTACTGCGAGCGAATGGATTAGTTAGAGGACCTGACAACCCTGAAGGTTGACCCTCCCTGAAATACATAATAATCAGTACACAGGTGGAAATGGAAGTGGTCATCGACTGACTTTTGCTCACAGCCATCAGTTATTTCAACCTGGTTTCGGTGGCCTCAAATGTTATTTAGTGCTGCCATATTGCGAAATGTTGGAGAGAAAAATTGTTTATCCTTTTTGTTTACATCTACCGATTATTGCACAAAAAGTATGACATAGTCGGTTGGTGGTGCAAAATGCCATAATCAGTGATCATAATTGGTGGAAACACCACATAAACGTCTGTAGGTGGTACCACCGACTGCACGTCGGTATCAAATGATCGGTGAGGGTGCAGCTCATAAGCCATTTTCCAGTGCCCTATTATTCTGTACCGATCTACAGTCATGAACCACCGATCGACTTTTTGTGTATGCCAATGTTAGATCAGTAAATGGAAACAACCTGCATTTGAAATGGTCACCGATCTCTTCGACGAATATTACGCAACAAGACCACCACCGACATACTTGGTCAACGACTGACTCGCTTATCATGCTTTGGGTGATCCTCAGGTTTTGGCACGAACATAAAATAGGTAGGCACCTGTAAAATACCTGAGAAACAGGCTTTAAGGAGAACTCGAATAATCCGTGCCATTCTCATCGGCCGAAAAATGGCTTTATAACTTGTTTCTTTGTCATTTTTCAGGTCGATACTGATTAAATGTTCATGTTGAAACATAAAGTTTAACTGACGAAATCAAAGTGTTTCGATTCTATTAGTCTGTGAGAAAACCCGGCGGTAGTGACCTTGGTACATGATGTATGCCAAATTAATCGGTGGACATACTCTTCAGGTTTTGTTTAATTCACCGATCTGGCGTTGGTATACTAAAAAGAGAAACGATCGGTGGTCCCCGACTGCAGATCGTTTGGGTATAATTGGCCAATGGAAAATGGTTTTCTGTGTTACTAATTTTAGAGTTGCCAAGTCACTAGCACATGCAAAAGTGTGTTTTTGATAACATCATTCCTTGGAGCAACTGATTCTAGAAAGTCTGTAGACTTCTGGTGGATAACCACAAGGTATAACCCCCTAGGAGAATTGTCTCGGGTATGCTCTTGTGCCTCACGCTGCCATCTCCTGAATGTATTCCACCAAGGGAGAGCTCGTAATGCATCCTATAAGTATTCTACGAATGATCTTGATATCAACGTTACTCAGTACACTATCTGAAGGGACTAGAACCGTCCATCCCTGGCTTCAGACTGGATATTTTCACTCATTGAGGGAGGATTACATTAGGGGTTAATTGGCTAAACGGTACTTATCTACGGATCAATCGTTAAGGGTGGGCGTGTTCTCAGGGGAGAGGCGATTGTTCTGTGACAGCCCTACTCGTCAGGTCTGACTTCATATATCCGCGACCCTTATTATTAACCACTTAAACCCCTATCACCCTCAATCTAAGCCTTCCACATAATTGTATTATGCCGCTCTCTCAGGTCCTGCCCATCCCCTACTGCCTGTACGTCTTACCCCCAACCTCAGCTTCTGATCTATTTGCCTCTATCCATATCTACTCAAACCCAAGATAACACCCCCGCCCTCCTCTCACACATACCCAAACCCTAGTCAGCCTCTCCCCTGTTGATAATGCACAAGTACCCCAACCATGATTACATTACCTTGATGATTCCCCCTGTAACTCTGCCCCTGTATACCGTTCTCGTCCGCGTGCAAGATCACCTTCCTTTAGCCTAAAAGACCCTTTTTCCAGACCCCCCCCCCTCCCCACGCCCCAAACCCTTCTCGCACACCCCTTTGACTGCCCACATCCAACATCCTTCTCTCAGACCCCCCCCCCCCCCTCCCACCTTGCCTGCCATCACCCAACCCTCTTCTCACAACCCCCTTATGCCTTTCTCTCAGACACCCCCCCCCCCCTTATCTGCTCACACTCCACACCCTTCTAACACCCCACCCTTCTCTTAGACCACCCTCCCCCCACCCTCGTCTGCCATCGCCCGACACCCTTCTCGCACACCTCTTTGTCTGCCCCATTGTCTGCCCACAACCCATTCCCTTACACATACCAAAAATCGAAAGTGGCCAGGTAGCCTTCTGAAAATAGGGTCTACAGACCCCAGATGAGATTCCAGACTATAGAACAATTGGAGGAAACAAAACTCGTCTGGCCACACCCCACACCTTTTTCTCAGACCCATTCCTCCTTCTCTGCAAACACTAACCACCTTTCTCACACACACACCTTGCCTGCCCTCACCCTACACCCTTCCTCCAGTCCTCTCCCCCTCTTCTTGTCCTCTCCCCCCTCCCCCCGTGAAGCGATCATCACGCCTCTCCTGCTCCCTACTCAGCCTCAATATAGACATGGTGAAATGAAGATTCCGCCTGCAGGGATCGATACATATTACCCAGGTCTATCGGGGCCTCCCCACCCCCATAATGGGGTATTATATTTAACCCGTAGACAGTCCGGGCCCTATCAATACCATCACCACCCGACCAGGGGGTGCCCCGCCCGCCATCCCACCGCCACCACTCAGGAGGAGTGGGGGGAGAGTGGAAGGGGCGGCCAAGCAATCTCCATACACAGCCCAGACGTCAGCCACGCCCTCACCCCACCTCGGGGAGGAGAGGTCAACTTGAGGTTTGGGAATGCGCACATCTCTCTCTCTTTCTTTCTCTCTGTCTCTCTGTCTCTCTCTGTCTCTGTCTCTCTCTCTCTCCACACACACAGAGAATCCATCTTTGATTCTTGGGTGATTTATGGCTAAGACACTTAGACCTCACATTGAACCAGTATCGGACAATACATATTTAGTGCAGTGAGTTTTTTTATGGGACATTTCATTAAATGTAAATCAAACAAGTGAATTGTATCTGAATGCGGCTATTGACTCGTTCTGTCTTAATGTGTCTTACTAAAGATGATAGTTATCTGAAAGTCCACATTCCCGTTACACTGCCCCACTGTTGGTTTTCTAAGGCCCGCCCTCTCTTGAGTATTGGAGCAGAGCAAGCTTGACCAGTAAGGCACAGGGAAAGCGAACACTCGTTTCGCAATCGAGAAATTGGAGTGTCACACTGAACATATCTTAAATGGATGAGCAATACTGTCGTCTTCCTGGGTGATAAAAAGTGAATTGATATACAATACTTAAATTACCGTTATGGTAAACACCGATGGTACAGCCCAATGCTCTGACTGTTTAGTTGTAGCACAATAAATGGGCTGTTAAATCTGGCCGAATTTTCAGCTAAAGTATGATTCTGACAGTGTCTGATCTACTATTCGTGTACCATCGGTGGGATGGCACCCCTCTCATAAGATCTCATACTCTCTAACTGATATTCTGTACAAGGTTCTCTCTACGCTCTATGTAAGAAGAATTCTTAACAAACTAGGCTTAGAGCCTTGAGAATCCACTGGCACACAGTATTCCCGCTAGGTGGCATCATTGAGATTATAGGAATTATTGGGTTGCATTGATGTACAGCTTTAGCACGGGAGGCAGACCAGTGGATCCTCAAGGCTCTAAGCCTAGTCCGTTAAGAATTCTTCTCCTAAAGAGCGTAGTGAGAGTACAGAATACCACTTAGTGAGTGTGAGATCTTATGAGAAGGGTGGTGATGGGACACCGTAAACTCGCGAGATCGGTGCTGTCGGCTACTGTCGGCCGCCGTCTGTTGCATTGTTCCCGAAGTGCGCCGATTCTGTCACCCATTTTCTGCTAGAACCTTTTTACTGGTGGTGTTCTCTGGTGTCTGATGCCTACAACTTAGACCTGTGACCTTGACCCCTGGAGTGTTGTCTGTTTGAAGGGAAGTTGGTGTTTTTTAGGTGAACAGACTTTGTGTATAATGATTATTTTGAGAAATAATGCAATTGTAACTGTCATCACACAATATTACATTCTACAGGGCTATAAGAGGGATCGGGTGAAGTCAGAGATTTCTAACATTTTGCGGAGTGTCAGAATCGGAACAGGTGATGCCAGGGTGTTGTTTTTAGGCATATTTCACCATATTTTAACAATTATCAGCGAAAGATTGTTGCCGATGCCTCCATAATAAGGCCGACAGTGAAATAACTATCATCGTTCTGATGGAAAAGGCCGTGAAGATATATATTACTATACATGTATATTATTAATATATAAATATAAATATCGAATGACAACGCATTTATTATTCACCTCGGTATTAGTCATACATCCGTTGTTGAGGTGGTTGGTATGTTTAATGCGCATACCATGGTTACGCTTCTATAACCAGCTGAGCATGAGCAGCTCTAACCGTTATTGCTACTTCTGTTCCAGCCTCCGACCTGCTCACTTGAGCAATTAACGGTGATTGAAAAAACTTATTTGAGGCTAGCTCAATTTGATGTACCTATAATATTGTGGCAGGTTTATGGGTTTTAACTCCCATTGTTAAATCTTACTTAATAAAGTATGTTATTCATGTTTATTACCGCCAACTCCTGTGTTTCTCTCCTTCTTTATAATGAGATCAATATTATATATATATATATATATATATATATATATATATATATATATATATATATATATATATATATATATATATATATATATATATATATGATGATCATTCTAGTGACTGTGCATGGCGGAAATATTTAATGACTGTTGATTTGCCTATGTTATCTTGTAGAGTCACGAGTTTCTCTTCTCAGTTTTGGTTCCGTAACCCACCGGTTCCTAAGGCCCGGCGTCCACCTACCACGATATAATCGTAGACCTCCCGATATAGTACCGACACAAAATGTCAGAATCGGTGCCATATCGGGAAGGTGCAAAATCGTAGACATATGTCTAGACAAGCCAATCCACCATGCGTTGTATGGTTTTTTTTATCTGTGTCTAATCGCAGAAACGTGGTCAACTGCCCCGATATTAGGTAACCTTCCGACGCAATTTTGATTTTTTTATCGGGA
Source organism: Alentia gelatinosa (assembly GCA_950022655.1). Taxonomy (NCBI): domain Eukaryota; kingdom Metazoa; phylum Annelida; class Polychaeta; order Phyllodocida; family Polynoidae; genus Alentia; species Alentia gelatinosa. The sequence goes on from OX465592.1 coordinate 18,886,211, forward strand.
GGTGCATCGTAGACCATATCGGTGCCATATCGTAGTAGGTGGACGCCGGGCCTAAATCCCAGCAATTTTGAACTCCATAATTTTTTTATGTAATATATTGAGTCGAATGTTGGGGTATAGAAACGAATCTATGATATACTACATAAGGCCCAGAGAACCAGTGTAGTGCATATACACAACATTTAAATGTATTTACCTACTTGCTATAAATGGTGATATACACAACTGTAACACAACTTCACATGCTTGTTGCGTTTAGGGATATACCACACGATTCACAGAGAGCCAGAGTAGTGAATATACACAACAGTAAAATATCTTTACCTCCTTGTTATGTTTAGGGATATACAATAGGAGGCACAGAGAGCCAGTATAGCGGCACATCAGTGCTAGCTGTATGCAACATGCGTGCGCCCTGACAACAGAGCTCTGTTCGTACTCAGTATCAGATGGAGCTTCCAGAACCACAACAGGTGAACATACATATATATATATATATATATATATATATATATATATATATATATATATATATATATATATATATATAAAGGTAAAAAAAAAACCAGAAACCTACTCAAAGCTTACACAGTAGGAGCTTTTTTAGGACGTCTACTGGGAGCCTCCTGATGTATTGATATGTTTAAAATGCCAACAGCAAATCACTCGTGTGTGTTCCTGAGAACAGGTCACCACTGGGGGTCTTACGAAGCGGGGATCGAGACGGACTGATGGTCGGCGGGCGCTTTGTGCTTCCCGGCGGGGATGAGGTGAAACATGTTGTGCTTGTTGCCAACATATGCAGGATACGAAACTAAAATGAACTCACAACTCAGGATGTCTTCTGTGACTGGTCTCTGGAGCGTGGTGTTGCGCATGCGTGGTTTATAAAGAACGATGAGGGCGGGATAGAAAGAGATACGCGGTCTGATATATATCTTAGATTTTCTATTCTGAATACATTGTGTGTTGAACACGGGAGAGATGTACGTAGGCTAGAGTCTATATATCTTAGATCATTTACTCTAAATACACTGTGTGTTGAACACGGGAGAGATGTACGTAGGCTAGAGTACATATATATCTTGAGTGGGATTCACACGGTGGGATTCGCGTACCTTTCAGGATTCAAAATCCCATGCGATTCTGTTCCTTTTTGGGGGGAAGTGTTCGAGTACAGAATCTCAGCAGGGTTTGTCTCCGAAAAACACCGTTAGGTACATGAATCCCATCGTGTGAATCCCATTTTAGATCATTTACTCTAAATACACTGTGTGTTGAACATGAGTGAGATGTACACAGTCTAAAGGTTATATACAGTAGAACTTCGTGTAGGCGGGCACCCCGCATTAACGGACACGTTTGCCCAGAAGAGTTCCCAGTGGCCGAGAGAGAAGGTTGTCCGCTTAGGCGGGGTTCTACTGTATCTTAGATTATTTAGTCTGAATACCCTGTGTTTTAAATATGAAAGATATGTGTTTGGTTTAAAGGATAGATATTTTAAATTTCTTACTGCAAAATCACTGTGTGATGAAAAAGAGAGGGATTACACCATCTAAAGGTTATATGTATACGAGTATTTACTCTAAAACACAGTATGTTGAGGTGAACACGAGAAAGATGTACATGGCCTAAAGGTTAAATATCTTAAATTATCTGCATTAGATACATACTGTGTTGTACAGAAGAAAAGTGTTTGCGGCATTAATGTTATATAACCTAAATCATTTACTCTAAATACACTGTGTGTGTTGAATACGCAATAGATTTACACGGTCTAAAGGTTATAAATCTGAAATAAGTTATTTTTAATACACTTTGTGTTGAAAACGAGAAAGATGTTTTCTGTCTACTCTGAGTAGTCCCTTGACGCCGGTTTGAAATTTAACATTTAATATAGCGAATGATTTTCTGGTTAAGACTGTCCGCTAACACAGGAAACCTCTTACACGGGATGTCACTATCTCTATTAAGGATTCATTTCACTTGCAGGACAGTATCACTTTTTCCGAGTTTAATCAAATGTAACCTGAGATGTTCCTAGTGGGAACAATGTTCGTCTTATGTGGGCGGCCTCTGTTTCCTGACCATCGAAAAAGGTGAATAGAACAGAAGGTAAGACCTTTAGTTTTTATAAACAGCTCCCAATATAAGTTACAAGCGTTGGTAATATTACTCTAAAGAAAAAATCTACTGCGAACTCAAACCGATGGAGCTTTAGTAATTATGTTGCAAATCCTACCTGGGCCCATGTGAATTGATTTTTTAAAATGCATATTTGTTCTACAACACGATAATCTTTAGACACATTGCATGTGGTTTTAAATTTGTTCTCATTTGATTAAATGATAGTTTCATAATGTGGTCTCCGAAACTCGTTTCGTTTCACCTCCGTGCATCATATCGATATCCTGTTAGTGCCTACCTATTTCCCTTTATATTATAACGTTTCTTTCATACAATATAATTCAATAAGGCGCCTTCAAGACAGAGGGGATATTCTCTCCATGTTTAGGTATAACGAAGTGAGTGACTCACACATGACTGGCCAAGTGTGAAAAGTTAACAAGCACTGATAGACTGTCTGAATGAAAGACTTGCGGTCATCCTTTATACAGACACACAATATTGCTCACACACGGCTTGTCATAGTTTGTGCAGTTAACGCACACTTATAGACCGAAATTATGTCCAGATTAGTGACACGAGAGGCCTGTGTCCATGGGAACCTGCCCAAAAAAATGGTATATGCAGAAAATGCATACTTTGTTTTCTTACTTGGTCAAAATTGACTTTTTCTCCAAATTAAAAAAAATCAATATGTAGCACCAATTAAGTGCTCTATGTCCATTATAGATTTAATGAAATTGCTCAAGGTCATGACCTCTTATGGCTTGCTATAGTTCGAGCAGTCAACACACATTGGTAGAGACTGAAATGAGAAACCGATGACTGTCCTACGTATATACACACACCATATTTTCAAGCACAACCTGTTATACATTCGCAACTAAGACACACTAACATACAGACTGAAATGAGACACTAACAGTTGTCCTACATACAGGCACACTATATTGCTCACACATGGCTTTCCATAGTTTGAGCAGTTAATACACACAAACACTAAAATGAGAGACTTTCTCCGTCCTACAAACAGACACGCCATATTGCTCACATACAGCTTGCCATAGTTTGAGTAGTGAACACATATTGACACAGAGACTGAAATGAGAGACTTATTGATATCATAAACAGACACACCATGTTGCGCACACACGGCTTGCCATAAGCATAAGCAGTGAACACACAAAGGCATAGAGACTGAAATAAGAGACTTAGGCCATCCTACATACACACATACCATGTTACTCACAAACCGACTTGAATATGTTCATCCCTTTATTCCTCTCCTAGAACCCCTCGCCCGTGGCTCACATGTCGTGACAATGTCATACGTCACACCTTCCCTGCTACGTCAGACGTAGAGGCAGGGTGCCGGGGGTCGTTGCGCCCCCGGCGACTCTCAGCCAAATGAAGGCCCCGCGCTTTTAAAAGCTGAGCGCGCAGCCATTGTCTGCGCACAACTCCCCCACTTCAAAGTCCGCCGACACCACATCCAAAACACATCCGGGCATTTTCCAGACGATCACGTGACGCCGCCGTTTCCAACCGGAACCGGAATTGATTCGAGTTAAATGCTCTTGGTGGCGCACGGTGGCGCTGCGGACGGCTGAATGAGGCGCCATCTGTTAAAAAAAATATCACGAATTTCTTTTAGAGTTTCATCTTCGCATTTTCAAATTCTCTTTTCTAATGACTATGCTCTATTTCTCCGTCTGAAATGTGTGTACATGTTTATGCCAACAATACTGATTATCATGAACAATAAGATAAATTCGAAATATTATATTTATCAATACCTTTGGATTAAAACAATGTTAACACATACGCCTTACCTTTCATACGTCTTAAGACCATTCACGGTATATGTATCGCTTTCGTTGTATGGCATGCTCTCAACTCTTACCTTCGTATTCACTCCATCTATTTTAACGTATAGCGTTCTGGTATGCCAGAATGAGCAGAAGATCTCGGTCGTTATACATTGTATTATCTAGATAAAGTATAACTGTCCCACAAGCCTGCAATATGTCTTTCCACAGAATTGCCAAAAAACGAAAGACGAAGTACTGTCTTAACGCATTTGGCTTCGTCAAGAACTTTTCTTCATAAAGACCTGGGAATTCATAAGTTTTGTATTGAATTTCCCGAGTGTGCATGAGGCATGCTTACCGGAAGTTCCGGTGTGGTAAAACTAGAGCCGTGGATGGTTGTTGCTGTGTTCTGAGTTTTGAGTCCGTTCGGTGGAATACCTGATTTCCGCACAGTGAACTGCATGGGGCGTCACTGCAGTCTCCTGTATGTAGGTCGGCGAGGTGAGCGCCAAGTCGACATGGTGATTTACCTGTTGGCAGTCAGCTATTTCCCAACGTGTCCACTTGCCAATCTGCTCATCAATGTCTGAGGGCAATTACATGCAGGATGTCAACACCTTGGTATTTGTTGCTATTTCTATATAAAGGTATCGCTGTTCAATACCACTAGGTTATGTGACCTTGTGAATAATCACCAGATCAGTGTATATATAAGATATATAATCAATTGTTAAGTCTAAACCCCAATCTAATCCAGGGTAGACCTTAAGAATAAAGGAGTGATAACTCAGGCAGTCTAACTCAGTGATTCTAATTATAACTGGAGAATCTGGCTAGAAGCATCGTGCTGCTTCAATTGGCTGTTGAAGAAACAGCAAATGAAGGATGACCAGTTCTGGTCTGTTACACATGAGGGCCACTCATGACACTGACAACTCAGACTAGCATTGTTAGAGTACTCTGCCCCCATAGAGCAAGTGAAAATGAGTGATAATGAGGGTAAACATGACACTCACTATATGGCTGTCATACTGTAAACATAAAGACAGAGAGGAGCTGCTACAAAGTGGCGCCTGTGCCAATTATTTAATTTTTTATACTGATATATACGGACGATTTAAACGATAAATCTATTGGCATAGAAACCAATTGTACTTACAAATATTTGATAACTGTATTAAATCCGTTGTGTCGATACGTCCAGTGGTATTTTTAAAATATCGTGTCTTTATTGAGTCCAGTCTACGCTAATATAGATTACTTTTCGTGCAGATCAAGCCTTCAATTCCTATCATAATGTTACACACAAAGTACAAGTGTTCATTTCAGCTGTTTTTGCCAAAAGCAGCGGTTTCTGATGTCCAGTTTCTGATAATGAACTGATTCATTGAAATGATAGCATGCGCGTGACAATCACTGATATCAGTATATAGACCTGTAACTCTACAGTCGAGCAGGATATCACATGTGATAATCTTCACAAAGAACAAAGTTACTTAGCAAATCGATATGCAAGTACACATATACCTGCATTGTTCAGAAATAAGATACAAACCACTGAGTGGCATAGCATATGTTGGCAAAATCTAGTCCATACGGATGTCAGAAGAAATCCCCTATCAAGAGTACTGTTAACTACGCCTTGTTTACCTGATAAAATGACTATGGGTATAGACCTATTTAACTTGTAGTTACGGGGGGAAATGACAGTAGCAGGTCTAAATGTTATTTGGGTTTCAACAAGAAAGTTGTGTAAGAATTGTGACATTTACAGCTCTCGGAATATCATTTTGATGTTCAAAAATCTAAAGATAATACGAAGCATTGATCATCATTAGTTCTAGGCACTTGGAACTGGACAAAATGAATCCAGCATTACTGCAAGTATGGAAATTGACTGCAAGATAACTCAAATCAAGCAAGTAGATGCATTTCTGTGAGGATCTTCTTTCTCAGCAAGTCACCATGACATCCGTTCTGGAAATTCCTTTTTCTAAACAATTTCATTTATATTGGATAACAAGCGGCTGTTAGCCGGTATGATTTTGTATTCAGTTCTTAGGTTACATAATCCTAAGCGTCGTTTAGTTCTCAACTCACATTGATTCTTGTTTACACAAACCCTGTTGTTATTTAGTAAATATTTTCATTGTAAAAGCATATTACAATTTGTCTCAAAAGTACAAGACAACAACCCCAATTCATCATGATTACTTTATATTATATATCCCGCTTATACACTTAGCTCTAGGATTACAAGTCAGTTCATCATTATATTTTTTATCTACTAATGACACAGGATGGTAACAGAGTCTTATTACTTAAGTGGTGGGTTTCTAATTAGCCACCTTACTAAATTTATAAAGGTGATTATGTAATCCTCTATTCATACTTCATTTTGATATTCGTTGAAAGCACTATAATAACATTCTAAAAGTTGATTATCTCAAACAATTCCATTAAACTCTAACAAATTAACTTAGATATCATGTGCCTATACAAAATAGAGGTCGATCTGTTGCTGTCATTGTGAATGATTGACAGTCATTTCAAATAATCTTTAAAACCCTTTTTAAAAGGACGGGTGCCTGTGGCCAAGCTACCGCCTGGAGGACGGTTGCTGGTGGCACTTCATACCGCTAGGGGATGGGCACACAATCGTTAAACCCACAATTCAATTTTGTAATCATTTGATATAATATAAAATCATAAATAACTTATTTCTTTTGAATAAAAAATACTAATAATGATATTATGTATACATTCTGTGAAAATCTCATCAATGTTCCTCCATTATTTTTTGTCAAAAACGATTTTGTAGATTTTTGAGAAATGATGCCTCAAGGCATCATTCGCCCTGTGCTGGATGATGCCTTGAGGCATCATTCGCCCTTAAAGGGTTAAGTTATCTTTGTTCTTAATAGAAAAAGGTAATAACGTTTGAAAAAGAAGTTCAACCTTACAAAACACAGCGAATCACATATTATAATTCATTTGTGTGGTTGTAATTACAATCTTAGCTGAAAAAGTCATCGAATTATGTATATTTCAGCTGAAAAACTAAGATGGCTGCTCAACATATGTTACGAGTGGATCACTGTATGTGTTTATGTTCATGTTCCAGACATCTTAGGTGAGTAATATTGGATTTCACTTGGTAATAGCCATTCTAAAAAGTGCCATAGGGCTCTGTCGCGGCCATTTTTTTCAGTTGCGGCCACACCCCTCCCGGGACTTATCTGCAGTGCCCATTTATCTAAAGATATTCCATAGGACCTCCCCTAGTTATGTGTGAAAACTCATGGTCCTTTCATTAAAAGTACAATCTTGTGCTAAATCTCGCCCTCTACAACACTGGGAAAAGACGGTTTGCGATTGTTCTGGCTCTAGACACTAATGTAATGGAGCACCGCCGCTCGACGTCCTGCAGCCATCTCCGGCCGTCCGTTTCACACACAGTAATCATGCCTGACCCAATCACACACTGTAATGGCGTCGCCATTTTGAATTAACCCTTGCGCAGAAAATCGTTCGCATTTGTTCCCACATATAGTTTTTGAAAGATAGCAAGTAATTCCAAAAGCTAGATGAATGTGAAAGTACAGGTCTTTTGTAATTATCTAAAAACAAAACAATACTGCAAATTGAGGTTCTTGAAATAATAATTTAATGAATAAGATATTGTTGGATTGCTAAATCCAGCGATCGGGGGGTGTCGGCCTGCACTAATTTTCTCAATAAGCTTATGTATAGTGTACTATATCCATCCATCATATACATGTGCAAGTCAGTCCCATACTTATTAACCTATGCTCAGTGTATCATAAGTATATATATATATATCCTATTGCAAAGTGGTAAAAACATGTACGGACCAGTCCGACAGGCATGGCCCGCTTTGCCACTGCAAGTGTTGTGCTGTGAATGCGTATCTAAAGCAAAAATTACAAAAAGGCATAGAATAAAATAGGTAGTTCTATAAATATATCCATGGTATCAAACTTTAAAAGACACATAGCGCGGCATATTCTACAAATGATACGGCATAGCCTACAAAGTACACATGGCACGGCAAAGCTTACAGCTAGAGTGCACATGGCGCGGCACAGTTTGAAGAGCGTGGTTTGGCATGGAGAGAGCACTAGATGGAAGCGAACTACAAGTAGTATCAATCCCAACGAGGCTTTTCTCAGATTGCTACAACATCGATCCAGGCTATCTCATCGTTTTACCCCTAGCCCCCCCCCCCCCCCCCCCACACACACACACACCCATCATATTAAATTTGCGCATGCGTGAATTTGGCACTGGGATTTGGGTTCTGCTATGGGCAGTCATACAGTTCTGAGAGGCCCAGGGTGTTTATGAGCAGTCTGTAGGCTCTGAGAGGTGCAGGGTGTCCTCAAGCAATCTGAATGCTCAAGGAGGTGCGGGGTGTCTCTGGGCAGTCTGACGGCTCTGGGAGATGTGGGTTGTCTGTAAGCAATTTGACGGCCCTGGGAGGTGTGGGTTGTCTGTAAGCAATCTGACGGCTCTGAGAGGTGGAGGGTGTCTGTGAGCAGTCTAGAGGCTCTTGGAGGTGTGGGTTATCTATAAGCAATCAGACGGCTCTGATAGGTGGAGGATGTTTGTGAGCAGTCTATAGTCTCTGGGAGGTGTGGGGTGTCTCTGGGAAGTCTGACGGCTCTGAGAGGTGCAGGGAGTCCTTAAACAGTCTGACGGCTCTGGGAGATGTGGGTTGTCTGTAAGCAATTTGACGGCCCTGGGAGGTGTGGGTTGTCTGTAAGCAATCTGACGGCTCTGAGAGGTGGAGGGTGTCTGTGAGCAGTCTAGAGGCTCTTGGAGGTGTGGGTTGTCTGTAAGCAATCAGACGGCTCTGATAGGTGGAGGGTGTTTGTGAGCAGTTTATAGTCTCTGGGAGGTGTGGGGTGTCTCTGGGAAGTCTGACGGCTCTGAGAGGTGCAGGGAGTCCTTAAACAGTCTGACGGCTCTGGAAGGTGTGGGTTGTCTGTAAGCAATCTGACGGCTCTGAGAGGTGTAGGATGTCTCTGAGCGGTCTATAGTCTCTGGGAGGTACAGGGTGTCTGGGCGGTCTGAAGGTCAGAGCCTGCTCTGATTGTAGGGTTTCTGTTGGGATAGAGGGGTGTATTATGGGTCAATTTAGGTCCCTGTATTTCTACCCATCCACTACCCCACTGTCAATATGAGGTGGGAAGACCTCCGTAAAGCTTAATCTCACAACCTCTTCTCTCCCTCTCTTTATGGATTGACAATACCGGAACCGGCGCTCAAATGTGTTTTTGCACAAGGCGCAGTATTTCTAAGTATGCAATAATATGAAGAAAGGACAATGATTGATGATTAAAACACATTATAGGTCGATGTAAGCCGGAAGACTCGCGCTTCGCGGCGAAACTGTCAACTGGGACACGTTCAGAAGTTCCCTACCAACTATCGCCTGAACCCAATCACTCTTTTCATATACTTCTTACAAACATCGGTTTTAATTTGTTTCTTACCTATTAAGTTGTTTAATGATGAAATACTGCTCCCAGCTCATTTTAGATTGTCCTGTTTTCGTCGTTTTTACAGTATGAGTGGGAACGAGGCCTCCTTCATATGATGATACTGAATGTATCATACGTAGTACGATTAAGCTACATCGTTGATATAGATTAACTCATGATACATTAAGACTGTGGTTACTGGTCGTGTGGCTAACGTGGTAATTGTAAGAAGACTGAGTGGTCTCTTCTGGACCTATGAACTCGACGGCTGCGCAGTCAGTCTATCGCCCCGGGGCAAATCTCGCTAAGTCTCGCCAAATCACGCCCTGTCTCGCGTGGCCAATTGCAGTAATGCCAGACCGCGTCAGCTGATTCCGGCAGGCGTCTTTACATGCCTCGCTACACGACTAGGTACCAGAGAAAACGCCTGGGGGCCCGTGAGGAGAGGGGAAGGTGGGGCGGGGAGTTGGGAGCTGGGAGGGGGGTTATGCTTCACCCTTCATCACCTCCCCTCCCCCTACGGCACCCCAGCCTCACACACTGCCATTGTGAATCTCAGAGACACTGGAGAATGAAGGGGTAATGCTTCGTCTCTGTTTGCCCTCCAAGGATATAAACCAGGAGAATCATCAGGGGTTAGATGTGTGACGGGTGAGGGGTGTCTGAGGTGAGGGGTGTCTGAGGTGAGGGGTGTCTGAGGTGAGGGATGTCTGAGGTGAAGGTGTCTGAGGTGAGGGGTGTCTGAGGTGAGGGGTGTCTGAGGTGAGGGGTGTCTGAGGTGAGGGGTGTCTGAGGTGAGGGGTGTCTGAGGTGAGGGATGTCTGAGGGAGGGGTGTCTGAGGTGAAGGGTGTCTGAAGTGAGGGGCGTCAGAGGTGTGGGGTGTCAGAGGTGGCAGGTGTCTGATCCGAGGGTTGTCTAATCAGAGGGGTGTCTGAGGTGAGGGGTGTCTGAGGTGAGGGGTGTCAGAGATAAGAGGTGTTTGAGGGCTGAGCAGATCCTGGCATGGGGATGAGCTGAAATGTCAGATGAAACGGAGCAGATGAGTTTGCACTGAGTAAGCTAGAGTAGAATCTATTAGGTATATGTACTATCTTCTAAGTACTGTTGGGTTTCTCACAGCTACCTTCTTTGGTTTATAATCACAACACTTGTTTCAATTAGAATCTATTTTGTGGTATGAATGTACTAGAGTCGTGTATTGGAAGTGTAATTCTGATGATATATGGTGAGCAAGCACTCGATGAGGCGACCAACCGGTCTGCGGTAGTTACAACCACTGCCCTACTGTCTGTATGTGACCATAACCGACGCTCCAGCATCTGTATGTATCCACAACTACCGATCCACTCTCTACAATAATCAACTGCGCTACTGACTGCCGTTATCGCAAGCACTGCTCCACCTTTTGCGGTAATCAAAACCACTGCTCTATTGTTTGCAGTAATCACAACGACTGTTCCACTATCTGCCGTAACCTGACAACTACTGCTCCACTGTCTGTGATAGTCACAACCACTGCTCCACTGTCTGTGATAGTCACAGCCACTGCTCCACTGGCTGTGATAGTCACAGCCACTGTTCCACTGTCTGTGATAGTCACAGCCACTGTTCCACTGTTTGTGATAGTCACAACCACTGCTCCACTGGCTGTGATAGTCACAGCCACTGCTCCACTGTCTGTGATAGTCACAACCACTGCTCCACTGTCTGTGATAGTCACAACCACTGCTCCACTGTCTGCGATAGTCACAACCACTGCTCCACTGTCTGTGATAGTCACAGCCACTGCTCCACTGTCTGTGATAGTCACAACCACTGCTCCACTGTCTGCGATAGTCACAACCACTGCTCCACTGTCTGCGATAGTCACAACCACTGCTCCACTGTCTGTGATAGTCACAGCCACTGCTCCACTGTCTGTGATAGTCACAACCACTGCTCCACTGTCTGCAGTAACCTCACAATCACTGCTCTACTGGCAACAGTAATCACAATTTCTGCTCCACTAGCTGCAGTAACCTGACTGCTCTAATGTCTACAGTAATCACAATTTCTGCTCCACTGTCTGCAGTTATGTGACAACAACTGTTTCACTGTCTGCAGTAGCCTGACATCGACTGTCCTACTGTCTGTTATCACAATTACTGCTTTACTGTCTGCGATAGGCAAGTCGACAGCTCCGCTAGCTTTCAGCCCTTATTTCCATGCTGATCTATTCACTGATATTTGTCACTATGTTGGTGACGTTGTTAGAAATGAAGTTATCAGGTTCTAGCTTCTTTAAGCGTGATAACTCTGTACCTAAGTACTTCCTGATAGAACTAAGATCCTGATAGAGCCATGGCATCATGAACTGTTTATTTTATTTGATTTCTGCATATTTGTAAATACTGTAATTGTACACGAAAATCTGGTTATGTGGAATCCAAAGAAGACAGCCCTCAGCCATAGGTAGAGAGCTAAGTCTTATGCCTGTGTCCATGAATATGTTAAAGCCAAAGTATTGTCTTTTTCCATTACCATATACCGCTGAGTCTATTCTTATATCCTCCACCACAACAATATAAGAATATATTGCAAATCAAGAATGGGGATACAGTAAGGTTAGGAAGTGAGGGAACGATAGCCCCTCTGGCCCATTTTTCTCTCTGGCCCTCGATGAAGAAAGCTATCAAAACCAATCAAGAGTACGAACTAAGTCTAATGCACATAATTTGCCTAGGGATAGAGGAGATGACAATGAACGTTCCTTGTGACAGTTATTTCGTGTTTATTATCAAAATAACTGAATATAAAGCAAAGGCATACTCCGAACACAAACCCTACTGTCTCCACCATCCTGTTTCTATGTGGACTCCCATACAAGATCGTCTAATAAGAGCAGGTCCCATCACTAAAGCTCTCGTACCCTCGTGTCTCTACACCACACACCACTTAATAAGTCTACTTTGTCTGCTATATAGCGGCCTACAGCCCGCCTGACTGCCGCCTAAACGGCCTGAATCGATCCCTGCAGCCCACAGCCCGCAGTTTCCACTGGGCCAGCTCCTGAAAACAAGTCTCCAGAAAATCCCAACAGAAAAACATGATCTCAGCTGTTTCCATACCTGCACTTATAGAGCTCGGAGTGAAGGAGCCTGACATGACATCCCCATGATCTCTATCAGAGTTCTCTAATAGGCCGCGTGAATCACCCTCCGGTGAGGATTTTATCACGAGGAGAGACTGAGGTCGGAGACGGAGTTGAGCCTGCTTTTTATGGAGCGGCCCCCGGGCGTGCTTTTTTCTGCTGTGCTAACATGAGGCACGCAGAGTCAATACCAGTTCTGGCTGACAGGGGGCGCGCTCGTCGCCTTGTAACGAGGCCGCCATTTTGTTTAAGTAGGTCTTAATGACATCCTTGTTCCGGACTGGCCTTCTAATAGACCCCGCACAAAAACCACTCCCTGCTACAAGAACAATTTCGCACTCAGGTTTGAAACATAGGCGGGTGACTGGGCGAGAGGTTGATGAGAGGTTGGAGCGGGCAGCTTTACGCTACTTCCCTCCGCGTGTATTTTACCTAAAGCTGTTTACAATGCGTCGCCAACTCACAGAGTACGAGCACGAATTAAGAGCGTCACTTCACTCAGAGCTTTGATAAAACAGCTGTCTCTAACCTAAACACCGTTGTTAAATCTTGAATAGAACTAAAAATGTGTGTTTCCTTTGGATGGAATCAATAACTTCAGTTATCACGCATCGTTACCCCTGAAAAAGTCCAAGGGTGGCTGACATTTTTTTAGAGACAGACACTTGGAAATCCCCGAGAAGATTTCCACCTCTCGCACATGTTCGGCTGCTGGGTTCCGGCAGGAGGGTTCCCGTGGCGAGTAGTGGGCGATAATACAATGACTAAATAACCGCGCATGTCAGTCAGCTGACCTTTTAACCTGCATGGGTCGTTTCTCCTGCGGCCGTTTCTTCCCGGTGGCGCTGCAGTGGAACGTCCGACCTCGCAGCCTATCGGTTCCACACTGATTACTCGCCTTACCGCTAGGGGCATTTATTGATGTTTAATGAACCGTGAAAATCATTGCGAGGCTCTGTGGAGTAAAGGCGGGCACGCCCTGTGAAGGTCCTAATGGCTGCTGACCTCAATCATAGAAGGGCCATGGCCCTGCGAGAAGAAACACTGAGGAGGGCACCTCTCGTGTCTTCTCGCGGGTTCTCGTTCTCATCTGTTTGCCGGCGAGGTGTCAAGAGGGACAAAAGGCCAGTGGACATCAGTCTGTCACCTTCTGATTTATCATTATCTCCGCCCAAATGAGACGCTTTTTATGTACTCTCCACCAATTTGGGTATTTTATTGATAGTTACTCGAGTCTTGAACATTCACCCGGCTTTGTGTAGGAGCTGCTCTTGGACGCCCGGTATATGGATTCCTTTCGTATGAAGCGAATAAAAGGAATCCCTTGATTTTTCGTGGATATCTGTATACATTTCCGAAACTGACATTGAATTTGCGTGTAATAGACTGAGTGTGGAAAATTAGTATGCCATGTATACTTGGAGAAGAACCCATGGGGAATACATATTGGGAAGTTAAAGAAAGAGGGAAAAGAGAGTGCAAAGAAGAGATATGGTATCAATTGATTTCACCTCTATTTTCCATCGTATACAAAGTCTCCATTGAAAATCTTTGGTGACTCTCTAAACCAATAGTCATTGTTTAAAATTGCCAAATACCATAACCATGGTATACGGACTAACATCCATTGTATACGGAAAAATGTTTCCTTTGTGCTTTAGAACAAGCAAAAGTAACTATTAGAGTATACCCTACGGCAATTTCTAGGTTCATTTTACTTGGGAAGATCGATGATAAATACATTTGTTATTATTTTATTGGGTGGGGGAAATGTTTATTGACAGATGGTTCATATATATATACAGATCCATGATTTTCAGCTATACAGTCAGGAAAAAGACGATGAAAAAGAACGACATTGTTAATTGCCCATTATACGCTGATAACTCGAGACTATTCATGAAAAAGATCATGTGGGGTCATGTGACCTCCACGGGAGATCTTAAACTCTTTTCTTTGCAGGCATACAGCGTTAATAATGTTCGTATCGGAAGGTGTAGAAAGGTGTAGGAGAAATACACTTGCCAACGCTCGTGTATTACTACTCGTAAGCTACTTATGGTTTACGGTCGCATGTCTACAAAACCATCTATCATTGTCTATGTAAACCACCTGTGAACCTGCCTTCTCACACGAGGTACCCCCGGGGATGTCGTCTGCGTTGCTTCTGCTTACCTTGCAGTGCCGTGCGTTTAACCTGCGGGCTCTGACCGCGCCGCATCATTATCCACAGTCATAAGCGGCGCGCGGCACGCTCTGCCACCAGGGGGCACGGCCATCCCGCCCCCGACATGCTCGTTTCTACACATGGCGGCTGAGACTCGGATCAGGAGGTCAAACCCACCTGGGAAAGTGAGAATGTGTGTGTGTGGGGGGGGGGGGGGAGGTGGGGTGTAACCTGTGCCTCCCCCACACACATTTACGCATAGGCCTCCAGCGCCAGTAGGTCCGTCAATGGGAGTCGGACGGGGACCGGGTCAACCAAACAGAGACCGGGCGTGCAGCCGGAAATAAAAAACCTCCTCAACTTAGTTCAAATCAACAGTGATCAGTTTGATCAGCATGTCCGAAAATATTGTCGATCCGGACACTGGAAGATATGATTTCGGTTTCTGAGGATATTTTTCTCGTTTTTCGTCAAGAGTTGAAGAATGTTGATTAGCGTTCTTGTACGTGTGTCTGACTCATATTATGTAAACAGGAGAATGACAAGGTTTTAGATTAAAATTTGGTAGAAATGAAACACAACAGTTAACGAGTAATCCAGAATTCGTTTAGTATGATATCAATGCTACGGTACATTGGAAGAAAAGGGTCCAACTTTAAAGGATGTGCTCAAATGCATAAGACAAGAAACCAAATGAACACTGCTATTTCAAAAGAAAAAGATCATTAATATGTATGTTGATTACTCATAGCTTTGCTAAGCGAGGCATCGACACTGTTTGTTCATTATGAATGATTTCAAAACTGTTCCAATTTACCTTTAATCCTTCATGGATCAGCGGCCCTTAATATACAATTTATCACATGATTCCTCATATCATTTTCATAAATGACAAAATTTTATGACTGATTACCACATCTAAAAGGCCTTTCTGGTGTGTTTTCGCTGTAGGGAGATTTGGTCTTTTATTCTGAAGCTGGTAAAGAAAATAGGTCATGAGGAGACTTGAGCGAGAGTTTGCAAACAATGAAGGTGGCGCCCTATAGTGGTCTTTTTAATAACTAATTTCTTCATTTGTAATTATTAATGAATCTAGCGAAATATTTCAGATATTCTCGATTTATCCATGCCAGTGTGCTATTTAGTCTATAACAAAGACATATCCGTAGGTTTAAATGGACAGATTAAGCTGTTCTTGTTAATTTGATTCCCCTAGGATACCCAAGGAGGTGTCACCAGTCAGGAAAGTTCCAGGACACCTTTCACGAGGTATCATTCTCCCACGATAAATTATTAAACGCAAATTTGACGATACCTCGTGGATCGTCGGCCACAATTGTCCTTGCTCACAATGAATCGAATTATCAAACCCATACCCTCCTACGACCTCTCCTCTGACCTTCAAGTATCGTCGGGGTGTAAAACAGGCCCCTGTGGTTTGGAGTCGTGTCTCAGAGACTGATGACATTAATACCTGTACCTGTTAACAGAATGCTGACATCAGTTAGTGGCTCAACCGGTAATCAAATCGGGATAATCCCAGGGAGGACCAGAGGGCTGAGATGGTGTCTCACGCATACACGAAAATAGGGAGCGTAAATAAACTGATTGTGGAAGTATATCAATGCAAAATAGTCCACCAAGGCTGCGCTGCATCTAATGCCACACCTCAGCCTGCAGCATATGTAACTCATTAAATGGGATACAAATGCAGAGCTCATGCACTTGGATATTCAAGTCTGTACTGCTCTGCATAAAATGTAATGCAGTTGCTAAACAATGGTTTTGTTAATTTTTAAAGAGATATACTTCCAAAGTTTATTTACACTCCCTTTTCCACTTTGCATATGACCATATATGGCAAACTCTGTTTCCGTGTATTGATGTCACTAAACACCTGTACCTGTTAGCGGCATGGGAACATCGGGTGACCGCCTGCCCGGCAGTCAAGTCGGGGTAATCCCGGGGAGGAGCAGGGGAACAGGGTGGTGTCTGCGGATTAAGAGGGTTATTTTCACGCTAAACACACCACTTGACTTACACTGTTAGTTCAGCTGGGGATCAGAGACCAGCCGGCCTCCTCTCTTCTGGGTTAAGTTCTCCGCCAATCACCGTTACGCCGAGCGGTCTGTCTGTGTGTGATTAAGACCGGGGGAGCACCTTATCCCAGTGTCATCAAAATAAAAATGTGTTGTGTCCACAGTGACAATAAGCAGAGAGTAGGCCAGCTTCAGGGAGTACGCTGTGTCATACCAGCAACTGTCCAATATTTACAGCACGCGGGTAAAGGACTGGAAGCTTCGAGCCACTCTCGAGCCTAGAGGGCACAGAGCGCACCATATTTCAAAGGACATTCGTTAGGGGCTAACATGCAATGGAAGCCTATCATCATGAAGGATCGGCTAGGAGTGCGAGGTCACCAGTCGGGAACCAAACATATGTGTGCATTCTCCTAGCGGATATCCTGAACCGCTGGTCGTATCAACTGAGCCATGAACGATTTGTTGGGAGACTGAGCTATATGTTCCCCAAAGGGGGCAACATGGTTGTCCCTATATCCTTATAGCTATATGTCGCATCGTACATTGACACTGTTTGTTACCGTTTCCCTGAAATCATCAGTACGTACCCTCAGATCAGTGAGAATCGGATGACGGTGTTGATAGCTTACATGCACAATCCCAGGCAATTCTCCATTGGAGATTAAACAGAGTAATTCAATACTTTTTTAACTTATAGAAACCAGGGGATAGATTTTGAATCTGTTGTCGCATAGAGCAGCAAAGAGAACACACTGAATCTATAATACAGTAACTTGCCTATCTCCCAGTTCCATGTTGTATATTGCAGCTGGTCCATGCCACTGCGCTGTCTAGCACTACAATGTGGTCGGATATTACCTCTATGTAGTCCACTCGGATGTACACTGGCGACCAGAGCCAACGCTTCCTTCACCACAGGGCTGTCCAATCACGGCCACCTTGACCGATAGTTAGACAGAAGTACCACTACTTCTCTCCGGGGTCCTCCAAGCAGTCTGTGGACCAAGTGATAACAATGTCATATCCTTCATTCATCCAACAAATCTGTCACCCTTAACACAAGAAAATATCATATGTGTTATATTGTTTCATGCCGAAACCAAGCAATTGGCTAAGAAACAAATTATGACAACCTATTTGAGTTTGGGAATGAAAACTCCGTGGGAAAGAACTCCACGTTGTATTAGTCAGGGCAATCCCATAACGCCAAGAAAAATGTTGGGCGTTACCTAGCCTAATATGTGAGTACAAAGGCTAGGCCTCTCACGAGGCAAAGCCGAGTGAGATTACGTAGCAAACCAAACTGAATGGCATATTATCAGTGGCTATGGATCGAGTGTGGTTCAGATTTTATCTCACCCCTATCACTGACTATTTGGCTAAAATATGTGACATCATTCCCCATTGAGTATTTTTCAACGATACTCCACGGGCGTTGAGTACGAGTTTCCAACGTTAGGTTTATGGGGGAAAAAAACCAGGGGTGAGATAAAAGGGGTGGAGTGAAAGTGGTAGGGGATAGTAGGGCTGGTGGTGGTAGAGTATGGGGTCCATGGGGCGGTTGGTGTGTAGGTGGGGTGGTAGGGGAGGGGGTGGGGCGGGCATACAGGTAAGTTAATCAAGTCAGAGGGCAGACAGGTGGATGCAGATAGATGGTCACTCAACACGCGGGCATCCATCAAGGTCCGGCCAGATAAAGGTGTTTAGTGACCAGTTCGGCCACTCCCACCCTGCCCCAGGCCCCAGTCTGTGTACACTGACCCCTGACATACCCTCACCCCTCCCCCTCCCCGTCCCCAGACAACCCCCTGACTTCAGCCTCCAAGAGACAACAAATCCCTCTCGTATTCTCTGAAGAGTGGTGAAGAAAAGTATTAAATCCTCCGACTCAGACGTTTATCCATGAACTACGTAGGCTATCTGTATGAAATATAAGTACGTTAGGATGGACCACCTTTCCCTTTACACACCGTTACTGCCGTTGTCATAACTTAAGAATATTAGATTTGTGCATCAGATTAATCCAGGAAAATAAGTAATTATAAATCAAGGCAAATATAAATCTCTATTCCTGGTGCCCATCCATAGCAATATTTACTGCTATCCCTTCAGTCCCAAGAACCTAATTTACACTGTCGTGTCCCTTTAAAACCATATATGTTCTATGTAATGACAGCATTCCCATTACATTCATACTAGGCCTCGAGCCAAAGCAAAGAGCCAACCACGGAAACAGTCATCTATTGCCAGTAACCACTTTTGTGCCAACTGTTGTGAAATATGGTCGAGGAGAAAAACAAGAAGTCCATGTTATAACTGGATTGTCATGGTCGATGTTGTAGATTATGAATTTGGCGGAAGCGTCAAACTCAAATCTTCATAACAAGAGTTATGGAAATGAAATTGGTTCTTTTCCTCATACAGTCCAATGTATAACCCTGTCTCAAAATAAGGGATAAATGTGCAGCTGACAATATGTATCAGTTAAATATACTATCCTACCCCTAATATAAAATCCCATATGCTTGACATTGAGTTTCCGTATGCCACGCTGACTGGCATACAGAGTTTTATATGCCACTAGTGGCATACAGAATTGTTATTATGCAATATTCCAAAATCGAGGAGACGGGTTAGGATAAAATCAAAACCTGATTCGTTTTAATCTTGGCCACCGCATGCCATTCCTGTAGTTTTGGCTCCGGACTTCACCTCATGAAGTCACTATGCCAAACTCCAGTTGTGGCATACGGTGGCCAAGATTAAAACTCATCCAGTTTTACGATAGTATCTCATTACTTCTTCATGTGTCAAGTTTGTATGTTTTGTTAACATGCCCCCGGCATATCTACCTGGTTTGAAATTATCCGTAAGGCGATTAGTCGTCAGGTGCGAATTGAGTAGTTTGTGGATACAAAAATCATCGACTTAAAATCTTTATACCCGTTTCCACCTTACGATTATCCGCCCTGAAGGTGGCCAAAAGCCTGAAATGGTGACTAGAATTGACAGGTAGAAACACCGCATTAGGCCAAGCAGTGAAGACTCTAATCTTTTGAATATTCATTTGTTTTAAATGTATATGTATGCATATATAGCAGTACATATTTTACTTGTTCGGCTTGTTAGAAATATCCCAACAGTTTCCCTTTCATAAAAACACACACGCACAGCATATTCGCAAACTGCCATCCCCAGGACCCCTCCCCTTGACCCACGACTTGACATTAGCCTCGACCTTCTGTCAGTGGACGACAGGCGCACCCTCCTAAATCTGCACTCCTCCCTGCTGTCTATGAGGAGTCATTCATTCTAGACAGGCCCCGTATCAATGTACCCATCAGCACAATGGATGGTGGGTTAATTGCCAACGTCCTACCCCCTAATTTTAAATCAGGTAAACCCAAGCCCCCCTCACTGGCCGTGTGTTGGGCGACACACGCACCCGGGCCGTACTACCTCAAGTAGCCGTACACAGGGGGATTCAGCCACACTCGACACGATCTTTTTTCCTTCTTTTTTTTTAAATTTGAGCTTAGCTCTCTTTATTTTCCATACATTTTCTGCATTCTGTGTAATACATGTGACTTTCCATCGTAGTATACATGTGGCTATTCCTATTAGTTTACATGTGTCAATCCCACATAGTTCAAATTTGAAATTATCCATTGAAAAGTTCTATATTTCTTTGTATTTCAGTTAAAATATAAAAAGTCTAACTGGGTTTTAATGGTATGTTAACCCAAGATTGCATATTATCATTGAAATGGTTATGAATCCTTTAACTGGTATTTAACATGGATTACATAATTACCTTGATCTTATTGTATGAGCTTGCTCTATCTTTTTATTTTTTTGGTTTTGATAACAACATCACAATCACACTTATATCATGATGATTGACAGGACAGGTCACAAACAGGTTGATGAACATTGACACGATCTTAACCGACTTGACCTGGCCCGATACATCCCGACGACTTGATGACCCATGATGTATTTTGTGTGTGTTAAGATAGCATTTCATCATTTAGAGAATTGATTCCCATAATACATTACACTTGTTGTTTAATTTGATCAAATGGCGTTTTTGGTTTAGGTTAAATACAGTTCTTCCAAAGTCTGCCTTTAATAGAGGACATTCAGAATATATGAACAGATAAGCATATATAAACATGTAACAGTACAATGCCTGATTAGATGAACTCGAAGATAACGAGAAAGATGAGGTATTATGTGGTTTGCATATTTCGATTGCAGGCTTGATCTCAAATTTCAGTATTCAGTATTCAGTCACTACTATTTTTCTATCAACAACTAAAGCCCTCAAGATGACAATCGTGAAAACCAGGTCTGGTTTGCTGGGGGAAGGCATCAGTCTATGATAATTGTAAAGAGAAATGTTAAAATTGCAGCTGGACTGCTGGGTGAAGGCATTACTCATTGACAAGTTTTAAGACAAATGTGAAAACCATGGCCATTCTGTTGAGTGAAGGCATTACTGTGTGACAATTGTAAAGACAAACGTAAAAACCGATTAAGAAAGAGTAATAAAATCAGCGATCATTGGATAGCTAATGTTGACACTAATACCATGGGCCCCTGCTCTGAACCGGTATTGTTCTTTTAGAAACACCAGGAAAATGACGAACTAACCTATCTTAGTTTGAAAAACCCATACGCGAACCAGCTATACAACGATCTAATTCCTCGAGGTGCGGACCGCGTATTGCCTGCTCTGCAGGGTAAGGTCCAGTCACAGGCATCACTCGGACGGCGTGAGACGGATGGGGAGTTGGTGAAATGGGGAGATGACAATTCTCTTGTGCCTCATTGTACCCGGTGAGAGGTAACCGGCAGACTGCAGGCAGAAAACACGACACAAGCGGCGCACCAGCGCGGGAAGTCACTGCGCATGCGCGTATCAATGTGGACAGGATATGGGAAGAACGCTGGACATAGATCTGGGACGTTAGGAACAAGTGTAGCGTTAGATTGCCTGAGCAATAAGCAAAGCGGACCAATATAAGTGGGAATATCTTTTGTGTGATTTTCATTACATGTACCAGGGAAAATATAGGATGGGGCATAGGCAGAAATCTGAGAATTAAGAAAGGAACAAGGGAAGGATCAAAGAAAAGAATATATCAAAGGAATAAAGAAGAATACTGAGAGACAAGAGCGATGCAAAAGGGTGTGGAGGGAATATATATGAAAGGAAGTTTTTAAATGTTGAAGGTTTGTTTTTGAAACAGACGTGTTTATTGACAAAACTCATTCGTCTAGCAATTTAGACGATCTTCTCTGATGTTGTGCTTACCGCTAACTTAAAAACACCAAACAACATCACAAAAAAAGATTGGACGTCGCAATCTAGGCATATTCATCCTAGGTATTAATGCCACAGAATATGTCTCTTATAGGAGTTTTAACAGTGTTCCTTTCATTTTATGCTTATACTCATCCCCATTTCTCATTTCTTCTCGTTCTCGTCTCTCTGCGTCGTACTTGGTAATTGTTTCCAAATAGAATTACCCTGTTCAAAAGGACTTTTCTTCTATTCCTCAGTATTAGGTTTTTTAACCTTCAACACATAATCTTTTCCTCATCTCTAGTTAAATATTGGTCATTATTTAACAATTTCTCGGATTAAGAGACCAACAATTTTTTATCTATTAAGATCTGTAACTCCTGTAAGGAATGTGGAGATAGAAATGATTCCGTATGTTACCCTTCGCTATCGATACCCTGCGACGTGTCATTCACTTGTCCATAGACTTACGTCTTACACTGGCACCTGGGGCCAGGGTGGGAATGTTCCCGATTGTGTTGACAAGGCCACACGTCATGGATACCGGAAGTGGCTAGTTGTAAACCCCGGCTGCCGCCAGAGGTCGCCTGCTCCGTGAAGCACCCCGGGGACTACAGCCGCCATGTTTGTTCGACGCCGCCATTTTGTGCGAGCGGCGTCCGGACAAAGAGCTGCGGTGAAGCAGACGACTTTTAGCTAAAAGTACACAGATATCACATTAGGCGGCGCTCCCGATCCACAAACCTGCCTCATTATGGGTTTTTTAGCCTCAAACCCTCTCTGCCCCCTTCCCTATCTACTACCGCACGAGTCGACGATTCTACCCCTAGCGGCAACAGACCACGCCCTTCTCTCAGCGCCCCGAGTGGTCGGAGTAGAAACTGCAGACCTCGCCAGCATTAAACACGCTAAGTCTGCCCTTCAATGGCGGCTGTAGGCGTTGCGTAGGGCCTGGGTGGGGACGGCGGACAAATAGTATACCTTTCAGAGCGCCCTTCCCCCTCTCTGAAGGCCATTTTACATTGGCCGATGAAAATACTAACGATAATTCGAGTTTTCCTAAAAGTCTGGCAGTGGTGGCCATAGACTGCATGTCAGTTTCCACTGGCTGGCAAAAATGGCACCAATTTATTGAGTTCTTCTAAAAGTTGGTCGCTGGTAGTAAACAACTGCACGTTGTTATTTAAAAATCGGTGAGGGGGCAGTGTATGCCTAGTTTCTACCGCATTTGACAGGCCTTACCGACGGAACTGTCCTCCAAGCACAATGACCTCACCAATGATATCAAAGCCCTTCGATTCTGTCGGTTGTTGACCAAGTCAGTCAGTGGTGGCCTCATTGCATGATCTATGCGTGCACTTAACCAGTGAACACTTCCATTCACCAGTTTTGCATCGGCATACCCTAAAATTGGTACAGTGGTTCCCGACTGCAGATCGGTGGTTAAGAGTCGGCCAGTGGAAAATAGCTTTATAATATGTTTCTCATGAATTATACAGGTTCATACCGATTCAATGTTAATGGTGAAGCCATGAGTCTCACTGATGAAATTGAAGCATTTTGATTCTGTTAGTCGTTGACTAAGTCTGTCGGGAGTGGCCTAGTTGCATAATCTAAACAATTAATCGGTAACCGTTTCCCTTGTCAGGCTGTTTCCATCTTCTTCCATCTTCCATCTTCACCGATCTTCGGTTGGTATACACAAACTCGATCGGTGGTAACTGAAAGCAGATCGTTGGCGAAAATCGGCCAATACAAAATGGCATAAAGGCCCAGTTTATACCTGCCGATAGGAAATACATAGATAAAATATTGGGAACACTAAAGTCCGGAGGTGGTGCTTACCGATAATATATCGGAGAATCCTTGAGTAGTTCAAATGTTTACATCTGACGACTGATCATTAGTTAAATGAGTAAGGATTATTTAGTGTATATTAGAATAGCCGACAGATTATAGGTGTGCTTATACAATTAGTATATATGCTGAGCTGTGACAAATAGACAGTAACTGTAGAGGCTTCATCATTTCAACCAGTTTTGATTAATACATGATTTGGAGGAGATAGATTGTTGCTCGAATTCGGAAATTTTATTTTTATTTGGCAAGCGTGAACGCGTCCAGCGATACGGCCCAGTCACCACACACGAATCCAGAATTTTGTTCTTTACACTTTTCAATATTTTATCAGTAACGTGTAATTATCGGTAGGCTATGACAGATTCCATAATCGATGGTCAAAATCGGTTGTTGTAAACTGGTCCTAATGTGGCATTTCCACTTATCAACCACATTGCCACCGATTATGTTCTAAAACTGCATAAAAGTGGATCGGTGTTTATGTTTAGGATATCATCGTTATGCATCATAGTTGGTGGTCAGAATGAACGTTGTTTTTAATGAAGATTGTGGTAGTCGGTGACCGACTTTAAATACTCGAATTCATTCAGCCCCTGAGTGATTCAACCTGGCTTGATTTCACCGATGGCCTCAAAGGTCGGTCGGTGGTGCGATAGTGCATAAAGTTGGAGAGAAAAATCGTTGACCCGGTTTGCTTCTACCTGACGATTATTTTAACCAAAAATATCAAATAATCGGACGGCGGTGCTAATCATAATAATCATAACAATCGGTGGTCATAATCGGCAGGTGGAAACGCCACTCGTGTCGCCCGTATGGCTGGGGGGGGGGGGGGGGCGGATTGTGGATCTGAGCGGACTGCGTAATACGCCCAGTGAAAAGGCATGTGACGGTGGCCGAGTGTGTGTTTATTGGGTGTATCAAGCCGGTCACACGTGCGTATCATGTGACCTGTCGTAAAAAACACACAGGAGAGTTACCACCAGATTAAAGTTTCACAGAAGCAGATGTTAATGGGAGAAACGGGGTATATCTTATTGGTAAAGTCATCTTCTTATTCATTGGATTCTCACCAAGACAAGTTTTATATGACGAGATTACTATCACCTGCTACTACTATAAAAAAAAATCGTTTTGGTAATGAACTACATCATGATAAATGATTAACTATGTACACAACCTACAAGGGCTCATGTAGCCTAATGTTAATGATACCAGTTTACTTTGATAACGCCAAGTTGTTCTTATTTCACACCCTGTAATACCAACGATTATAGAGATATTACAAACCTTTCTAAGTGCTCTCGAACCGGATACGAAAGCTCTTGCCGGAAGACACAAATTTCAGAAAAGGAAATCCAACCAGATGTCATTCTCTGTCGGGCACTTGCTGGTGACATAGTGTAATATCCACTAAAACTGTGACATATTCTATAACTTCCGAACATAGATACATTTTACATATATTCAGTGGCATGGGAGCTTTCCCATTGTACTTGTATAAACCATGTATTTACAGACATTGAGATTATTATGATTTTTGACGGATGTGTCTGTCAGACTCGCACGCTGCGATATATGTCTTCTTACAGTTACCCATCCTCAAACATCCAAATTGATTTAAAAAGTCCGAAAACTGAGCGAGTAAACCCTCAGATGTTGTATTCAGAATCAAACCCTGGTAGATGTCTCTACAGTTCTCCGCTTTATAACTTCATTTTGATACAGAAAGCTTTATGCCCGATCATCAAAAGGTCAACTGTAGGCGGGTGTGAGGACAAAGACAAATGAGGCGGGCAGTCATCAGGAGGTGTACTCAGTCAGAGGACACGTTAACCAGGGCAGGGAAAGAATCAACCAACAGCAAACAACGTGCCCCCATTTAAATCTCTTATTTCCGGCTTTGGCAATTTAATCTCAGCATCAGCGGCGTCAGATATGCAATTACCCACAATGCACGGCGATTAACACCCGACGGACGCGGGGTAAAATGGCCGCGCCTGTGTGTCTGTGTGTGTCAGTGGGTGGGATACAGGGGCTGTTTCCCCGCCAGACCAGTCTTAATAAGCGGTCAGGAAAGCTCAGAGACAAGATGGCGCTCGCTTCAAAACGAGGCTTAATGACCGGTCAGGGAACTGCGCGCGCACACAGACAGACGCGCGCCAGGTGCGAAGTACCGGAACTACTCACCTGAACGACAGCGCATTGGAGTGGGGTGTGGGGGTGGGGGCGGGTTGGCTGTCCTGAGGGGGTACTAGTGCCGGTGTAGGTGATTAATCCTACACCTGACACTTCCAAAACTCAACCCGCAGACATTTCGGATGGAGGTATTTAGTTCAGTTAATTACTCAAAACCCACAGTCCTAATGCTCGGAATGGAGTAGGATGATACACATGAAATACCACGATAATGGGGTTTCCACTGGCAGACTAACCTATGTATTCAGTGATAACCATTGGTTATAGAAAACCTTCGACAAAATATTGCTCGTTAGTGACAAGATATGCCCACAACAAAATCAAACTTGGTTGATTTTGCATTGATTGAATGGACCATGGTACTCAAAATCGTTCGTTTAGCCCTCATGAAACAAGGATGCCTCCGACAACCATTACGAGCAGCCGCTGCACCACTGACTGACTTCTGTCGTGTTTCCACTAAGGCCTGGCGTCCACCTACTACGATAGAAATTTATACCTACCGATATGGCACCGATACAAAAAGCAAATATCGGAGACATATCGGGAAGGTGCAAAATCGTAGACATATGTCTAGACAGGCCAATCCACAATGCAGGGGTTTTCTTTCGGTGCCTAATCGCTGAAACGTAGTCAACTGCCCCGATATTAAGCGACCTTCCGACGCGATTTTGACTTTTTATCGAGAGGTGCATCGGAGACCATATTGGAGCCATATCGTAGTAGGTGGACGCCGGCCTTACTGACAATGACCCCCCCCCCCCCCCCCCGATTATGACATTTAGCACCACCTACCGACTATGTGATAATTTTTGTTCAATAATAGTCAGGTGGAGACAAAAAGGGCCCAAGATTATTCTCTCCAACATTACACAATATGGCACCCCCAACCGACTTTTCAGGCCACCGACAAAACGATGTTGAATTGATCAGTGGTGGCGACCAAAAATCTGTGTACATGGCACATATACATAATCAGTTGTCAGGTACAAACAGAGTGTATAA
The DNA here is from genome assembly GCA_950022655.1 of Alentia gelatinosa. NCBI lineage: Eukaryota > Metazoa > Annelida > Polychaeta > Phyllodocida > Polynoidae > Alentia > Alentia gelatinosa. Next base: position 18,913,371 of record OX465592.1, read on the forward strand.
TCTAGGGTTAACAATTTTTAGCACATACAAATTCCCAAGGAGGAACACCGACTGACTTTTGTATAGGGTGCACATAATCGGTGGGACTTTTGTCGGCATGTGGAAACGTCACTTTATAGAAAGGGAATGGGATTCGGCGAGGTTTTTGTGTCAGACGTCTGCTGTTCGTATTACTGTACTGATCAGGAATGCGAGATAAGTCGAGTGACAGTGCTCTGGGGAGATGAACCTTTCAGTTTACTAAACCTGTACTAAACGAGCCGATAGCTAAATGAAGTTGAAATCACCACACGAAAACAGTGAATTCTTTTTTAAGTTGTAGTATAATCAACCAAGATGACAATTATAGATGAATCAGGGTGTCAACAATATTCCACCTATTGAGAGGGTATTGCTTCTATTTTAATTGCAGCAGTCTTTGTCTATTCTTATTTATAAGTAGATTTCTTTTCGATGTTGATTCATTCAGTCATATCTAACAAACTGACATCAGATATGCCTTCGTGGTCTACAATTTGCAATCCTGTTGTAAGAATCTACAAGTCAACTCTTCTGTTCTAATCATCTGCCTTATTTCTTTAGTAAACAAGGTTATGACAATTGTTTAATCAAAATTTCGAAAAAATAAGAGAATATATATATTTTACTTAGAAGTGTTATATGAATATTTGAATTGGATTATTCTAAGTTAGGTTGCTATGTAAGTAGCCCAAGGTTTGATGATCTAAAGATCCGTTTGTAATGCCCCCACACAAATAGTTCTACACCTGATGTTTTGTGAACATGTTATGTGAGCTAATATTCCTTTAGGTTCTAAAACATGCTCTCTGCAATAACGCGAAGGACTTCAATGAAACAATTAAAAAAATCTTGACGTGGAATCCATACAAATGTTCAACATACATACGTGTTGCCATTTGAAAGAAAAAGAAGCTTCTACAAATGAAAAATGTGGATCGTTGTAGAGGGTCTTCATAGGACGAGTGAATAGGAAACAGGATCTCCAAAGGGTGTATCAACCTCGAGTGGTCTGCAAAGAAGAGCACACTCACCCCAGACCTTTACTTCTCAGTCCCCTCGCTAGAGGTCCTTCTACGAGTGTTTGCTCCTTATACACGTTCAGGGCCCTCCATGTCTAAAGGACTCATTAGTATGCAAGAACGCCACCTGTGCCTGGTCCGCTGACATGCGCAAAAAGCCTCAAGAGTCGATTTTGAATTAAGATCAAATTTACCGAGCATCTTAGCGGCCAGCGGTGGGAGGTGGGCACTTTACTTCATTATCGCCCACCCCGAGTCTTAAAGACGCTGGTTCTTTGGTGGTCGCGTGACCGGAACGACGTCACGTTTGACAATTTCCGTCAGTGGCGACGCCTGGTGTTCAGGGATCACTTGTGTGTGCGCTCTTATTCACAACTCCAATGAAAATCTATTTGTGAAAATCATTATCTGCTTGGAAACTTTGGTGGTTGATTCTTCGTCAATTTTATTTGAACAAAATATAGATGTGATATTTTCTGTTAGAATGGGAGACATTCTAGAGTATGGAATGATGTAACCTAGATTTCCAAATCAATCTGAGGAGAACTGAAGTAGCAACCTTCCCTGTTTTACTTGGAGTGAGGACTCTATTCTCTTAAAGCGGGATTCGATTCATACGATGGGATTCATGGACAAAACCTGCTGAGATTCTGTACTCGAACACAATCTCTTCATCTAAATTGTAGGGTTCCATTTCCCTGAGACATGTTCTCCCCCGGCAATTGTAGGCGACATTAACCCCTAAAAGGAACACGATCTCTTGAGATTTGGAACCCTGTGAGGTACATGAATCCCACCGTCTGAATTCCACTTTAGCGAAATCGCCAAGGCTGAAGTACCCGACCATTCTATGATTGGGCATAATTGTCAAATAATGAAAAGGCCTTCGATCGGCCATTTCCCAACACTCCCCTACTGATGCGCGAATCCGACCACCAGAGCTATAGTAAGGACAAAGTTTGTATAATAATTCTTGCATGCTAGTGGTATATAATTTACAGCCTGTTACTTCTTCATTTAAACTCAACACCTGAATTTGAGAGTATGGTTTTTGAGCGTGGGCCATACGCTAATATAGTCTGCTTAAAGGTTAGAGCAACGAGTATTTCTCTATACTCGTTGATTAGAGTGGTCACATGGTCTTTGAGCTTGCTGCAAAAACCTAACCATTCACCATCTAAGTGCTAACACTTTGACATTGGGAAAGGAGCAGAGGGTCAGTGTCACAGGGTCTTAGAGGAGTGTCTCACTGACCATGACTAATCGCTAGAGGTAGGAATACCTCATTGACCCACTTGTGTTTATGTATTTGGATCCTAGAAAGTAAGTTGCAGTAATGGCAAGGTAACTGGGTGCAAGTGGGTTACAGAAATTATCCGTAGATTGAATATAGATCTCAAACCCTTTAATCATCATTTATTCATAATGCCACTCTCATTCATTGAAAATGAACTTACCATTTGTTTTTAGTATTATAGCTATTGAACGCTGCACCTTTCTACCAACAAATGTCCTTTCACACAAGGGAAAATATCTTCAGTAGAGAGTTTAACTCCACCATAGCTTATGTACTGTTGCTCTGGCTGTCGCTGTAAGTGGATTTCGTTACGGGTCGAGTTCTTAAAACGGGTCGAGTTCATTATGGGTTGAGCTTTGACGGGTCGAGTTCATTACGGGTCAAGTTTTCCATTATCCTTGTAGACAGGGATTACCATAGTAAAGGATATGTCAGAAGGGACTCTTTTTTGATCGGGAGCATAAAGGGACTACTTTCCCGTATACCATGGCTCTGACCATGTATATTATAGTTATGGCATCTGACAGTGTTTCAACTATTGATAGTGGGGTACTGAGTCCCCATACATTCTCAATGGGGACTTTGTATACCATGGATAATAATGTTCAATAAACAACTCCGCCTCTCCTTTTAAACTCAGCAATATTTAAGTGGAATGGGAATTCTAAAAGTGCTGCTGCAGGCGCCATGCACGACAGGTTTGCATTAGCTTAACTGGGGTCAAGCCGTGTGAGGTAAAAATACGTCTCACTGTATGCGTAAAGTGGCGCACAGCTTAACAAGATTCCGTGATCAAGTAGCCACTTCACCAATCCCTGCCCACCCTACTCAAATCCCTATTTACATCCCGACATGACTATGTGTCCATAAATCTACTTACTCAGACGAAACCACGTCTCACATAAAGGTATCTTTACAGTCCGCACCTACGAAAACCTGAAAAAATGCCGGGGATATTGTGTTGAGGCTGAGAAGTGGAAAGAGAAAAAAGGCCCGTACATAACAGGGTGCAGCAGCGTGTGGCGCGGTCCCGGTGCGTACAAACAGCAGCGACACGAAGATTCCCGCCAAGAACCCCGTCAGAAATGTCGTCTGCTCGTTTTGAGAGGCCGGACAGACGCTTCTCTCAGCCATGTTGGTTTTGTTGGGTAATGATCTGGATACAAGTTCCTTACTGGCACTTGTGTGTGTGTGTGTGGGGGGGGGGGGGATGCGCATGGCGCCTACCTTCCCCCTACCGCCAAATCTGTGCCCCCTGTCCCTTATACCCCACAAATATAGGCCTTGGGGTTACTATTTTTTTTTCTCAACTGACAGTGGTCGGTGAAATAATCTTCAAAATATTTAAACAATAAATGGTAAAAGTAAAATTCTTAAAAGTGCATTTACAGATTTTTTGGGCCGGAACAGATCATCATTGGCAACATTTCGTGGGAGTGTGTGTGTCGGTTGGGTGGGGCGTCCCCCTTACATACGCCCCTGTTTCCTCCAGCACGGTGACAGTCAGAAGGGCGGGTTTTGGCGGGCGGGGAGGGGGTGGATGTACGCTTAGTGTTTGCTGGTAACAGAGGTAGCGGTTTAGGCTGTTTTCACTGTTTGAACGCGATCAGCTCCCACAAGGAGGTGCTTGTAATGGCGGCCAGGGGCGGTCATCCGATCCCTGCAGTGTACTTTTAAGCCAGGCACCCAATGCTTGCGGCATGGCTCCGATGAATCAAAATTCCTGTATGATGGCCTTTAGACTGGCTCCAGTCCCTGCATACTATGGCTCCCCTCCTTGCCGGGGCACCGTTTGATTCATGGGCCAGTCAGAGAAGGATACATACTAGGGTTGAACGATTAGTTCGCAAAAATATAGGAGTCGGTGAACTTGTCGCAGGCAAATTACATAACCCAATCAAGCCCCATTTACTAACGTTCCGTTGTTGGGGACTAGATTTATCAACATGTTGATAAACTTTTCGCCACCGATTTTGGAACATAGAAACCACAACTTGTCAGCGACAAAAGGACATCTGAAGGAGGTGGTTCACCAATCGGTGGCTCACCTTTGCCTAGCTGTCCTACATTTACCGACTACGGCCGACTCCGTTGAGATGCCTTGGCAAATTACCCTCCGTTTGTCGCCGACAAAGATACATGAATGTTCCGAAATCGGTAGATGGGCATTGGGCTTAAATGGAGTGTTTTCTCGCCAGTCGCTCCTCCAGGCTCTGCGTCACGGCCCTCGCCCATCCCCTACTCTGTGATATCACACACGGGTCTACATGTCGCACTGTTTGCACAGATATCAGCATAGACGCGCTGTCCATGTAACCTTGCCCAGGCGGAATTTAGTCCGCAAAGGAACTTATTTGACATGAATAAATTATAAAAATAGCGAGTCCAATGTCAGGTCGGATGAAAATCTACACTCTGTATTTCCTATTGAGGCAATCTGTGTTTGTGAGAGCGTTATTGGAGACAGTGTTTGAACGTACGAAATCCATCCATACACAGGCTTTCCTCACTGCTCTATAAGTGGGTGTATGTTGGATAATGGTATGTAAACACTTCTATTGTGTATTTTAATGGTTAGAGGTGTCATCACCACATCTTTTTTTCTTAGTTTTTTTAAACACTCTACTTCATTTCGATAACAATCGGCAATTAGTCGTTTTGATATTGCTTCCATCGCGGAATACAGCTCCTTCATTTGCCCCTTTGATTGTCTTTTTTTAGACCCAAACTTTCTTTTATGACTGTCGTCAAGCATATTGTCCCCATTTTCTTCATCCTTTCCCTTCATCCTATCCAACTCTGGGTCAGGGCCCACATTTTCTGGTGATGTTCAACGGATTTGTAGGTTGCCATATTTCTAATTGACGGTTCTGATTCTCAAGCACGTTATGGATTACACCCTTGTAATAATAATGGCTGAGAGCATCATGTTATAGTAGGCCTGGGAATGGCTGTATGTATCTTACTGTGGTATGCCTGGGAATGGCTGGATGCATCATATTGTGGTAGGCCTGGGAATGGCTGAAGGTATCATGTTGTAGGCCTGGGAATGGTGTGAGGCATTATGCAGTGGTAGGCCTGGGAATGGCTGAAGACATCATATTCTGGTAGGCCTGGAAATAGTTAGAAGCTTCTTAGGGATCCAGTTGTTATTTATTGACAAAACACCCTCCGTTTCTACTATTTTATCCGATAGAGCAAACAATAACAATGAACTTCTCTATCCTAAAGATTAGAAATACAACACTCCTTTTTTCATTGACCTTTTCTTATTACTTCCTCCAAAGGGCGTCGGTCTTTGTATGGTGGACTGAAATTCCACCGAACTTATTCAGTATTACAAGTCGCATGTCGTAAGGTCTTGCAAAGATTTCCCAAGGTGTGCAGACAGACAAGTTTTAATTGATCCCTGCGTGTAATTATGATGTCGGGCACCTCACCCCTCTCCCCTTGCAGCACGACCTTCCACGCGCACTAGAACAAGGCATAGAATGCACGATGAGCCTTGAAAACCATTCTCATGTCACTGATACAATCCTGCCGAGATATTAGGCGTAAAATCCAGACTGGAAAAGAAGCAGTGCAGGCCTCTGTGATCTCATAAAAGCGCCCGCATTTCTTTTTCAGTAAGTGCTTCATGTTCTTCGAGAGCACACAAAACATACATCATCACAGGAACCCAGGACAATTGTTAGATGAATATGAATTACGAACCTCTTCAAACCCATGCAGGAATATCCAGTCATTCGCCATAACTACTAATTCTACACAATCACACAATCAAATATCAAAAAGAAGTACTGAATGAAATGCAATTTATCAGATTTCTGAATGAGACTACAAAGACCTGGGTCCCCCTCCCCCGGTCCACACACCCCCTCCTGAGCCCTCCCCCTTCACCCCCGCCCCGCTCGGGCTGCAGGCCTGCACGCTGATGTCCGTGCACGAGTTGTACTTCTGAGTCTGCAAGCAGCCACCAAGCCTGGCATCAGACACAATTGAGTTACACGGAGCCCATCCCCGCCAGTTGGTCAATTCGCTCGTCCCCAAGACTCCACCTATCTTTGAGAATTGTAATTGGAGTTCGATTTTCCCAGTGAAATGCCGACTTATTGCATTTAAGGCGCAGTGAAATGGACCAGGCGCCGTTTGTGGTAATGAAGTCGTGAAAAGCGTGTCGTGAGAGACTTAATGCCACTGCCCAGACAAGAATACCGTTACCACACCACTCGCTGCCCACTGCCCACACTAAATTGCCCACACTACTCCACTCACTTCCCACTGCCTATACTAAACTGCCTGCACTACACAGCATACTGTCTATTGCCTAGACTAATCTGTCCCTATTACACCTGCTACTGCCCACTGCCCACACTAAACTACCCACACTACACCACTCACTGCCCACTGCCCACACTAAATTGCCCACATTACACCACTCACTGCCAACTGCTCAGACTAAACCGCCCACTTAACACCGCCCACTGCCCACTGCCCAGACTAAACTGCTAACACTACACCTCTCACTACCCACGGCCAAAACTCAACTGCCCACACTACACTACTCACTGCCCACTGCCCACATTAAATTGCTCACAGTACGCCACTCACTGCCCATATCATACTCTCCACGCTACACTGCTTACTGCGTACTGCCCACAATCTACCTTTTTTTAACATTCTCTATTGGCCACAATGAGCTTAGAATTTTATTTATTGCAGTTTCCTTTGCGTAGACCATTTTTGCCCAGATAACCTGAAAGATGTAGCGACTGTGATACAAACATACATTGTACCATCAAATGCCATAGAGATAATACTTTAAATTCAATTTAGTCATACAACAGTTTTCTGTTCCTTGCCTCCTGTTTATTGCTCACTGCCCCATGCCCACTGCCCACTGCTTCTTATCTCCTGCCCACTACCTACTGCCTACTTCCCCTTGCCTCCTGCCTCCTGTCTCCCTACCACTGCCCGCTGCCTACTTCCCACTGCCTGCTTCCCACTGCCCCCTGCCTCTTGCCTAATCTCTACTGCCAACTGCTCATAGCATGCTTCCAACTGCTTGCTTCCAACTGCCTCCTACCTACTACCTACTCTCTGATATTAACTGGCTAACATCCACTCCCCCTCCTTCTGCGTACTGCCCACTTTCCACTGCCTCCTGACAGCTGCCTACTGAGATCTGCCTGCTCACAACTGCCTACTGGCTACTGTCATTGCCTCCTGCCTCCTTCCTTTTTCCCTACTACCAATGCCCACTGCCTCCTTCCCACTTCCCACACCCTAATGCCCAATTCCCACTGCCTACTGCCTACTGCCCACTCTCCACTGTCCACTGCCCACTGCCTACTGCCCACTACCTTCTGCCACCCGACCACTGTCAAAGTCTAATGCCCACCACCCATGGCCTGCACAGTGTGCCAAGCGCCCATACTCTACTGGTCGTTGCCTACCACTCATTCGCCACTTACCATTTGCCTATAGCCCATCCTTGAAGCCCAGTGCCCATTTCACACTGCCTATTGTCTACCCTCATTCTTCACTGCTCATTTCCCATTACCTATTACCCGTCCTTATTGCCTACTGCCCCTTTCACACTGCCTATTGTCCATCCTTATTGCCCACTGACCATTTCTTACCGCCTATTGTCTGTCCTTATTGCCCACTGCCCAGTTCTCACTGCCTACTGTCTACTGCTCATTTCTCACTGACGATTGCCCGCCTTATTGCCCACTGCCCATTTCTCGCCGTCTACCATCCACCCTCATTGCCCACTGCCCGTTTCTCGCCGTCTACCATCCACCCTTATTACCCACTGCCCGTTTCTCGCCGTCTACCATCCACTCTTATTACCCACTGCCCGTTTCTCGCCGTCTACCATGCACCATTATTGCCCACTGCCCATCTCCCACTGTGTATTGACAAATATCACGTGCTTGCTGCTCATTGCCCACTACCCATTACCCAATGCCTCTTTCGCATTGTCTATTCCCTGTACTAATTGCCAAATTGATATTGCCTACGGTCCATTGGCTGACCAATACTTTCCATCAGAGGATCACTTTCCATTACTAAATGTTTACTTACCAAAATACATTCACATTTCCATGAAATCTTCCATGCACTTTTTCACACATATAATGATCTTGATTATTATCTATCTTATGATTCATATGCACCAAACTGTACGGTAGTATTTTATGCTGATGATTGTGCTAGTGGTTTCAGGAAAAACTCCAGAACGAGCAAGAAATTTAATGCAGGAAGAACTAAAGGACATAGTGGTCTCGTGTGACAAACACAAAATGCAGATAAAAGCAAATAAAACGTACCAAATATGGATAGGAAGGGAAATTAGAGAACTATAGTTGTAGCACCTTGCAAGATATGAGAAACGTTGATAAAATCTGTAGACTCAGTATCATATCAATATCAAGGAGTGATAACCAATAAAAAGTTGATGTTTCAAACCAAAACAACAACAATACTAGAAGTAATGCAAAGACAGTATAAATTAAAACTTCTCCGATATTTACTGCCAAAGATTATCTGGGTGAAGATACTAAAACAAATGATTCTACATAAGTTAGAATATATGAGCTAAATCTATAGCTGTGTCAGCATGAATAACAAAAGAATAAATGCAACATTCAACTGCTGTATACAAACAGCCCTAGACATCAAGAGGATACATGAACATCCTCTACTCGAGTTACTCATGCATGTGTACTGGTGGTCACTTGACCCGGCACATTTAGAAAATGTAGAGCATCGAGTTACTCGCTGTCAAAATAAGATAACTCTCAAAACTGATCAGCCTAGAACTGAGGGTTCTAGGGTATCGCCTCTGTACCAGGGTAAATTAATCTGGGATATCTTACCTTTAGATATCCAGAGCACGCAATCTTGAACACACTTTAAAAGTAAAGTTATATTCTATTCGATCTATGGATTTGAGAACCTATTTGGCCGCCAACCCATACCCCACCCGCCCCCTAACGTCCTACCTGTAACTGTACTGGTTCCTGTTCCATGGCATATTTGTCGTTTTTACAACGTTTAAAAACGCCCAGCTCGGGTAAATTGTATGAAACAACATTTTTTTATGTCATTGCTCATAATTTGCGATCTTAGGTCACAGACATACATATAGTACATGTATTCGGATTTTATGATATGATAACTAGTTAAATATGATAGTATGCAAATATAATAGTCTGGTATATATGTGAGACATGAATCAGATAGACTGAAAGGATATCTTTAATGTTTATATAATATACATGTATATAGATGATATATATATATATATATATATATATATATATATATATATATATATATATATATATATATATATAATCCTTGTGTGTAACAGAGAGAAACAGAGAATGAATGCGTTTGGCGAATCGTTTTAATCAATCATCAGTTAATTAGATACAGGCTTAAGCCCACATAATATACATGTAAATATGTATCTAAATTCTCAGGCAGGTCCGTTCGCAGCGTGGTAGGTGGGTGTGAGGACTTGGCTGGGGTGCTCTCTCTCAGAGTTGACTCCTACCTCCGATAGATGTCTCCACCAGAGTCCGTGACTATGCTCGCACCCCACTCTGCTGTCTGAGGCCGAAATCCTAATGAGTGGTCTGTTCAGTCGATTGGCCGTCACCTCTGTCTCCACTCTGCTCCGACTAAGAGGCTGGTCGGGTTAAATAGAATATCTGCAGTGTGCACCTCAAACCAAGTACTTCTGTCCTATATTGGTGCTATGAGCTGAAATACATAATAAGAAATATTCATAGCATAACAAATTAATGATGAAACCTAGCTTCATATTCATTGTATTTTGTTAAGATCTACACAAAAGGAAATAAGAAAATATCAAATTGGGCTCGAGAGTATCAAATGGCACACTCTCCGTGCAGTACAGACAATCTGGCTGGAGAGAAACAGACACTTACAGCTACTGGGCTAAGGTAGCTGCGGATTTAACCCGACTAGAGCCAACGCAGTTTAGCTCTGGCGGCCAGTGTATCCGCCCAGTCTTTTCCCCGTATTAGTTACATATATGATGCCTAAAATAAGTTCACAAAAATGACACAAAAATGCCTTGGATATACCTGACTATCAATTCTGGTTTCTGAAAGTCAACAGTAAATCACTGTTAGTGTGGTCGAGGCTTATTCGCGCTATACATCCTACAATACACTGCAGAATGAGTCTTCATGGGCAGATGATTCGACGCTAACCCCCTCTATCAGAGGCTGATTACACTACCCTGTCATGCCACCTACATTAAAAAAATGAACTACCATCATCTTTCAATTTCATTCCCGAACTTTGCAATCTGTATCTACATACATACACCGTCGAGACACAGATGTCTGTGTGTGTCCGTAATCTACTGTGAATCTGGCAGGAGTTTAGGACATATGAGCCCCGAATGCCTGGTACTACTGTGTGACATCGAGTTATGAATTTACCATCTGGTTCCACTGGGACTAGATGAGATGTTACTGCCCTCTACTGGAGAATTAGCACACTAACTCATCACGTCATCTTTAGTCAATGTCACCAACTACTGTGTGATCAAAATGCACATGTATATGTGTATTAGTATTATCAAGAGATGTCACGAGTTTGAGTCTGAGTTTATTTATGCCACACATTTTGTTGGCTCCATAATTTCACGAGTCGAAGACGAGTGACATTACGGAGCCAACTAAATACGTGGCATGAATAAGCTCAAACTCAAACTCGTGACATCGAGTGGCGTCTAGATTTTATCCTACCCCGTTTCCATATTTTTTCAGTATCAGAAAGTAGTGGCATAAACAACACTGTATGTCACTTCCCGTGACATAAACAAATCCCATGTAAGGGTGTGACCGAGGGTTAGGGTGTGACTGAGGGTGAGGTTGTGTCTGAGGGTTAGGGTGTGACTGAGGGTTAGGGTGTGTCTGAGGGTAAGCGTGTGTCTGAGGGGTGAGGGTGTGTCTGAGGGGTGAGGGTGTGACCGAGGGTGAGGGTGTGACTGAGGGTGAGGGTGTGTCTGAGGGGTGAGGGTGTGACCGAGGGTGAGGGTGTGTCTGAGGGGTGAGGGTGTGTCTGAGGGGTGAGGGTGTGACCGAGGGTGAGGGTGTGACTGAGGGTGAGGGTGTGACTGAGGGTGAGGGTGTGTCTGAGGGGTGAGGGTGTGTCTGAGGGGTGAGGGTGTGACCGAGGGTGAGGGTGTGACTGAGGGTGAGGGTGTGTCTGAGGGGTGAGGGTGTGTCTGAGGGGTGAGGGTGTGACCGAGGGTGAGGGTGTGACTGAGGGTGAGGGTGTGACTGAGGGTGAGGGTGTGTCTGAGGGGTGAGGGTGTGTCTGAGGGGTGAGGGTGTGACCGAGGGTGAGGTTGTGTCTGAGGGTTAGGGTGTGACTGAGGGTTGGGGTGTGTCTGAGGGTGAAGGTGTGTCTGAGGGGTGAGGGTGTGACCGAGAGTGAGGGTGTGACCGAGGGTGAGGGTGTGACTGAGGGTGAGGGTGTGACCGAGGGTTAGGTTGTGACTGAGGGTTAGGGTGTGACTGAGGGTTAGGGTGTGACTGAGGGTGAGGGTGTGACTGAGGGTTAGGGTGTGACCGAGGGTTAGGTTGTGTCTGAGGGGTGAGGGTGTGACTGAGGGTGAGGGTGTGACTGAGGGTGAGGGTGTGTCTGAGGGGTGAGGGTGTGTCTGAGGGGTGAGGGTGTGACCGAGGGTGAGGTTGTGTCTGAGGGTTAGGGTGTGACTGAGGGTTGGGGTGTGTCTGAGGGTGAAGGTGTGTCTGAGGGGTGAGGGTGTGACCGAGAGTGAGGGTGTGACCGAGGGTGAGGGTGTGACTGAGGGTGAGGGTGTGACCGAGGGTTAGGTTGTGACTGAGGGTTAGGGTGTGACTGAGGGTTAGGGTGTGACTGAGGGTGAGGGTGTGACTGAGGGTTAGGGTGTGACCGAGGGTTAGGTTGTGTCTGAGGGGTGAGGGTGTGACTGAGGGTGAGGGTGTGACTGAGGGTGAGGGTGTGTCTGAGGGGTGAGGGTGTGTCTGAGGGTGAGGGTGTGTCTGAGGGGTGAGGGTGTGTCTGAGGGGTGAGGGTGTGTCTGAGGGGTGAGGGTGTGACCGAGGGTGAGGGTGTGACTGAGGGTGAGGGTGTGACTGAGGGTTAGGCTGTGTCTGAGGGTGAGTGTGTGACTTAGGGTTAAGATGTGTCTGAGGGTGAGGGTGTGACTGAGGGTGAGGGTGTGACTGAGGGTTAGGGTGTGACCGAGGGTTAGGTTGTGACTGAGGGTTAGGGTGTGACTGAGGGTGAGGGTGTGACTGAGGGTGAGGGTGTGACCGAGGGTGAGGGTGTGTCTGAGGGTGAGGGTGTGTCTGAGGGTGAGGATGTCTGAGGGTAAGGGTGTGACCGAGGGTGAGGGTGTGTCTGAGGGTGAGGGTGTGTCTGAGGGTGAGGATGTCTGAGGGTGAGGGTGTGACTGAGGGTGAGGGTGTGTCTGAGGGTGAGGGTGTGTCTGAGGGTGAGGATGTCTGAGGGTGAGGGTGTGACTGAGGGTTAGGATGTGTCTGAGGGTGAGGGTGTGACTGAAGGTTAGGGTGTGTCTGAGGGTGAGGGTGTGACTGAGGGTGAGGGTGTGACTGAGGGTGAGGGTGTGTCTGAGGGGTGAGGGTGTGTCTGAGGGTGAGGGTGAGACTGAGGGTTAGGGTGTGTCTGAGGGTGAGGGCGTGTCTGAGGGTTAGGGTGTGACTGAGGGTGAGGGTGTGACTGAGGGTTAGGATGTGTCTGAGGGTGAGGGTGTGTCTGAGGGTTAGGGTGTGATTGAGGGTGAGGATGTGACTTGCAACTGCTTGGATGATCAGGGTTTTCTACAGGTATCTTCAATATACTAAAACAATCAAATTGAACAATATAACTGTGGTAGAATAATAATTTCGGTATGAAACTATTATTTTCAGACACTTAGACTTTATCAAATAATATCATGTTTACAGCAATTATACATCTATATTTATACACCCTACCTAATTCCTAATCTTCCACCAATTATCTCACCCGCAAAGAGATATGTTCCCGTTAAATCAACCCCCAAAAGATTCCGACAGGCTACGAAAAATCCAAAATGTTCGATTTTATTGGGACCTCTACAATTAGGGTTTTAAATCGCAGCCTATCGTAAGGTATCGCAGTCATAGGGCCTATTGGGACCAAAATCGTGGTAGGTGGGGGTTGGCCTTTAGGTTAACTCTGTTAGGGCCATTTATAGAGTACGTGCACACTGATGGTGGCAGTCAAATATTTTGGAAATTCTGTATTTGCCTCTCCTTTGTTTAGTAAGGTTTGCATACTTATCTCACCCCTGGTTCAAGTTTAGCTTTATGAATAGTTAACATTAACAGTTTATATGCAAAAACCACCCACATAATGTCCCAACAAAGCGAAACTCAAGGTGCACTGTTTCTCCCATAATGATTATACCAAGAAAGAAGATTATAGATGCCATTACGGATTGCAAGCTAATAAAATATTTCTAAATATAAAGAAATTTCCATACAGGCTCTTTATATGGTAAGTCTGTTGGTAGCCGAAATATTTGCACACCAATCTCGGGGAGAAAAATTACTTCATTTACTAAGATATCAAGGGTTTTCAGAAAGATTTATTATGAATCCGTACCAGATAATTACATTGTTTATTTAACATAAACATTCCTCGCCAAACAACGTTTTTTTTAAAGAAAAATTACTGGAAAGCGTAAACTAATTTATATGTCCTGGCCTTGAGAATATGCTATCTATGTACAAAAAACTAATAACCCATTTCCCTATCATGTTGACTGTTTCTATGAACTTCTTAACTTTGAATGCGGTACACAACCTGATTGTATATCATGTTATACAGTCAGAACACACATGCTCTTATTGCTCCAAATGCATACATCTTCTGACCTTACACTACGTGAAAATTGGCACTACTGCGCCTAGACCGCTGTCCTCCAGACACAATCATATGGAGAAACCAAACAAGAGTTAATCGTGTTGTTGTTTATCGCACGACAACAAGATCGCGTATTACTGCACGAGGCGAAGCCGAGAGCAGTAATACGCGATCTTGCTGGAGTGCGATGAACAATGACACAACTAACTCAAGTTTAGTTTAGAATTTATCCTACCCCGCCCGTCTAAATTACTTCTACATTAACAAATGACGTCATTTGTCAAGTGTATCCCACTAGAGCGATATTTTTCATTTTTCTGAACTCCAGACCGAATACAGTGACCCAAGGTTAAGTATATGGAGTTTTTTTATTAGGGGTAGGATAAAATCTAAAACATCGGGGGTGTCTTCCCTGGATGGTATTAATCAAATAACAACGTATGCATGAGTATGCATCAATTCATACTGGCCCAAGGTTGAATATGTACTCAGAACAGAATAGTGAAGAACGACATCAACATCGTGATTGGCAGAACCGATTGCGCAGTCGGCCTCCAGCCGGAGCTGTGCTGGTAATACGTATCCATGAAGAGCTTGGTGGCATCTGCCAATGCTTCTGAGTACGTGTCCAGTTGGTCCAGCAGGTAGATGTTGGGCGACTCGATCTGCACGCAGTCAACGCTGCCCCCGTGCAGGGAGCCGTGGCGGCGGGTGATGTAGCCGCCCCGGTAGAAGGACTGGCCGGCGGGGTGCGGGTGTTCCGGGGAGGGCACGGCCACGAACCCTGCCTCCTCTATAAACGCCCCCAGGCTGCTATTTCCCCGCAGGATCTGCTCAAAGTGCCGCACGCCCTCTCGCAGCACCAGACTCTTGATGGACGTCTCGCTCACGTTGAAGGTCCCTGACTCCAGCTCGCTGCCTCGGATGTTGTAGCCCAACATGATCCAATCCACCCTGGACTGGCGGTGAAGGTCAAGGACGAGACCGGGACCGCTGGCCTCGATCTGGGCCTTGGCCTGGTCAATGTAGCCGTGGTACTCCTCCCATGCCTTGTTGGCTAACGGTACGCCCAGAGCGGCCTCGGGCTTGTCTCTGTTCGCGTCCAGTTTGGTGCGGTTTAGTTTGTTGATGACTACATACGGGTACTTGTTAAACCTCTTGTAGATGGCCGCCTTGAGCTTCACTGTCAGCTCCCATGTGTTGATGTCACTGACACTCAATACCTTGCATCTGTATATGTCAGAAAGAAAAAGATGAATGTCAAATAACGCATTGGGCGGTATCTGCAAAACACACATTACAGGTCAACGAACACGAATGTGATATACCAAGTTTTAGAACGACCAGGGGCCTGTTCACTAATTTAAGGTTATACATGAATACTCCAAGGACGATGTGGTTCAAAGTTATTCAACACCTATGAACGATCTTTGGTTTTGTCGGGCAATCTTAGTGAATGAGCTTGAATATTGTTAAACAATAGCCTTTGTACTTGTAAGGTCTCCTTTTACCCTGTACTTTCGAAGGCATGAGTTATTCAACAGGCCCCTATACTGTTATTGTCTATTGTCTAGAACAATCTTAAAGTTATTGGTTTTCAATTCTATCGATCACGCTTGTATTACAACAACGATCAACTGTAATTCATAGCACATTTCTTTATATAATTTGTACAAGTCAGGGGCCTGTTGACTATTTTAGGTTTGTACATGAAGACCCTTTTCATTATGCCATTGAGACCAAGGGATGGTGTGGGCTAACCTTATTCAACACTTATGGATGACCTTCCATAGGCTAGGATTATCTTAGCAAACGAGGTTGACAATTTTTAAATGATAACCCTTGTACGAGGTTTTATAACCAGGCAAATCAGTAGTGAGTAAGTGAGTAATGGACCTTTAAAAGACGCTCTACTGGTCACTTTTCATCTCATCTAAATCATCACCTACTTTATTTAAACACTATATAAGTGTATTAAACCCTTTTTGAATGTCGCCACAACCTCGATGTAATGGCCATGTATGTATGTGCAAGAGTATGATGTATCTGAAAAACTCATTTCATGAGAGATACTACTAATAAAGAAACAAAAAGGAAAATCAACAGACCCCAGTTTCTTATTTAGTAAAAAAAATGCTAGGTTTTGACGACTGTTCATGTGAACCGTATGGTGTTAATGATAATATAATATTATATTCCTATTTACCTATGGCCGTTCACTCTATGCTTACACCACGATCTGGGTGGTGGAGTAACTTATGTATACTACGCAAGGTTGCCGTACACTACCCAAGGTTGACATTTAGACCAATCAGATCACCTCTTACAAAATTCATATGTAAAGCGCATTGGGGAGAAAACAAATTGTTAAGTTACTTGATAAGGTTGGATGTGGATCGGGTTTGATGGCGGGTGAGATAATAATGCTAATTATCGTGATTAAACCACATTTGAAGGTATATAGGAATAGGGAAACAAAGGTTCCGGAGAGAGAAAGTCAAAGTTACTCGGTAAGGCTTGGAAGAATTACTGCCTGCGGCCAAGGCCTTGGGCAGTAATTTTTCCGAGCCTTACCTTGTAACCTTGACTTTCTCTCACCGGAACATAGTTTCCCTCTCTTCCTAAAAAATGGTAAGAATAAGTAATAGAAATGATGATAATGGCAAATAATGATAAATGAGAATAAATAACAGATACTGATGATAAAAGGTGAGGATGGTAAAGTTTGACGGACTTTGCGGCGTTGGGTTCTCCGCAGTCGTGCTGGTACACGCATGCGTCATTGATGTAACATCCGGGTTCTCGGTCCGGAATCTCGTCAGGAACGAGATTGCCGCCATGTGGCGCAGACAAGATGAGGTTCAGCGTCCCTGGAGGAAAGCAAATTCAGACATCTCCGTACGAGAACACAGCAACCAGCATTATGACGGACAGAAACCTCCCTACTTCTCAATGTACAAGCGATGTACTTCTACAATAATCCTTTTTTTTCAAATTTATTGCACGTAACTCACTACAAGTAGTCCATTCACATTACATACTTAACATAGTGAAATTACGTTTCCGTTAATCAGAGAGGTTTTGGTTTCTGATCCAAATTCTACATACATGTATGTCAGTCATTATCTGTCTCGCCTGATTCATACAGGAAATGTGCTGAAAAATATGTTTGTTCCAGTTCCCCCAAATATAAGGACGGTAACATACAGTTCTTGATATTTAATTCGGATGTGTAGTACTACACAGTTCCTCTATTCGGTGAAAGTTTTTAGTAATATGGCAGGGTTTTTACTATGTGAAAACCAAATTTTCGAACTTCTATATATTCCATAACTTCATCATAATGTTAATCTATTAATCAAAAACTAGCATGGAGACCCCCAATCATCAAGTTAGATATCTGTTCTACAGCACTTTGAGATCATCATATTCAATTTCCAGAAAATTTACATGGGTTTTACTTTTGAAGGTCTATTGCCCGATATGCCTTTAAAATACCTGGCGAATATTCGATGTAGCCGGTCGTGTCTGATGTAACGAGACCGATGACGATGATGAACAGAACCCCACGGAGCATCGCCTTCAGGCCCGTCAGCCCGTCCAAGTTGTACATCTTCTCCCCTTCTGGAATGTAGTGAGATTTAAGCCAGGGCCAGCCAACAGTTTCCACATTGAACGACATCGCAATCTAGAGGTTTTGCCACTATGCAAGAAACGATATTTTCAGTTCCACATTTCAAAATTTAAAAAATGCGGAGGTGAACCACACCGAGCATACCGTAATCTATTATTTTGTTATATTCTGCCTTGTATGGAATTCCTACTCTGCACACGACCTGTATGGGAAAAATATATTTCCGATGTGAAAAATGGTGTGTTCTGTACCCGTGTCGGACAACAAATGCACTCATCTTATGTATACAAGCATCTCTTCTTGTGGTTGCAGGACGTTAGGGCCCACCACCTTAAAGTCGGGATGTTAGGGCCCACCCTACACGGGGGGCGTGAAAGCCTCAGTCACGCCTCGGCCGCACTGCGATGCCGTGGTCACACCTGTGGTGCCTGGAGGAAGATGTGGCATAAATAGAAGTTAGGGCCCACCTAATTTTGCATAATTGGTTAAAGTTTGAATACTGGAGAACTCAACCCGTAAAGAACTCGACCCGTAATGAACTCGACCCGTTTTAAATCTTCCCTACTTAAGCATCTCAACTGTGAATAAATACTATATTTAGTAGTAAGTATAAGTAAGTAACCCTATCCCTAACCCTTACCCTAAGCCTAACCCTATCCCTAACCCTATGCCTAATCCTATCCCTAACCCTAACCCTTACCCTAACCCTAACCCTTATCCTAACCCTTACCCTATCCCTAACCCTATCCCTAACCCTTACCCTAACCCTAACCCTAACCCTAACCCTTATCCTAACCCTAACCCTAGGTTGGCTTTAGGCGGGCCCTAACGTCCCGATGAGTGGGCTCTAACGTCCTGACTTTCGGGTGGTGGGCCCTAACGTCTACATACCCTTCTTGTTTAGCAGGTACCCATAACACTTTGATATAGCCGCATTCATCGGTACATAAATCTACATGTGACTGCATTGACGTGTCCGTGATGATGATAGTGAAGGGACTTACCACCATGTAACATTGAGCAATTGAGTAGATCGTTGTAATTAGGTTGTGATTGAATATTGATGGGTACAATACCGATCCAGGAGCTTTACTGACCAATATGGCCTCATTGTCTATTACGCTTTGATTTATAGTTTGTTTGAATTACGCTAATTGGGAAGGCTAATCAAGACAATTTGCACTTGTAGGTCGGCTTTATTGTCATGTCATCTGGATAAATATTCATTGTCACCATGCTTTCTTTATCTATATTTCCTTATCTTTTTAAACAGAGTTGTATGTCGTATGATGGAGTCTTAAAGATTGATTTCGTACAGTAGGAAAAAACCGAGGCCTTAGGATGGAGCCCTGGGGAACTCTGGAGATGATGAAAGCGCCTGATTATCGGTGTACATGTACATATTTTGCATGTTGTTTGTGTACAACCATGTAGATGATATTTAAAACCGCAATGTGTGTCACCAGTGGGTGCCTCAATGAATGACCCAGAATCTAGGTCGGATCTTGGTCCTGCTCACCCTAGTGTCAACACGTGTGATGGGCGAGTCGAGAAACGTTGACAAGGTCGAACCTAGATTATACGTAAAAAGGCTTTGCAACGAAAGAACCGAATCTAACGTCTACAGATACAGAAAATGATGGCTTGTTGTAATCATCTATACTACAATTACAAGTTTATAGTATTTATATATCCTGCCTGAAGAAGTCTTGTAGATTAAGACAAAACTTTGCAACCAAGGTATCTTATCCCCCCACCCCCAATTCGATGTAGTACAATCCCCAATAAAACCAAATAATTTAAAATCAACTTGTTTATTTTTGTGGATTATCCTTCAATTTGAATTTTATGTCTATGTGGTGCAGTTTCTTCATTCCTATAGAGAGTGAGAGAACTCTCAAAGCTACGCCTCGTCTCCAAACATTGAATTTTATGTCTATACAAATATTGAAATAGCAAAGCCAACACACTAGCGCATTGGAATTTGTCAAACGTAAGAGAAAAAAACCGATCTATGTGGAATGCTAGAGCCTGCATAATACCGGCCACTTTGGTGTAACTTATATACTCAAAAGACACACATGTGTACATTCTCGTGTCTCTCTCTCCTCTCTCTCTCTCTCTCTCTCTCTCTCTCTCTCTCTCTCTCTTTCACTCACTCAATCTCTCTTTCTCTCTACACACACATGCATATACATATATGTACAGGGCGAGGATGCACTCATAAAACAATCTGTACTCACCTCTGGCCCAGTCAGTCGTGTGGGTGAGAAGACCAGGGTGGTCCCGGATGGCGCTCTCGTCTTCCTGCTGTGTCGTCACTTTGGCCTCTGCACTTGACCGTGTCGGCTGTATCATAACCTAAGAACACGGACGTGTTTTGCAACCTTGACGCGTGTTGATTTAAATTCGGCCATCCGTGTTGCTCCAGGCGCTGGGTGTGTGTGGACACTGGAGTAGATACTGCGTGGTGCATAGATAATTACCCGAGGTACTTACCTAGTACTGAAGGGGAATTGATGTTCCTACGAGCCTAGGACACTTTGATAATGCCCTAGGATAACATAGTTCCGTAGTGAGTAGGAATCAGATGGTTTTGTAGACAGGCGGTCGTAGACAATGAGGGGTGAACGCGTAGCAGTATACGAGCGTTAGCCAGTGAAATATGACGTCAACCTCAATTAGATTGAACCATGAAATTTCTCCTTTTTTTATTCAAGTAAAAATATTGCAATTGTCATATTAAAGGGTATCAAATGTTTTTGCTCTTCAGCACACAGGGACTATTTGCCCATGGATTTTAATACATATGCCATGGTTGTGGTATCTGACAATGGATAGTGGTTTACTGAGTCCCCATAAATTCTCAATGGGCACTTTGTATACTATGGATAAGAAAGACCACTTTCTACCAACTTTGGGGCCCTAGACTTGAGTCCAAGTCAC
The DNA here is from genome assembly GCA_950022655.1 of Alentia gelatinosa. NCBI lineage: Eukaryota > Metazoa > Annelida > Polychaeta > Phyllodocida > Polynoidae > Alentia > Alentia gelatinosa. The sequence goes on from OX465592.1 coordinate 18,934,237, forward strand.
CGAGCGGTAATATGAAAATGCAACTAGTGCCTACCACCTGCGATGACAGCTCCTGTTGGCGACTAGAAACACTCAAGTCTCTTGCGATTTCAATATCAATCAAGTTTGATCATTCTCGTGACACACTTGCTGACTGGCTGCCTACGCCCCCTCTCACCTTCAGGGCGTTTCCCGGTGACTAGGAGCAGCACGTCGCAGGGGCTGAAGTTGCTTTGTGGAAATGGCCCTTAAGACCGATGTCCCTTTCTATGACCAGAGGCCTTTATCCACTCAGTGTCAGAAAACAAGTCACCCTATGTTTCAACCTCAGGTACAGACATACTTCGATAAGATAAGATTGTAGAGTTCATAACTCGACAAGAATAGTTCTATGTGTGAGGGTATCTAAAAGAACTATAGATAAGGCATGGGTCAAATGGACTGATAACGCTATTAGCTGGACAACTAGGTAATAGGGCTTTAGTACCACAGTCAGTCGCTTGATATCCCTGTCTTCTAATGAAATGATAATGATGATATGAAGGACAAGATATATATGGAGTAATCCATGATAATTATATGCTGTTAATTCTATCATTTGCAAATATTATCACATATTTAATATAAAAGAGCAAATATATGTAAATGGAATACAATTGAGGCGAATGTGTGAGCAGTTCTGGCCTAGATACAGGATAGCACGACTAAGGTGGCATCGCATAACAGGGAGTAGTTTTACTTTCTGCACCTACGATAATATAAGGCCCGAGGACAGGTCGCACAAGGGTCTGGGTTTGACTGGTTAAAATAATGTGGAGAAGGATAATTGTAGCCGTTTGAGGAACCACGAGGTATTGTCCATGTTAGATTTTAATGCTAGAGTGAAGATATCTGCAATATTTAGTCAGATTTATTTACATTTATAAATAATGAAATTAGTTTAAAAAAATACCACAATGTGGCACCTCTTGCAGCCTTGATTTAGTCTCCTCCAAAGTGACTTTTATGCCTATTTTGTCATCGAGACCCCTCGAAGGAGACTATGAACAAGGACTTCTCTCCCTATGGACGATAGGGGTAATATTACGCTATTGACGAGCTCTCCTCAAATAGGTCGTTCGTGGAAGTCTCCTTCGTGCGGACTGTCTCCAAATGATGAGATTTGGTATACATGTATCACATGAATAGAAATCTCTGTTGAAAATACTTTTTAACATGAAAAGCGAGTTTGACATCGGCTACCGCAGCTCTAGAGGTGTCTTCCGGGACGACAAATGGACGACAAAATGGACGACATTTTCAAAATGAACGATTTCGCATGCTACACCAATACAACCGGTTCTCGTGTCGTCAAAGGCTCGTTCGCCTAGCTTAGTCATAGGAATAACGATAAAATACCATACGCAACGATCATCCCGGTAAAGTGACAATACTACACCATGGTCATGGCGGAGTGATGGGAGATGACGTCATAAGGAACTGGCCAATCAGCGGCTATGATTTCAGAGAGCAGACAAGAGATCAACATGGAAATGTATACGTTCTTAACTGCATTTGCAAAGTAGATTGAATTATTCTGATATGGTGATACTAGTTTAAAGTACCTGAATCAGATAAGGGATTAGATAAGTCCAGAACCGTACCGGTACTTGAATAGAATAGGTGGTAAAATATACATAGTAGTAAGGAACGTTGTATATTTTGATTATTAAGATTAAGTAGCGTAGGTAAAATGTGAAATATTTGTGATAAGATACCATTACATATTTGATTGATTAAATTGAATATGTGATGATAAAAATATGTAAGGTAATACGTGATGAAAGGATATGAAAAGATAAGGGAGTTGGTAGGTGGTGAAAAAAAGGACATTTTATGTGGTATCGGCAAAGAACCAGAACTCCTGGAAAGCCAACTCACTGTGCAGCCCTATTAACTAGTGGCGCGCATGCGCTGGTTCCTACAGGGGAGCAAAACTTCCGGTTCACGCTTCTAGCATGTCCGATTGGATGTATGCTGATAATGTATGCTGGTTCCTGGGGTATCCGCTAGAGGGCTCGGCAGAGATATACCTAGTACACAGGCGGATTGTACTGTCGAATGGGTAATCGGAAGTCATTGAGCTATGGCAGGCTAGTCGGCTAGACGTGTCACGCAGCTCCAGAGAGTGAACCACCTGATCAACATGATATAGTTACTTTAAACACTCGATAGGGAACGGCAAAGCACGTGAATGTCCACTGTCCTACTACACCTATACGATTTCAGAAACCTGAGCCGCAAAGCCGTCAAATCTTGGTGGTAAGATACTAAATTCTGCGGTAACTGGACGATAATACGAGTAGTTGTCAAGGCTGTAAACATAAACAAACCGTAACTATGGTGTCCACACGCTCGGCTTCCGAAACACTCTCCCTGGAATCGATAGCTACCAGTTTGAGCTACCTAAAACATAGTTTCGGAGAACTGTGAGACGAAGTTAAGAAAGACAATGCTGCACTTAACGATAAACTAGACTCACTTGTCCAAAACACACAGTCGATTCACTGAACGATAAGTTGACGCAACACATCAAAGACTGCGACGGGAACAGTCTGGAAATGAAAGAGCTGTCAGCGCGAATGGACGAACAACACACTGAACTGGTGGATGTACAAAAACATATCGAGATGAATGACAAGCAAGTAAGACAACTCAATATCATTGTAAACGTGAAGCCAACCCAAACCCAAACAATATCAAACCAGCGTAGCCCGACAACAAAAGTCAGAGATCTTTGGCAAAAAGAGTAATCTCCAGAACACTCAATACGAGAAAGTCACTTTCACATCTGATCTAAACGAAGACGAACTAGTCAACAGGCATGAAGCACAGCTCATCGGCGAGGCCACAAAACGTAACGGTGCGTGCGAGGTTAAAATGAGGGACAGAGGAGTGGTCATAAACGGAATCCACTACAAACCTGAAAGCTATCATGAATTTCCCATGGGTATCACCACTGAAAACGCAGCAACAGTCAGACAAGGCACAAAAGTCTATTTTCAGGGTCATATGAGTCCGTTGTCAAACCTCTATCCGTGTCATGTGGACGATACCATCAACAACGTAAGGGGCCCAAGTGCGGAGCATGTATTTGCACTTCGAATGGCGAAGCACCATGCCGACCACAGCGCAGTAGCTCAAATCAAGGCAACCCTGAACCCCTATCTTGTTAAAAACATTACACGCAAGATCAAGAGAGACGCAGCCTGGAAGAAGATTGAACAACAACAGCTAGAGGAGGTTGTGCTCATGAAATTGGCACAACACCCTGCCATCGCTGACAAAATCAAACAATCCGGAGCAAGCCATTACTACGAAGCAACACGGGACTACACGTACGGCTGCGGTTACACAATTTTGATATCAAAAGTCAGTCAATGGACCCACTTCCGAAACAAGGCTACAGTAATGCTATGGGCGAAATCATCCGGCGCTTCCATGAAAATATGTGAGTAAGATAGACTATAACTCTTGGCAGCTACCACTTAGTACGACACTGTGTCACAGCCCTACACAAACTGTAACGTTTAAGCCGAGCCATGTTCAAAGTACTATTACCCGCCGACTCTAGGGGAGCCGGTTTCAAAACCAGGATCCAGAACCAATTGAGTGAGCAAAATATTACTGATATTGACATGGATGTGCTCTACTTCAGAGGAGCGACGATAAACAATATAGTCGAACGAGCCAACCCAATTCTCTCCAGACGGAACAAATATGATCTCCTATATCTGATGGCGGGAGCTAACAATTGTTCCCTGAAACTAGGTACAATGAACATTGTCCCGAAGTTTGATCACCACTTCGAATTCTCTGATCACATTATCAACGAACTATCCAAAGCAAAACTAACACTACAGCAACATACAAATTTGGTAGTACTCTGCGAGTTTGTCGGACTCTCATTTGCAATGTATAACACCAGGGGTGAACCCTTTGCCGACGAGCAAAAAGAGCTAAATCGAGCAGTACTTCAAATCAACGCCGCCATCACCGAAATGAATGCCCTAGCGAATATCAAAACCCCCCTTATGTACCAACAAGTGCATAAGGTACGTCACGGACGAATGGGTCATAAATACACTGGAACTATGACTGATGGTATACATCTCTCGCCAGACACCAAATCTAAGTTCACCAGGAACATTGTTTATACACTTAGAGAAAATATTCATTTAATGTGTAACTGAGTGATTCCTTCCTAGAGCCGACACATAGGGAGTGGTAGACATGCCCTATCTTATCACATCTATCTAGCTGTGGAGTGGTATTCACGCCTCAGCAAACCGAACAAGCAGTTAAGGGATCACAAACTATAAAAAACACCTGGACACTGAACCACCTCTCTATTGACTGTATATAAATTGTTTTTTCTTCCTCTCGCTAATCTCAATTATGATATATTTATCCAGACTCCGAAGGCCCATTTTCCTTCTTGCAAGGCACGTGAGTTGACATAACTAAGTGTAGTTATAACTTGATTTCTCTTTCAAGAATTCTTCAGACGTTTCACTGTTGAGTATTACAAGTTGTCTTTAAGACCCTAGCTCTAAGATTACATTGTGCTAATGCCTAGCAATACGAGGATAGTAAAACAGCAATTTTACGTCTCCTCTTCTGAGATGATAAACTAGTTTGCCATTGAACTACACTGTACATAAATCACGTCACATAAAAATATCTGTACTTTGTACTCTTGTATCGCTAACCATTTCGTTTATTCAATTGACACTGTAATTGATCACAGCATGGAAATCTGTATGCATAAATGTCTAACCGGACATGTCTTTTCTTGTAGCAAATCACTGCCCCTGTAGTGTGGTAGACACGCTAATCAGCCAAGTGTGGAAGACACGCTCATTTCAACCCACAACCTGAAATATCCAGACGCACCACCTCCAGCAAAAAACCTGCCCCAAGCACACGAGCAACCCAAGACACTCACAAGTCAACCTCGTGTGGTAGTCACGCAAGGACATTACACCCCCCCCCCCCAAACTTAGAGAAGACGACAAACTGTAAGTTAACATCTTACCTACCTAAAACCTTATCTTCAAGCATAGCTATCTGTCTCCCCCCTATGTAGTATTTTACGTCATATAGGTGAGCCTCCTCGGGGCATAAAGACATTGTCAGCTACCAAAACACACATCAACATGATAACGAAAACATGCAAACGTGATTCTCACCTTTTCCAGTACAATAAAAACCTAGTAGTAAGACATGTACACACCCCCCTCCAGTGCTATAAATATGGTTGACCGCTCTGATCTGGGGAAGGGGTTCCACATCTCTCACTCCAATCTCCAAAGCCTCAAAAACAAATCTGACCTCATAAATATAACTGTACAGAACTCAGGTGCGCAGGTATTCACAATGTCGGAGACCTGGCTCACGTCTAGCTTCAACGAACTAATGTTTCAAATCCCAGGCTACAACTTAGTTCGAAACGATCGCAAATGGCTTAATGAAAAAGGTGAAGTGAAAGTGGGGGGCGGCGTAGCAGCCTACATCAAGGAAGACATCGACTTCGATATTCTGCACGATCTTAATCTAAGTACACATAACATCGAAAATTTGTGGCTACTTATTAAACCATCCAACCAGAAGAAACAACTAGTCAATATCATCTATAGGCCAAACCATGGCAATGTAGCATCCTTTGTCGACACTCTCTTGGAACAAATAATCGCAGTTGAAAGTGAGTATAATGCCGAAATAACACTTCTAGGCGATTTTAATATAAACTACTCAGATGGGAACAACCTTGACACCCAGACATTAAAAAGCCTAGAAACTGAAGCGAACTTGACCCAACAAATAACAGCACCCACCAGATTTGCGAACAAAATTGACCTAATATTTACAAACATGAGTCATATTAAGGAGGCAAGGGTCCTGAGCTATAGCATCAGTGACCATAGTAGCATTTGTATCACTAAGAAGAAAGATAAGAGTAAATATAAGCAGAAACAATACTTTGGACGATCATATCAAAACTACTGCAAAGATAGACTACAAACAGATTTGAGTAATGAAGATTGGACAAATTTTTTTCACCACACCGAACCAAACGAAGCTTGGAAAGATATGTTATTCAAAATTGAACAAAGTCTTGACAAGCAATGCAAAGAAAAGATGCACCAAATAAGATATAAGAATGAACCATGGCTTACAAACACCATAATAGGTCAGATTCTAGAGAAAGACAATGCCTGGAGACAGGCCCAACGTTCCAACTTAGACGAGGACTGGATTGTCGCAAAAAGACTTAGAAATCAGGTGAAAACTGCTATACTTAGAGCAAAGCAAAACTACATCCAAGAACAGTACCACCTAGACTCTAATAAATTTTGGACACAAATAAACAAACTTATCCTGAGTAGCTCAGACAAATCCACACTTAAACTTAAGGACCCATTAACAAACGAGGAAATCGAGGACGACCTAATCGCAGACCACATAAACAACTACTTTACCGACATTGGTGCCAACCTTGCCAGTAAATTTGCTGAGAATCGGGAACCCACTGATAACCCATCAGAATCAGCTATGGATGCAATAGTAATAACAGATAATGAGGTCTCGGACATGGTTAACACCATTGATATTGGCAAATTGTCAGCAGTCGAAGGTGTGTCAGCACGTGTCTTTAAGGATGCCTTCACAACACTAATCCCTGAGATAACTTTCCTATTCAATCTTATAATCTCCACCGCTAAATACCCCGATGACTGGAAAACGGCCAAAGTAACCCCAATCCCCAAACCAGGTTTTAAAAATGAAGTAAAAAATCTATGACCAATTTCCTTGCTGGCTCTGCCTGGGAAATTATTCGAAAAAATTATACATAAACATATATCAAATTATCTAAACTTTAACCACCTATTAAGCAAGAACCAAGGGGGATTCAGAAAAAAATACTCTACAACCCAAACAATAGCTGACTACACCGACGACATATTACATGGGATAGACCAAAAGGAAATTACAAAAGCCGCATATCTAGATTTCACTAAGGCCTTCGATACCGTCCACCATGACCTACTAATCCATAGACTAAAAAACATAGGTATACACAAGCAAATAGTTAACTGGGCCAAAACTACCTAACAAATCGATACCAATGCACATTAGCTAACCAAAAACTTTCTCTGCCTCGACGTATCTCATATGGAGTCCCCCAGGGGTCTACCCTGGGCCCTCTTTTCTTCCTTATTTATATAAACTCACTAGAAACCTCATTAAGGCACTGCAAAATCAAAATGTACGCGGATGATGCGGTCTTGTACATCACAGGGAATAACCACGCACACCTTGTCGAGTCCCTGCAGAATGACCTAGACCGAGTATACAGCTGGTGCAATCATAATAAACTCACTATTAACCTAAGCAAGACCAAAGTACAAACGTTTGGTACAAAGAATACTCTCTCAAGAACACCGAACTCTAAGTTAACTCTAGGGAACACCAATCTGGACGAAGTAGAGAATTTCAAATATCTAGGAGTCACGTTAGATCGCTCACTGAATTATACATCGCATATCAAAGACACAATAAAAAAAGTTGCACACAAGAACTATCTGCTTACCTACATTCGAAAATACCTTACGAGACAACAAGCCATTATGGTGTACAAAACAAAAACCCTGCCGTATCTTGACTATGGAGGTGCACTGTTTCACGATACCAACAGTACATTGCTAACAAGCCTACAGAGATGCCAGAACAAGGCACTTAGGATATGTCACAACTCTCAGAACCGTATACCCACAAATATTCTTCACAAATCATTCAAATTAAACTACCTGATAGATCGACGAATTACCCAGCTCCATAAATTAGCTTACAAACGCAGTAAAGTAGCTACCAACCTAACTGGCCAAACCCTCCAGACACGTCTCCATGACGGCCCTGTACTTCATATCAAGCAACAAATTCGAACTAGCAAATTCAAAGAATCCGTATTGTACAAAGCCGCTAATCTATGGAACAAGCTAAGTCCGGCGCTAAGGCTTACCCACACCGAGAAAGATTTCCACACTGCCATTAAACAAATTCAAAGAAACAAAATCGACCATTACTAAGAAAACAGTGCATTACTTACCTACAAACCGGACCCATCTTTTCTTCCCCCCCAATAAAAGAACACTACACATAACTGAATCAACCCAACTCCTTTCCAACACTCATTACCATAATTCGGACCGGGGTGTCCACCATGCCTTGCCTAGGACTTCAAATGTTTTCCCATATCTACATGTTATCACTAGACCACCGACAACATAATTTTAATTTCTCTACTAATGATTGATGACTGATGTATTGTACCTAAGTTACACCGCCCTGCCTGTAAGCTTACTCTGTAAGCAACTCGCGGTATGTCAACTGTTCCGCTGGAGCCACCGGAAGATAGGACACTTGTAGTCCTAGGTGTTTACTCCAGGGTAAATAAAAAACCTAAAAAAAACCAAACTCCCCTGTATCTTGAAAATGAGTCCGTTCCATAGGCGCAACGCTGAACGGCCGCGAGTGGGCTTTCCAGGGGTTCTAGTTCTATGGTATCGGTGAGAAAATGGCGACTACTGAGAAGACGGAAGTGACGTATTGTTGTGTGCGGGCCTTGTTTGAAAGCTGTAGTGTTGATGCTTGAAGAATAAAACGCTAGGTGGCCACAGTTAGCCCAGCTAAGACCACAAGGGCCTGATGCTGAACTATACATATCTTGAAGTTGCATTTTTATCTTTAAATCTCATCTTTAGACACTAGGAAATTGTGTCAAAGTCAAACAAAGTACGTATTGATTTGAAGACTTTATAAACATGTTATGAGCTGTTGCACTGAGCAGATCATCACCGCCGATGCGCAAAATGGGCCCGCAATTGTCACTGACGACTATAATGCCATCGGCCGGGCCTAGTACCGGCTTAGTGGAGCAGGCGCTTGATTCTCATCCAGATTCACGATAGTATCAGCGTTTATATAGGAACTATGTAGCATGTGGAAAAAGGTAAATTGTGAGACAATTGAACGACATTCTGCTAAAGCCCACGACTAGTTTATGCCACCCTAAAAGGAAAAGGTCGTCCATGATATGGTTTATCTTGAAGATCGATTCATCTTATCGTCGAGTCTCACGTACGACAAAATATTATTCAACGGTCCCTTGCATCGTAAATTCTACATATTTCATCGTAGAAGGTGGACACACAGCTTAGACACAATGAGAAAAACTGACATACATGAATCCATCTAAAAGGCACAGATACAAATGTGTGTGAAATGAACAGAGAAATACTGACATACAGAGAAAACTGATAAAAGGTCGGATTATTTCTTTACAGAGTTTGAGCGTTGAGGCGGCAGACGGGTGAAGTTTGCAAAGCGCTCAAACGAGAACGTTTGGTGTTTTCTCAAAGTTAACCTTTTTCCCTTTAGCACCCAGTTCCCTCGCTCAGCATTATACGGCAGGATGCCTGCATAAACACCCCGGCTACAGCAGGCACCTGTTTTTGTTGTTGTTGTTTTTTTCTTTTGGGGGGGGAGGATAGCAATGTCACATGATGTGTCATGTGATTTGAGTAATTAACCTTGGTAACTGATGATATTTTGTTATACCACTTTAAAGGTAAATATATATGGCTCTCATACTTTCTTTTAATTCAATCAATTATCTTCTTATTTATTGGATTTTGTTTATAAGTATCAATGATGTCTCTAAGATGCCTGGAGGCATCTTTCTCCCGTAGCCAGGGGAATGCCTGGAGGCATTATGATCCAAAAGCCAGAGGAATGCCTGGAGGCATCATGCTGCTGTAGACAGGGGAATGCCTGGAGGCATCCTGTTGCAGTTAAAGGGTTATGTAAGTGGTAAAGGAATACAATAACAATCCATAAAAGGTCACTGTACTCAACAGTCGGAAACACAATGGGAATAGCTCTAACTAACAAACAATACTTGGCTTTCAGTCATTCTCTATGAGGAATTAACTTTCAGCTGTCTAATTCTACCTGCTCTTGTGACCCGTCGATGAAAAGGCCTGCTGGTGCTGAATTTACAATGAGTTGTTGACCGCGGGGAATACGCTTCGTCTCTCTGTCGATACACCGATCTGATCGATTAAATTCTAAATGGTGTCCTTTTTAAAATATCCGAAATGGTGAATGACATTTGTGGAAGCGGGCCAGCGAGTGGATTCTAGCTGCTCTAAAATGCAGGTTAAATGGGGACACTTCACCCTCTGTCATTGGCATATCAAGGGACTACTAGGATGGTACATTACATGTATTTGTTTATTGGTGCACCTCTACATATGACAAGGCCTGTAATTGGGTCACATTTATAATTATGTATGTGTCATCAGAACACGCACCATGTGCAATAAGTAAATAGGTGCACAAACAATACGTTCAGTCCTCATCACTGACCCCACGATATACACTCAAAGGCTATGAGCCATTTTCTACTGGCCAAAAAAACTTATTAATTGGGTTCTCCTAAAGGTCAGTAGGTGGTGGCCAACAAATACACGTCGGTAGCTAAGAATCTTTGAGGGTTCTGGATATGCCTTGTTTATGTTGCATTTAACAGGTCCATACGAACAGAATGGTCCTGCAAACACAATGACCATAGTCGTGGGCGACCCTAACAGTACGTTCCCGTATTAGTACTAATACTAGTGTATAGATAGGGTCGGACTCGTCTGACTAAATGACCATCACCAACGATTTTAAACGCCTTTGATTCTGTTAGACATTGACCAAGTCAGTCGGTGGCGGCCTTATTGAATACTCTACGTACAATTAATCGTTGAACGCTTCTCGGCATGTCTGTTTCCATTCACCGATCTGGCGTCTGTAGTTCCCGACTGCAGATCGGTTTCGAATAGTTGGCCAGAGGGAAATGGCTTATAGACTGGGTTCATACTTGACGACTGACAAATAGTAGATTATGTACCAGCAATGTTATGAGGTGGTGCTCCCCCGCGAAAAAGAATCTTAATCTTAATAGTCGTCCCAAGAAGTGATTGAGGTGTTTACAGTTGATTACTTATTATCATTGAAATGAATTTGTTTTTGTATCGAAAGTAACTCTAGTTTCTTTTTTTCATAACATAACTCGCTTTATACCTATCGATTACACTACCAACGCAAGATTTGACAATATCATGTCTCTCCAACAATTATAACTATATCATATAAAATCCTTAGGTAAACGTTGGGGTGGTATTATTACCCCACTTCGAATATTCGAATAGCAGATCAATAACGTACGACCACTCAGGCTAGGTATTAATGACTAATAAACTTAGTGTCCTGCTCTGTACTGTCTTGAACATTATGTATTGCAATTCTACCCCACTAAGATCGTATCATCTTATAAATGATAGTACCAACATATGTATCACATTTATCTTGTATCTATACACCATACTTGTTTCTCATTCCATGATATATAAAGATATCCTTCATGAGTGGATATGATATAGAAAATTTCAATTCTAAAAGTAGTATGAACAAAAAACGAAAAGAAAAATTCAAAGTCCCTGTGTCCTTTTAGAGGTACACACAAAGATATATGTCTGTACAACTAAGTTAAATAAGGGAATGTATACATGTTATTACGCTTGAAAGGAAAAGAAGACCGAGGAGAAAATGATTTCTTACTTCCCATAATGAAAAAGGGAAAAATAAAGCCACGACCGAGAAGGGCTTGATGTGACGAATGGAATGTCTCAAGCACTACTTACAAGGCCAAATTATAAGTTTAAGAGAATGGATACATGCTGTCATCAAAGCCAATAATTAGAACTACTAAAACCGGAATTATACAATTGTATTAGGATAATAATTTTTGGCAAGTGTATACCTGCTGGTGGTATGATTAGATCAAAGCCCTGTAAACTGAATGGGCGTTCATCGTTATGGGTGGACGGGGTTCAGTCATGATGCGAGTGTATGAGAGGCCGCTTAGTCGAGGTACGAGCCTCCAGTCGGGTAGCGTTGTGAGGGAATTCCGCGAAATGGATTCCTTGTCAAATTGATAGCCGATATAATTCCAATCCACCTCAATTAGAACTGGAATTATTAAACTTTATTAGAGTAACAATTTTAGCAAAATTGCTTTTGGGGAATAAGTTATGCCTTCTGGTGCCACGACCAGATCAAATGCTGTGCATGTTTTTTACGAGAGGGGGTCGACATCTCTCTCTGTGGGGAACGTAGGGAATCATGCCTAGGTACATTGACCATGCTCCATGGCATTGGATCTCCCCCGCGGGGATCCCCACCTTGAGAGTATCCTGCACCTATCGTACCCCGTGAGGGGGTCGCCCAGTGACCTTCGTGATGCTTAGTTCCTGCATAGAAGTTCTTATCAGAGCTCTCATCTCCCATTTGAGTTTTCTCTTTCTTGTGATTTTTCGCACGAGTATATTTAAAGGATGATAATAAGAATCAACCTCAAATCATACAATTAGATGACTACTCTAGCTATTAGCAATCTTTTGGCGATATACCTTAAGAGGCTCAGATATATTTCAGATATTTACTTACCTCGTTGATGGCGCTCTAAAGAACTCTCCAAAATACATTTCAGGGAGACGATGGCAGTTCTACGTTATGGAGTAAGTATTACCACATGGTGCCAACTCTGTGACATATATATATTCATATATATATACACAATGTTGACTGGTTTCAGATAAAAGCGACCTTATGCTCAGAGAAGTTCAGGCATAGTAACATCCGAGCGCGTGCGAAAATATTTCGTAGTCAACTCCTAGGAGCATAAGACCGCTTTTATCTGAAACCAGTCTATATTGTAATTATCATCCACAGGTCTCTTCTCTGACAAGTGGAGGAGCGATCATAGTTCATTTAGGTACGCACTATTTTTCACATGCACTATTTGTCCCTATATGCACCGGCGTTTGCAGCCCGGAGCATACAAGATATCTGCATCCTCCGGGTATGGTCCTTATGTTTTCCTATGAACACTTTGTATTAGGTGTTAAGCGCATCAACCTCCTTTACGTAACTGTTCAGTAGTTTTTACCTAAGGTTTCCTTTGTTACTGGTTACTAGGTATCCTGGTTACATGCGTGGGTTGCGGGTTACCGTGGTTACAGCGCCCGTGACGTAACCGAATGATGCATTAACGGTCATTCAGCTCTTTATTATTCAACCACCAGCGCATCAGTGTATGTATATTTATTATCCACCTAATACAAAGTGTCCATAGAAAACACATAGGAAGTGTGTATGGACATACGCGGCACATACGGATATGTTGTATGCTCCGGGTGGCGCATACGGAAAAATAGTGCGTATGGAAAAATAGTGCATAACTAAAATGAACTGATATCGATGCCACTTGTCCAGAAAAGGTGGATAATAGTTGACTCTACGCAATATCCTCGCATACGCTCGGATATTACTACGCGTCAACTCCTCGAAGGATACGGCTGCTTGTATCTGAAACCAGTCAATATTGTATATATATATATATATATATATATATATATATATATATATATATATATATATATATATTAATGATAACGTCATGTCTTCACCAAACATCGTACATAATAACTCAACATTGTCACCGAACATCAGCATATAGAATCCTGGTAAATTACAACTAACACGATGGTTTTACATCAATTACAAGTCTTACAAGTCAGTTCTTACATCTCGGAAATATCATGATGGTTTGCACCTTTTTTTGTTTTATTAGCTTTTATTTTGTGAGAGATAATAAACTAACTGTATCTTATATCATTGATAGCAATTGCCAACCTTGCAGTTTTTCACCTCTTGTCAAAGTTCCGTCGATTTCACCGTGTCTGTTGCCTACTTGATGTAAGTATATTAATGAATTTTAAAAGTCAAATACTTGTTGTTGGCCGCCCTTGAGTGAGGGAATGCTGAAAGATAAGACTATGGCTTTATGTATCCCACTTGCCATTTCTATAACTGCCTCTCTTGGATCCTTATATACCAAGTGGTTCAACGGGGCATGTTTGTTTATAGTGATAAGTCATGGTTAGCTGGAGTTGCATGTAAGACACTAAGATACTGGCTCTCTGCACCATTTCCCAGTGTCACGGAGTTGGAGATAGTGAAAGGATAGTTTTTGCAACACGCTATAATCTGGACAGCGTATGAACGTATGGACGGGTGCCCCACACTCAATAGAGGACGAAGGTTTATGCGTAATACTCATATGACAACACAATGATATTGGGAATAGGGAGATCTATCTTCTGACCATGGCACTTGCAGAGAGTTGGTGCATTATTCTATTAATCTGTAAAGGTCAGGGCAGTCGAGCAGCGTTGTTTCACTTTAGAACTAGGTGGCGCGAGTGCCGATCCCTGCTGTGCGGTATGGCCGGTGAAACCGCGGTATGCAAATACTACGGGTTCGCCCACATTACATTACTCGGCCACTATATAAGGCTGAGTCCACAGCAGGTTGATAGGACTTCTTGCGGTGCCTCTTTACGGAGTGAACGTCTGAAGCCTCACGTGTTGGTTAGGTTGTGTTGTAACGCCTTTCAACGTTGAAGAGACCAGAATCTCTTTCCACGCTAGTTAGTGCCCAGTAGCACTAACGTATTGTAAAGTGTATCCGCAATAAAGAACGGTTAACTGAAACAGTCCGGAGTCTGGTTTTGTCTTTGCGGTTAAGCGGTAGTTGGTAGATCTAGAGTCTCCCTCCCCTTTCCAGTGAGTAAAGCCGAACCCACCTGTACTAGCACGGTAAGTACAGGGTAGCGACTAAAGTCTCGGAACCTCTAGTCGGCTGTCGATCGTGGAAAGTGGTAATACACTTTCAGCGACTAGAGGTAACGCTACATTGGTGCCGTAAACAGGATCTTTGGCTGCTTGCACAGCCAAAGATCACTGGAGGAGAAGTATGGCGGATAAGCCGGGTGTAAAAACCCAGTCGAAGATCGCCACGCAGAGTCCTGCCGCAGAAGGCGCAGCCGGCCCGGAGAAGACACAAGATGTCCGTACTCCGCAGGAAACTGCTAGTCAACCGCAGAAGAAGGCTGCGAGGAATGTGGCTGAGCAACTAAGCTCAACCGTGTTCCACATGGGGACGCCCAGAGTGGACTCCATGGAAGACAGGGACCTGGACGGGGTAAGCCGAATAGGCGACTCTGAGGAGGGCCCTGAACGAGGGGAAGAAGAATCCCCAGTAACCCGAGACCGATTCTTGAATCAATCATGAAGCTGAGCAACGTCAAGCGAAGCAGCGTCTACTTGAAGAGCAGGAGGCCGCTAAGTTGATGTTGCAAGATGTGTATTCTCCGGCCAAACACGCCGCTGAGTCACTGCACGTGCAGAAAGAACAGCTTGCGTTGGTCGAGGATCAAGAAAGGGCGGTGTTGGCACGCACCCAGCGCGCAGAGACAGACTATGCTTTAAAGTATAGGACTCCTCTGCCAGGCTGGCAGAGTGTAACTAAGGACCACGTATACTCCCACAAGGGAATCTCACGGGTCCTCAGATCTATACGCCGCCATGTATAGACCGGAGACCTCCAACGGTGAACTTTGCTTCCCCAATGGATTCTCTGAGGAACTCTACGCACGCTAGTGATAGGGGAGTACCGTCTAGTTCCGCGATAGCAGAATTAGGACTAAACCCTGTGCTTGCAGAGAGTAACGCAGATCGGGTGTTCAATCGATCTCTGGCACAAGCTAGAGATGTCCCGATTGTGAGACCGGCAGAAACGGCCAGGCGCAACGCCATCGTTCCGAAGCTTTTTGGTAAAGGAATGGTGCGGGAGCACTGGTTTGCCGGGTTCTGTGAGGATGTCCAGTGCAATGGGTGGAGTACTACCGACGCACTGCCGTACCTCATGAGAGCGTTGCGCGATGGACCCGGAGAGGCTGCTTTACACGCCTACCGGCATTCAGCTACGCATGGATGGGATGCCCTTGTGGAAGTGGCGTCTTATTACTGTGGGCAGCTAGTAACGCTGAACCCCCGTTCGACTTTCCTGAGTCGGATACAGGGTAAGAGAGAGTCCGCCTGTGCTTATGGGTTAGCCCTTCAGCAACTGCTGATGGAAGTCTACCCTGGTACTAGACTGGACTTGCTGGCACTGCATGAGGATCTACAAACTCAGTTTGTGAAAGGTCTCAGAGACGAGGACATCCGAATGGAGGTGGTCTCGAAATGGGAACCTGGGATGAGCCTCATACAGGTGCTAAGAATAGTGGACGCCTATGAACAAAGGTGTGCCCTGTTCGGACAGTATGGCAAGCCTGTGGATAAAACCCGGGTAGCTATACTGACCCCATCCTGGGAACAGGATGAGCAGGCGGCAGATGAAACCAGCAACCCCGAAGTGGAGGATGTACTCTCCGCAGTGCGGTCAATGGTACTCGGACATCGTGGCTTCCGCAGTAGGGGCCGTGGCCGGTTGAATCCAGGGAAACCCAGGAATGGGAATCCTCAAATGAAGGAACAGGCTGCGGGGAAAGGTTCCAAGGAATCTCCTACTGTGGCTGAAATGTTACTGCAAATCAACGAACAGTTATCACAGTTGATGAAAAACCAATTGGATACTCAACGTTGTTGGCAGTGTGGAAGAACTGGGCACATTTCCCCGGAATGTCCTCAGGAGTTGGCTGCTGTGGAATCTACAGACGGCCCGCTAGCTTTACCCTCCCCATATGAGGATCCGGTAAACTAGAAAGGGCTGCAGTAGGTGGCGAAACAGTAGCCCAAGCAACTGTACGCCAGAGTACACAGACCGTGGAACCCGCGAACAATAGAAATATTGTTCGGACCAGAGAGGAAGAAATCTCGGCTCAGATTGCTACAATCTGTTCTCGGTATCTGTCTCCAAAACACCCCTGCCTACAATGGCTACGCCAACGTGGATGGGACCTCGGCACCCTCGATGGTATTTCCCAGCCTTCTCCATTAGGAGGGAGACGGTGGTGTGTACCTGTAAGAATTCAAGGGTTGAAAGTAGATCTGTTGGTTGATACCGGAGCAAGTCGCTCTGTGTTAAATCACAATCTATATAAAACTTTTGAGTTTGATCCAGAATGTAAAGTTTCGGAAGCAAGTGCACGGGCTGCTAATGTTACTCCGTTAAAATGTTATGGTAAGGTGATTATTCCGATCTCAGTATGTAACACTGAATTAGTGTGGAGTCCCATACTCAGTGATATCGAGGAGAATGGAATAATAGGTATAGACTTCCAGGCGCTATATGGGGTGTCATTGGACCTTCAGCAAGGCGTACTCCGGATTAAACACCCGGAACAACTGGAAGTAGAATGCTCCTGTAGACGGATATCTTCAGTGGTCTCTGTCAGGCAGGATGTGAGCATAGCCCCTCAGCAGATGGTAAATGTGCTAATAGCTGAGGAAGGTGACTTGCCGTTGGCCGATGCAATGTTTGAGCCTGATCCAATGTTGTTTCCCGACAAAGGACTGCAGGCTTGGGATACCCTTGTGGGTAGTGCTCGGATCGGATCCATACCAGTTAGTAACCATACGACGGGGAGGATAGCGTTGAAGAAATGCCACATTGTCGGCCAAGTAATATTGGCTAACATGGTAGATACAGTGGAGGTTTGTCCTCTAGGTATTGCGCCTACCAACGACGACCCGAGAGAGGTTAAGATTGGATGTGTGAACGCAAACTCGGAAAGTGATCCCGGGTCTGCTGTTCTACATGAGACCCTAGAAACTCTAATCACTGCTGCGGACGCCTTAACAAGTGTGGAACAGAGTGCACTAAGGAGTATGCTAGGAAGGTGGAGTAAGATCTTTGCACGACCTGGAGACCCATTGGGTAGAACTGATCATGCGGAGCACCACATAGATACAGAGGGAAACATTCCATTTAGACTACCCTACCGAAGGCTACCACCCATCAAGCGGGAAGTTTTGGAAGAGGAGTTACGGAATATGCTTTCCCAAGAAGTAATCGTGCCCAGTGAAAGCCCTTGGGCCAGCCCTGTGGTTATGGTTACGAAGAAGGATGGTACTTGCCGGTTCTGTATTAACTACAGAAAACTGAATGGTATCACCCGGACGAATGCCTATCCTATACCACGGATCGATGAGAGTCTCGACTCTTTGGGAGGGAACCAATGGTTTTGCACCTTGGATCTCCAATCCGGGTATTGGCAAGTAAAGATGGCTAGTGAGGATCAGCCGAAAACGGCCTTCACTACCCATGAAGGGCTGTATGAATTTACAGTAATGCCCTTTGGCCTATGCAACGCCCCCGCAACGTTCGAATCCATGATGGATCAGATGTTGAGAGGATTGCAATGGAAGAAATGTTTGGTTTATTTAGACAACATTATTGTTTTCGGGAAAACCTCGAAGCAATGTCTAGATAACCTCGGTGAGGTATTTGATCGAATAGAGTCTTACGGCTTGAAACTCAAACCTCAGAAGTGTCGATTGTTTAAACGCTCAGTGGAGTACTTAGGTAGGATATTGTAGCAAAATTTTTTTGTTTCGTCGGCCCGAAATTTTCGGTTTCTTTTTCTATATCTTTCTCTATATCTCACTCTATATCTCCCTCTATAACTCCCTCTATATCCCACTCTACATATGGATAGTTCTCTCTATCACAGCCATACATCGATCTACAGCCGATACAGACAGAATGCTAAACCTGAGCACTAGCGTTCACAACTCAAATCAAGCCGGCACCCACCACAAGCAAAATCACCTTCAACTTCCCCCCACCAAGAAAGGAACACACTACGCACCACCACCGCGCGACCGGGTCATCACCCCGTTTCGGCGGGACGACGAAAACCAATGAACTACCGCAAGACTGTTCAGTCAGCGGCTGCACCAATCAGAGACTAGCTTACAGGACTGGAAGGGAGACGCCGCGCCAAAACACGGCGTCGCCCACCCCATACCTACCTCAGAGTGGTCGTGTCAGTGGTTTGTGAAAGTATACGCCGCGTCACCTCACATACTTAGGTAGGATAGTCGCGGGTGATGGTATCCGCGCTGACCCATCTAAGTTGGACGTAGTGGCCAAATGGCCTCGACCCCGGAATATAAAAGAAGTGAGATCTTTCCTTGGATTCTACTCATATTATCGTGACTTTATCCCGGGTTTTTCCGAAACTGCCCACGCGTTACAGCAATATGTAGTCCTAGATAAAGCCGGAAAGTCAAAGGAGATCCTATGGAACCCTGCGGCTGAAGACGCTTTCTCGGGACTAAAAAGAAAGTTTGAAGAAACTCCGGTCCTCCATTACCCATTGCCCCAAGGTCGGTTCATTTTTGATACTGACGTGGGCAATGATAGTATTGGAGCAGCACTGTCACAGATACAGGAAGGGGTTGAGGTTCCGATAGCTCTTGTGAGCAACAGCTTGAATAAGGCACAACGGAACTACTGTACGTGGTAGTATACGTAAAGAAATATCGACATTTCCTCGGAGGTGGAGATTTCACTTTACGTACAGATCCTTCCTCGTTGAAATGGCTCTTTAATTTCAAAGATGCTGAAGGAATGATCGGAAGATGGTTGGCGGCTCTGTCCAAGTTCGGACTTAAGAACTGCCAGATAGAGCACAGGCCTGGTAAGTCGCACATAAACGCGGATAGTCTCTCACGGAGACCATTGCGTAAGTGTGGATGACCCAACTGTGTAGACTGTGGGGAACATGATGCTATCTTGGCTGCACTGCACCAGATGGGTAATCCTGATCCCGCGTTTTATCAGTGGACGCTGGAACAGATCCGAAAAGCTCAACAGAGTGATCCGGAGATGTCCCGGTTGATTAAACTGGTAAAGAATGGCCTCCACAGACCAAGAGGTTCAGAGCTCTTGATTGAAAACCGGGAGTTCCAGACACTCTGTAGTCAGTGGATGGAGTTAACTGTGAGGGATAATATGTTATATAGGGTGAGAACCACTGTTTGTTCAGTACGGAAACACTTACAGCTGGTTGTACCCATATCACTACGTCCTGGGCTCTTGACTCTGTGCCATGAACATAGAAGTTCGGCACATTTCGGGAAAAAGAGGACTGCCGCTAAAATAAAGCGACATTACTTCTGGCCCGGAATGAACGCAGACATACAGCGATGGATTCTAGAATGCTCAATCTGTTGTAGGGTTAAGCCCAGCAAAGGTCTAGGGAAGATGCCATTACAACAGGAGTTATTCGGAGTCCGCATTGCCCTGTGTTTTCATCATATTCATTGATAAAGCTAGAATTTCCATCATATTCATAATAAAGCCTGTATTTCCATAATGTCCATTGATAAAGCCAATATTTCCATCATATCATTGATAAAGCCAGTATTTCTATCTTATTACCCATCTATTACGGAGTCTCAATTGGAAACATATAGGGCACCTGGAACTAGCTACCCAGAGATTCTGGCATGTCAGAATCTCCTGCAGGAGATTCCGGAAAATAAGTCCCTGCCAAAATGAGATCAATTCATAGTGTATGTTTGTAATTTCTTCGTTCCGATGGACCTGTCGAGGATCCGTGGTTGGAAATTTTTTTTAGTGTACTTCAAAATAAGTTTATTTAATGTTCATTCAATATTATTTTGTTATAATCATTCACAATAATCTCATTTACTATCAGAAATCACTGTCGGAAAAAGTTTTGTAGACCAAAAACCCAGAAAAATAGCAAACTATATTACAGGCATAAGTATACACCAAATTACCACCCTGCTTGACAGAGCTGTGGCGTTATGGCGTAATCTGTAACTTTATGTACTTATTAGCCAATAAACATGTTATTAATCTTGTAGGTGGGTAATAAATAGTTGATGACGTAATATCCTCGCTAATCGCTCGGATATTACTACGCGTCAACTACTCGGAGATTACGGTCACTCGTAAACAGAAACAGTCATTATTGTGTATATATTCATTGATAACAGTCATTATTGTGTATATATTCCTTGATAACTCCACGATTTCCATCATATTCATTAATAAAGCCTGTATTATCATCGTACTTTTGATAAATCCATTATTTCCATCATATTATTGATCAATAAAGCCTTTATTGCCATCATATTCATTGATCTAAAGCCCGTATTGCCATCATATTTATTGATAAACCCATTATTTCCACCATATCATTGATAAAGCCTGCATTGCCATCATATGCATTGATATAGCCAGTATTTCCATCATATCATCGATGAAGCCGGTTTTGCCATCCTATTAACCGATAAAGCATGTATTTTCATCAGCGTGGCTGTGATGGCTGACCCACAATGCGCGAGGTATCAATGTGCCTGTTGGCTCTTCTCTTATGTAGATCCGCGACCCAAACGTGGCTTTGATGCGGGTTCATTGTGGACGTAAACAATTAATTCCATGTGTGGCTTTCTGAACGGAGTTAGATTGTAGTACGTGTGCCTGGATGTGGCCCATCGGCTGTACACACTAAGTGAGGCCACGGGAATCGTAATTGCGAACGACCTGTAGTGGGCTTTGTCCCCATTCTTAATCTATATATATATATATATCATCTTGATCTCCCTAATAGGACAGAGATCTTATAACCAACTATATTGCACCTGAAAAACGCAGATGCGAGATGGGCAAAAGAAATTATTTTGAAAAGAAAAATGTCAACCTCCTATCGGGATGACAGACAGACTTTGAAAGGATGGTCTATTTTTTAAATACCCTGCTGGAAGTTGTTATATTGCTTTTACAAAATAATATTGGTGTCTGTTTGTTCCAATGTTCATGATCCAAAGTGTACAATGGTTGACTGTCTGCAGCGATTATTAGCACCAAGGCTTGTGGGTGTGGCTTTTCGTCTTGGGTTTATAAGATCCATACTCCACACGTTGGCACCGTTCACCAGTAGCCATGCCGTAATGCTTAACCGTTACGCCGGGGAGGCGTCAGTGCGGGGGAGGGAGGGAGTGACGGGAGGGACGGGAGGGGGTGGCCGGTATGAGTGCACCACTCGGGGTGTAGCTAAGGTCGTGTGGAGGGAGGCAGGACAGAGTGTCACACTGACACACGTCCATCTATGTCCAACAACTGTCTCCTGGATAACGCACTGAGGTGAGTGGATCTTCTTTTCTTGTGTTACACTGAGACCTTATTATTATTAAAGTGAACACCCTGTGTTTTGGTAGACTCTCCTATACAATTGTTAATGGTGCAGCTACCAAGCGCATGCACATGTCGCCTAGATAGCGTAGTGATAGTTGGAGGTGTGCACCTGTTGTGTACATGTATTCGGCAACTTGTTTGTGTCGACATCCAGTGGCCGACCTAGACGTTTGGGGGCGCACGGTACCCCCGCCACCCTTTTTTAGCTCCTACTCAAGCCAACCGTCTCTACCGTTTGTTTCCCTCTATAAATACTCCCTTTTTGGGGTTAAAGTGCTGGGTCCTATGCTATAGAGGCCCCGATCGATTCGTTTATATGTCAACATGCATGCTATAGAATATGGGTTATATAATTGTCGCTGCCTACAGGTCTACAGATCGTCATAATTCCACTGTTTGGTGAGGACACGATGTTTGGTGAGGGCAAGATGTTATCATTAATATTATATATATATATATATATATATATATATATATATATATATATATATATATATATATATATATATATATATATATACATGACTCTTCATGTAATGTTGCTTGGTAGGAGTCTATTCAACCTGGTCAACGAGGTTATTTCATATTGGTGTTTGTGTTATCTCTAGTCTCAAGTATGTATGAAAGAAGATAAGATACCAGCCTCATATAAGCACCTCATATTGGACCTGATATACTATGGTATTAACTTATGGGCGAGGTTGGACGATATTATTAAAGTGATGTACATGTATGTACAGCAGATCCTCGATAGAAAGGACATCCTCTTTCCCCTGAAGAGGTCTAAATTCAAAAATCTAATTAATTATCCAGTGAAGAGTGTCCTCTTAACCGGGGTGTCCACTGACACGGGGTATCTTGTAACGACCCTCTTTTACATGGCCACCCTTGTCTTGTAGATAATATCAAATAACAGTGAAGTATTAGGGTCATCTAGAAAACCCAGATACGGTTTGGAGTGGGTAGTATATAACTTTAGTGTGAGCCACGATCCGGATACTAGATTTACTACAGTTTGCAATTCACGTCACTCAACCTTAGGACTGCATTTCTCAAAGAGAGTAGGGCCTATATATATATATCCACTGTATACATAAATATGCGGAACAGATTGAACTGACTGTGGGGAACGACTCAGTGGCGCTCCCGGTTGCCGCCCTAGATTTTATGGAATTCGCCCCAGTAAAGTGGTCTGGATGATACAATATTTACAAAACTTGATCTGAGGTGGGGTTGTCGGAAGGAACCGACCAGCCTGACTGACATAGATGTATACACCAGCAGGCTAGGCCTGGATCCAGACTAGGCATGTGTGTAGTGTGTGATATAACAGAACATGGTTCCACCCTTCATTAAAACCGAAGTTTTCACAGAAGACATGACAATTAGGATATGTTTATAAAAGCAATTAGAAACAGCCTTGTTCTTCGGAATTTTCTTCGTTGATACATTCAGTTTCATTTTAATACATTGTGTACCATTCAATTATCACTCATTCTAACACAGAAAGTAACAAATGTTTCAGTTTTAGGTGGGTGGGCAGGTTGGTGGGTAGGCACCTGCTGGGTCGACAGGTTGATGGACGGGCAGGTTGGTAGATGTATCAGCACTGGTGTGTGTCGGTAAAAGACTTTACAGTTTCATCAGCATTGGTGTATCTAATCAGAAGGCCTCATGGTTTCAGCACTAGTGTGTTTAGTAGCTAGCGTCACTGCTTGGTGTATTAATATATTGCTACGGATCTACAGTGTAAAACACTGCATTAAGCCCTACATGTACACCCTCGGCGTGCAAACGAATATATAAGGTTTATGATTTTATACATTTCAGAATTGGAAAAGAGAATCCATCATGTTCGTTGGAGGCCTTTGTCTCCTCTTGGTCTTTGGCGTTTGTGCTGTGGAGTCCCTAGTCCAGACGAAATACATCGATTACTATCCAGGTACCTCACCGACGTGTTTCAATATTTCATCCAGTTAACCAAATGTATACGAGTGCGTCTTTGTGATTTCAAATGTTCATCTCTTAATAGATTTTGTGCATCGTTCTATTTGTGGTATCTAGATCATCTTGAATGCAAATAAGCTAGTGGGCCAGCATAAAACAAAGCTGAAGCAGACCCTGGTGTGTGTATTTTCTCCACTGGTAAGCTTTTCATCCTTTTGCGGATTTACTGGAATTCAAAAAATCGGTTGCAATTATGCGTGTAAAGAAAATTAAGAAAGGTAGGAGGCCAATCCCACTCTATTCCACCAGGGGGTACACAGACAAAGTCCAACCACCATAGACATTGGCGCCACTATCTATGGAGGATCTACACTGGCAACCAGAGCTACACAAAGTTAGCTCTGGTCGGGTTAAATCCAGGGACCCGTTTCAATAGAATGCGTCACTACATGACTAGTGACAGGAATAGTGACAGGAATAGTGACACAATTTAAGTCTCATTTCATAAGGCATGTCACTGTAGGAGAGGTGTGTCTTGTCACTATTGTGGATGTGTCCTTAGTTTGGGACAGCGTAGTGGAAAAAGACTCGCTAGGTTGGGCCCTGTCTCTCCCAGAATACATCAACTCCCGACTTGTAAGAGGTTTAGTGCGGTCAGGTGGGTTGCTTTTAAGCATCACCTGAGTCTAGCCTCTACACTGGCCACCAGAGCAAAAGCTTGCTTAATAAGCAGGACGGTAGGCATCACTATTACGGCCCGGGCCTGGGTGGGCCGGGCCTGGGTGGGCCGGGCCTGGGTGGGCCGGGCCTGGATGGGCCGGGCCTGGGTGGGCCGGGCCTGGGTGGGCCGGGCCTGGGTGGGCCGGGCCTGGGTGGGCCGGGCCTGGGTGGGCCGGGCCGTGTGCGGCCGGGCCGTGTGCGGCCCGGCCCGTTCGAAATATAATGAACACAAATCTTGGTGCCTTTATCAATTTGTAAGCAATGTATAATTCATATTAAGTATATCTGCTTTTATGATATACATAGAACACAAGAACTTGGTTTGAGGCTATCACAAAGGGATACCGTGTCGGATTTAACCCGACCAACCCCTATATCGCAGCTCAGCGTAGACAGGGGGTGGTTGCCAATCTATGGAGGACCGAACAGAGAGATAGAAACCCTCTTCTATTGGACAAATGGCATTCCCACCGCTCTTTGTCGGCCATGAAAAAGCAAGAATATGATCATATGATCAAAAGACCAAATTGTGGCACAGGTCTAAGAAGAATTCGAGGATTTACCTCCACGAAAAACCAAGATGTCTGTATCCATAGTTGCAATAACACAGTTAGGCATACAGCTCTTAATATTGTGATTCAAGTTATCCGAGCTTTCGCAAGGTCAACAAAATTGCCCTCCAGTGTGAAAAGCACATTATTATATACCCATGCACGAAACTGACGCCTATACTGTATGGAAGTATGTGATGTTCTGATATCATATGTATGTGCACGAAATTCAGTGTACGGGCACCGGGTGCACGAAACAGGAAGCAGTTAACTTGTTCCCGACCGTACATTGCACATTAAAACCAGCGTAAATGTGAAGATATCGACCGTAAATACAGACAAAGAAAAACCCAGTATGTGCCATAATAATTCATAGAAAATATAAAAAAATGATAATATGCAGTGGAATTCAATTAATAAACAATGACTTACCTATACAGGCGATGTGAATTCGCTAGGAATGGCCGATACGAACTCGCTACAGTCAACCTGCAAAATGTAAACAAATCGTAAAAATCAAGAAAAAGAACATAGAAATACATAGAAATACGGTGAAATTTATCAAGAGTAATAAAATTAAATATTAACAAATTATTTACACATAAATTTCAATTTTAAAATCATTTTTAAAAGAATACAAAACAAATTTACTAACAATATACTATATGGAACTACGATGACGCGTTGATCTACGATGACGCGTTGACAACGCGTCCTGCTGTGGAAAAAATGGACGTTTTTGATATTGTTGCGGCCATCGCCGACGTTGAAAATGTATCAGAAGAAGAAGATAACAAATTAAATGAGGAAAATATGCAGCCTAACGTTAATGCAAGCATAACGAGTTTGAAGGAATACATTTCAAGTAGACGCAGTATTGAAACAAGGAAGAAAACCGACCGTGATGTAGCGAGTTTTCACAAATATCTTGAAAAGCTGAACGAATTCCGTAGAATAGAGGAAATCGATCCTAAAATGCTCAGTGTACATTTAGGCAGTTATTTAATAGGAGCATGAAGGAAAGATGGGACTTGCTTCCAGCCGAATTCGTTAACTGGAATTTATTCCAGTATCAAGAGATATTTAGATGCCCACGACTACACGGAGAATTTAGCGAATTCGGAATTATTCAAGACAACTCGTGAGGTCCTGAGTACTAGAAAAAAGGAACTGAAGTCTGAGGGATACGGAAATCTTCCTAACAAGGTAAATACAATTCAATATAAATGAATAATAACCGCAAAAATAAATATAAATATATTTACCATTTAAATTATACTATATTGAATATAATTGGCTAATAATTTTCTCTTATTTTTTAATATATTTTCAGTGTGATCCGTTATCGTTAGAGGACGAGGAAAGGCTATGGGCGTCGGTCGTATTTGATGGCAATGATCCTAAGGGTTTATGCAACTCGATATGGTATATAACCACGAAGTGTTGCGGAATGAGAGGGCGACAGGAAAGCCGACAACTGCAGTGGGGAGATATTACTATAAGCACCAGCACAAATGGCGAAAAATTCGCTAGCTTCAACGAGCGAACCACAAAAACTCGCCAAGGCGATATTTCTAATAATCGAGCTTTTGTCCCCAAAATGTGGGAAAATAAGAAAAACCCGGAGAGATGTCCTGTGCGATTAATCGAGAAGTATGAATCACATCGACCTTATGACACTCTAACGGATTCGTCTCCCTTCTACTTGTGTATAAACTACAAACGATTACCATACAGTACATGTTGGTACACGAGACAGCCCATGGGGAGGAACGAATTGGGTAAAATAATGAAGGAAAGTGCAGATAAATCCGGAATTCGCGGAAAGAAAATTACGAATCATAGTGTTCGTAAAACACTTTGCACGAATTTATTACACGCCGGAGTTCCGCCGACAATGGTGGCCCAATTATCAGGTCATAAAAACGTATCCAGTTTAAATAGTTACTCTGTAGCTTCGGACAACTAGCAGAGGGGAATGTATAATATACTGAATGACATTACGAAGACAATCGCCTTACCTGCTGCCGATATCCCAAGTTTGGAACGTGTAGAGGTACGTAAATCCCATGTGTTACTGTCATTTATTATTCCTGGGTGACGATAAAAAAAATAATCCAGGGTAAAACACAGTCCTTTCGTATATTTCATCATTCACATTTGAATGTTTTGTTGATTTTGCACATATATAATCCAGTTTCGTCCTATTTTGTACACTATTTGCGATAGATTCCGGCTTTGATGACTGCTCCAGGTTCTGCGGATGTACATGCTGGTCCAGCGACAACACGAAAACGTCCACCATCATCGACCATAAGTGCGCCAAAACCTACGAAACGTCAGTCTGTCGAGGATTCTGAAATGGTAAATATAATATTTTAAATAAAATGTATAACTAATATAATAAGCAAATACATTGTTATGATACAGTTTAAAAGTTTGTTTTACTTATATATCGTTTCAGGAAGGACTATTGACCCAAGAAATTCGTGATGATCTTCTTCTTGACGATATGCCAATGCCAGTGGCACGAGTAGAGGAATCAAAAGTTATCGCGGAGTCGAAAAAAAGAGATGTAGATCAAAAGCTTCAAGTGTTACAGCAATCCGTGAATAATAATGACTTAATACGAGGCATGTTTGCGGGGGTCACAGTTAAAGATTGCTCTTTTACGTTTAACATTAAACTTTAAGTTAAATGAATCGTATATATCTATTGAAAGTATGAATTTAAATCTAGCTACAGGTTATGTGCGTCCCTCCCAGATGGACTCGCGAAAATGAAATGCGGGAACGGTGCGTGGATACGTTATGACAGTATGTAAATAAATACGAATAATGTTGAAATAAAATGGAGTTGTCATTCTTTAAAATGTGGATTAGTGTGATCTATGAGTCTTGTAGAATACATAAATATAAATACATGGTTAAATATATTACTAGAACTTACCTTAATGTCGATTTGGAAATGACTGAAATTTCGCCGCTCTGGCGGGTTCTTCTTCTTCTTCTGCACACGACGTAAAATTTGCACACGGCACGCATCAGAAAAAATATAAATCTAAATCTCCAAACAGATTCTTGGTCAATTTGATTAACGCTATATCAGTATGGTGAGTGAAAGTTGTATTCCGAATCGTAGCCTCGCAGTCATACACTTTTAACCTAAGACGAAGAATGTGGTGGGAGAGTGAGAGGTTGATGACGACATAGGCGCAAGCCTCGCTATCGTATCGATAGCGACGTTGTCGCGAAAACCAGGATTCGAGTACACGATGCTGTGCCCGGCATTTTTGACAATGGCGATTAGGTAAATATTTAACTAATTATAATGATTTGAGGGTATATAATAAATAGAATACAGTCTAGGCTACGATTGACGTCGTTTTGTACTTGGTCCTAGCTCCAGATGTACGTCCTTCGCTCTACGAGCTCATGACGTACATCTGGAGCTAGGACCACGTACAAAACGACGTCCACGTAGCCTAAGCCAGTATTCTCTAAATACTACTGTCTAAATCCCCGTATTAATGGTTTATATTCAGTACACATGCGGGCAATAAGCAATGCTAAAAGGCACATATAAATTGTCATTGTAACTATAATTCGTGCGTCCAATTGTCTATCTATCTATTTGCTCCTTCAATCTATTACATCCTCAGGCCCTGTAAAGTCGATTTATATCACGCCAAACAAAATGCACGTCCGCATGGGTAGTGTATGTTTGTATTCTATTTAGTTGCCTGTAAGCCAGGAAATAAATGCTAAATAACACCCACCTGACTTATTCCGTCATATTTACCTGGAAACGGTGATAAGATATACTCATATTAGTATATACTTGTGTCCGAATGTCTATGAAATACTGCCCGCTGCTAGGGGTGCAGTAATAATAATGTTTGTGTCCGCTGTGAGAGTGACTTAATAAGTCATTCAAATGTAGTTTTTTCATCAATTTAAGGTATATAATAATAAGCAAATGTCCTGACTATAGACGAAACGATTCTCATTCTCTGTCAGTCGTCGATTTCATACTGCCTTCCGCCTATGGTGTCAGGCAGTATGATATCGATGATTAAACTCGAATAGGAACCGTTCGTCCACAGTAAGGACGTTCCTAATATTACACAATTTGATAACAAAACTCTTTTTAAAAATAACAATACGTGTGATACCCTTCGGCGCGCCTAGTGGTGTATTGTTTGGGATGTCCCTCGGTCAAACATTGCTCAGTATGACCTATCTGATACAATGCTATCCCATATAAAAGGTGTATGATTTATCCTACACCTAATATAACATCCCATAGGCTTAACATTGAGATTCCGTATGCCACGCTGACTGGCATACGGACGTTTGTATGCTACTAGGGGCATACGGAATTTTGATGATTTTCATTCATGATTTTGATATCAAAATATTGTAGAGAGGGGTAGAATAAAATCAAAACCTCATTCGTTATAATCTTGGCTCCCGTATGCCACTCCTGGCGTTTGGTTCTGGATACCACTCGGCTCCGCCTCGTGATATCACTACGCCAAACGCCAGTCGTGGGATACGGGAGCCAAGATTAAAACTCATCCGGTTTTACGATAGGATGTGAAGGCCACCAAAACATTATCCTTAGTGATGATATATAACTGATTTCAACAAAGTAGATGGTCTTAGTCATACAAGAAACAAAACTAATAGAAAACGGAAATGTATTGATATAGAAATAGGAAGTAAAGTGTTGGGAGAAATAAGAAAAGCGAGAGTGAGATGAGACTGAAGAGGAGGGCGATTGGGAGTCTTGCTGTACAGACCATAATCTCACCCGGTATTTTTCTCCATAGGCTTAACATTAGGAACTCGGTCCGCACTCCACCTCGTTTGAGAGGTGGAGTATGGACCAAGCTATTTTCATCTCGCGGGTTTCCTTCTTTATCCTACCCCTAATATAAAATCCCATAGGCTTAACATTGACTTTCCGTATGCGCCTGTATGTCGCATACGAATACAAAATCGCTCCTAGGAGCGTACAAAAAATGGACCAATCAGAGATCAGCAGCTGAAAGTAGTTCCAAGCGCCTTCAGAGCAGCAAGGAGAGCTATATGGAGGACTTCAGAAAGTTTTTATCGTGTTTTTTTTTACTATCCTCACATAAAATATCGTTCACAGGGGGTAGGATAAAATAAAAACCTTATTCGTTTTAATCTGGGCTCCCGTATGCAACTCCTGGAGTTTTGGCTCCGGATATTACTATGCCAAACTCCAGTCGTCGCATACGGGGGCCCAGATTAAAACTCATCCGGTTTTACGATAAAGTCTTAAACGTATGCCTTCCGTTCCAGGCACGCTGAATGTCATCCTCTCTGCCCCGCACGGAGGCAACCTAGTGCCTGAAGACATCCCTAACCGAGACTATGGCTGCTACATCAAGGACGACTGTGTCTGGACGCACAACTGTGGCACAAAAGACACGAAAAAGTGAGTCTTTCTCAGGCAAGGGGGTTGTACTATATGGGTATGACAGGTAAGGTATATATATATAAGCCAGACAAGTGGCACGTACTATAGGTATACAGGTAAAGTACAGAACTCAGACAAGGGGCATGTATTATGGGCATGTACAGATAAGGAACATAACTCATACAAGTAAAATAACACCAATCCCGAAAGAAGGTGATCTACATAATCATAATAATTGGAGACCCATTACGGTTCTCACAATGTTATCTAAAATTTTTGAAAAGGTAATTCATAGCAGGGTACTAGAGTATTTAATATCGGAAGAGATCATTTTTAAACATCAGTATGGATTTCTACCGGAAAAATCCACTGCTCAAGCTATTTTCGTGGTAATTGAAGAACTTTTTAAGAATTTAAATAACAAAAGTATTTCCTTAGTGGCATTTTTAGATTTTCGAAAAGCTTTCGATAGTGTAAACCACACTATCCTAGTAGAACAATTAAAAGAAATTGAATTAAATGAAAACTTAACTAACTTATTGGAAAATTATTTAAAGAAACGAACATGTGTAACAAAAATAAATGGGATAGTCTCAAGTGCAGGAGAAACCACTTGCGGAGTACCCCAGGGATCGGTCCTTGGGCCACTTATGTTTATTGTTTTTATAAATACGTTATATAAGGTAGTTAATTATGGAAAAGTTGTTTTATATGCAGATGATTGTGTACTTATAGTAACTGGAGTAAATCAGGAAGAAATTGTTATGAGAATGTCAAGAGACTTGGAAGCGGTTAAAACTTGGACGGATCTATTTAAATTGAGACTTAATTATGATAAAACTAAAGTTATGTGGATAGGAAATAAACGGAACTTAAATAAGGATAGACAAATAACAGTGGGGACAAATCAGATTAAAGCAGTTGGTGTTTATAAATACCTAGGAGTATATCTAGACAATAAGTTAAATTTTAATGAGCAAGTTGAAAAAGTTAGTAAAGAAGTTAATAGAAGGCTGTTTAAGTTCAGAAAAATAAAGTATCTATTAAATATGGATGCAAGTATCAAGATAGCAAAGCAAATGATTCTACCAATACTGGAATATGCGGATTTTATATATTATAGTACATCAGTGAGAAATAAAAAGAGATTACAGATTCTTTTTTAATAAAACATTAAGGGTTGCTTTGGGGATACGAAAAACAAGGGATGTTCCACGGGATAAAATATATGAACGTTGTAAACTAAGGAAATTGCATATTAGAAGAGCTGGACATTTACTAACACTTATGAAATGGTGGTCAAATGACCAAGATCATATTTTTGATGATACTGATGGTAGAACCAGGGGGGCCACGAAGATACGTTTTAAAATACATAGACCGAATACAGAGAAATACAGGCACTCGCCCTTGTATATTGGTGAAAATCTGTGGAATGGATTAAAAAAAGAAACCCAACAAAAGAAATATGGATATGCTTTTAGAAATAGTGTAAAAATGGAAATTCAAAACTTAGTAGAGTAGCAGCATACAAGGTCAAAAGACTAATGAATTACAAATGTCAGAAAACTATTGAGTAAACATGAAATATTGCATGAACAATCTTGATAAGATTATATGTTGGTGTAAATGAGTTGTGATGTAAATGTGTAATTGTCCTGTATAATATTGTATTGTCGTTTGTTGTATCTATGTGACAATCGCGTGGAGGATCGTTGGGTAACCAATGAACGGGATCTGTCGTTAATTTTGTTGAATAAAAAAAAAAAAAAGTATATTGTGGATCTGACAGGTAATGTACAAAACTCAGACAAGAGGCATGTATTATGGGTATGACAGGTATAAGTACAAAACTCATACAAGTGTATTGTGGATCTGACAGGTAAGGTACAAAACTCAGTCAAGAGGCATGTATTATGGGTATGACAGGTAAGGTACAAAACTCATACAAGTGTATTGTGGATCTGACAGGTAAGGTACAAAACTCAGTCAAGAGGCATGTATTATGGTTATGACAGGTAAGGTACAAAACTCAGACAAGAGGCATGTACTGTGGGTATGACAGGTAAGGTACAAAACTCAGTGAAGAGGCATGTATTATGGGTATGACAGGTATGGTACAAAACTCAGACAAGAGGCATGTACTGTGGGTATGACAGGTAAGGTACAAAACTCAGTCAAGAGGCATGTACTACTAACGGAATTGTGTCACAGACTGCTTGGATGACCCCTGATGAGAAGTATTGGTACTACTGCCTACCTCTATCAGTTTTTTTGTGTGTGTTTTTTTTTGTTTGAAGCAGTTTATTCACGATTTGTTACATACATCATATCATTGTCATCCATAAAGTTCAATCAATTCAATCAGTTACAGTACTGCTCCCTTTTTTTCTCTTTTTTTTCTTTATTTTTATAACCGGAATATAAAACATAGAAAGATTGTTAATTCTACAATCGTGGTAATTAATTGACCTGAAACAGTTTTTTCTAATCATTTTATATAGCTATTCTTTTCTTAAAGAAGTGTTTATTTAATATAAAATCATGTGCAGTACCTTTTAAACGGTTGACTTTCCATCATTGTACTTTTCATTCATTTCAAACCAATGTAGATATGTTTTCCTTATGGAAAGGGGCTTTATATTACGCATCTAAGAACGAGAAAGTATATTCTATAGAGTAAGAATATGTCAGAGGAAACTTGTTTGTACTGAAAGTTGTCAATGTCCCGAAATCATCCAGGTGGCGCCAGTGTAGATGGTATGATGAGCCTCTCATGGTCTCCACTAGAGAGCGCCACTGAGTCTGATAGGACAGGTGGTGCTCCCAGAACTGTTCCCTGCGTCGTGGTAGTTGAGCGCGGTACTACAGTCTAACAGGCCAGTGCTTTTAAATCTAAGAATGTTAAAGACAATCTTATCGTGGTCTCTGTTGTATTTTCGTTGCCTAAAGTTGTCAGTCTTTATAGAGGCGAAACACTTACCTTTTTTCGATCCGTTGCTATGTAAAATTTATCGTATATATAACAAAATGTCTTCCTGTATGAGAGAAATGATATGTTGAAAACTTAGAAATTTTTTATTTATTTCTAACTACCGCGTTTGAAATACGGACCGACATGAATATCCTAGTTGTTATCGCTGTGGTAGGTCATGATCGTTCTTAGTTCTTAAACACCCACCTGGGTGAAATGTGCCCGCTTTGTCATCAGGTGTTACTGTAAGGAGGAGGTCGGGTTCCAAGTACGGTAGAGAAAGTAAAAATACTTACATCAGTTGTAGCAGCTTGCAAAGATTTAACTCCACCACGAACTGAAATATGTGACTATCAACAGATCACGAAAACCAAGTACACTACCGACTGAAATATGTAACTATTGTATATACATGTATATTTATTTAGCGTTTATTACATGCATTTGATATTCTTAATATTATTTTGGAATATACATATACTATTTTACCAGATACTCAGACCATTTTAGGATTGTTCTGCATTAAGAATTATCCTCCATTACAATCAGAATGCTGCCACAGTAATATCACTTCTAAATAACGTAAATACATACACAATATTGACTGGTTTTAGATACAAGCGGCCGTATGCTCCAAGGAGTTGACGCGTAGTAATATCCGAGCGTTGTGAGGATATTGCGCAGAGTCAACTCCGAGGGGCATACAACCGCTTTTATCTGAAACCAATCTATATTGTATTTATTATCCACATTTTCTGGGCAAGTGGCATGTCGAAATCAGTTCATTTCAATTACGCACTATGTTTTCGTACGCACTATTTTTCCGTATGCGCCACCCGGAGCATGCAACATATCTGTATGCTCCGGGTATATCCATACCAACTCCCTATGTGTTTTCTATAGACACTTTGTATTAGGTGGATAATAAAAGTGGGGTCAAGCCAATATCGCCTATGTAAATTATAATCCTAGTCGTTGATCCCCAGGGTCAGATGGGGAGAGACCCTTCAGTATAAACCTGCCTGCTTATTGTGTGTTGTGTTGGAGAGGGAGGGGAGAGGGAGGGAGCGAGGTGAGGGTGCTGGATCGTACCAGTCAGGAACA
Organism: Alentia gelatinosa; assembly: GCA_950022655.1. Taxonomy (NCBI): domain Eukaryota; kingdom Metazoa; phylum Annelida; class Polychaeta; order Phyllodocida; family Polynoidae; genus Alentia; species Alentia gelatinosa. The sequence continues at coordinate 18,969,133 of OX465592.1, forward strand.
AGCACGAAGAGGTCGACGCGACCCCTGCTGAGGCCATTATAAATACACTAATATTACGTTCACAACTTACTGTCTGCTGTTTAAGTAACAAAGCGTAATTAACCGTACTTTGGATGTACTACATGGAGATGGGGCGAGACTGACTGAATGGATTTTGTTCCGAATTGTACAGGTGTGTCTAGAAGTACCGAGTTCGGAATATATATTTAGATAACGAGGAATCGAATCGTTTCCGTCACCCTCACCCTTTCTTCCTTTTTTATATGTTTCCTGAATATCGAAAAAAACGCCATTTAACAAGACAACAAGTCAAATAGTGCGGAGGGATGAATTATATAATTCTTCACGGAGTGAAGAAGAGACTCTCTACAACTTCCCAGAAACTTATATCAAGATAATGTTAGAAGGGCGTAAAATGATAGAAAGTCAATAAAAGCGTGTTTATCTCAATACTAGACCTGAAGTTCTACGGAAGGAACAGATACACCAGAAGTTGAAAGTTATCTCGTATGCAGGATTAATGAATCAGATAAATATAGTAGTTACAATGCTCAATCATTAATCCATTCAAGGCGAAAATGCCTGCAAGCATTATGTAGATGGAAGGCGAAAATGCCTACAGGCATTATGTACACAGGGGGAGAGAATGCCTACAGGCAATCATGATATATTCAGGCATTTTTCAATAAATACAAGAAAATATAAATAGTTTGGGTAAAAAATCGAAAGATATGTGTGAAAATCAATACATTTTGTATACTGTTTAAATAGAAAATTGGACTATAGCAATAAAGAAGTTCTCTTGGTCGCATGACAAGTGAAACTTTCCTGAATGCCTCGAGGCATTCTCTCTCCCCCCCCCCCCCCCCCCCAGGAGACAAACAACCCAGGGGCATCCTATCCCCTGCAGCTACTGGTACCCACCAACCTGCTCGCCTGGAAAGGGTTAATAAATAGAAGGAAGGCAATTTTAGAGAGGTAGTAAATTGTAAAAAAATACATAGTAATGATGCCAATACCGACATACTTATTACTCAAGGTGTAGCCGATACATTCGTTCAGAATGAGTTTCGAATGACTGCATCGGTTACATCGAAGTAAGTGTGTGTGTATTGGCATGATCACCATATTTCATATATACTTAAGATTCGTGACAGATTGACGAGGCTTAGCTGAATCACTGTCTGGACCCACCTTGTTGTGAACACAGATAGAGAGAACATTTTTCCAACCATGGAGTTTTTCGCAAATCCCGTCGGAACGAAAGATTGTTTGTTAATAGCCAAAACTTACCGTAACCAGTCCCAAAGGACTGTTAGCTGCCGGCCACTCTTCAATCGCATCTTCTGTTATATGCAAACTTACCAAATAGCGGCCAAACATAGGCTAGGCAAGTAGAGAGGTCATTAACATATTTTTGCATATACATGTATGTCACATCGGCAATGTTGGACTTCCGGTTTTCGATTTGAGCGTTTGGAGGCGTGCTACACACTCCCAGTAACTCCTAGAAGTGCGTAATGAACAAATATTAAGGTATTTAATGTGGGGCATTCATATTAAACAGCTAGCTTAGATATGTGAAATAAATCGATAGCAAGAAGTCCCCTCACGTCTCGTTACCCCGACTGATTACACCGTGCTGCTACGGTTGCTTATTGCTGAGCGTGGAAGTGTGATATAGATCAGGGTGCTGCCTAGTAAGACAGGCGGAACTACAATATAATTTGCGGACATCGGAGAGTGAATCGTTGTTATCGATAGACTTTGCATATTCCAGCTGTATCTCCCCATAATGAATAAGACTGCACAATAACTAAAATTTGAGGTATATCAGTGTGAGAACATGAGTATCTTGTTACAGGACAATGGCATAGGATCATATAATATTCTGAATTGTATCAATAAGAAATTATATATACAACCACTTTATACACCAGAATAAGAAAGTTTCACCAGGGTAGTGACTTGGAAGGAAAACCTGTATTATTTTTATGACTTAACATATGAGGAAAAAGAGTGGAACTCACTTTTTCAAAATATTTATCGGGCCACGAGGCCTACAAAGCTCCAATCTCTTCATTTTAAAATTCTGAATAGGGTGATACCTACCAACAGTTACCTATTAATTTAAAAATAAAATTAGTGACACTCCAGTATGTTCATATTGTGATTGTATATATACCATAGAGCATTTCTTCTTTGATTGTGAAAACGTTCTGGCTTTCTGGAAAGAAATCCAGAAGTGGCTGGAGAAATTGATGGGATGGGATCTGAATATCAGGCCAGAATACATCTTTTTGGGTGTGACAGACAGAGGTTCGGAGGCAGAGCGGTACAATTATTTGACATCACATGCCAAATTTTATATATACAGGCAAAGACTATTTGGAAAAAAACATGAGAGCCTTTATGAATGGAGTATAAAACTCAGAAATAGTCTGAATATTGAAAAACACATATATGTTATTGTGAAAATAAGGAGTACAAATTTGATAAGTGGAAATGTTTTTTAACTCAAATATCTTGAAGGTATAAATTTCTGAAGTAACTATGGGATGGCATTTGAGAAAGGGAAGAGGGTAACCTGTCATGTTTTGTATGTCCATTGTATAGTTGTTGTGGTGTCAGGGAAGTTATGGTCAAGTCTTCATTAGATGATAATGTTCTGCATTTGTCTTTCTGTTTGCTGTCATGAGTGTTGTATATTGTGGGGGAATAGGGAGAGACTTCAAGGAGGGATTTCCATATGAATGTTTGGAGATCCAGATTAGAGGACATGAGAAGAATCCATGATGTTGGGAAAGTAGTGTCACAACCTGTAAGAGTTCAGAATATCAGTGTCTCTCTGGATGTGATATAAGAGTATAGTTGGAAAATGGAAATGAATTTGATCAGTCTATAATAAAGTCTTTATTGTGTATATGAAATATTCTAAACAGTTCAGAATAAATAGCAGCATACTATCTAAGCAGTGGACTATATATGCAAATAAGTTGGACAACTGTGACAGGCAAGAAAGGGGGGATGGAAAAAGACAATGGGGAGGGAGGGAATTAGGGAGGGAAATATAAGAAAACAAAGAAAAAATGGAGCAAACTCAGGATATTGATACATGAATCCATGAATTCAGGAATAGCTTTGTTAGAACTAAATGTTGATATTGGTTTGTGGTAACACGCATACTGCCTGGTTAGGAATGGGCAGCATTTGTAGGATAAACTGCCATATAGGCATATAATATACACTATGTACAGAATTAGAACACTCCAAGTGGCAGTGTGTATTTACACTGGGTTTATGCATAGGTATACATATGTAATAAGTATTTATGATGTACGAACAATCAAAAGGCATGAGTACACAACAGTGACAAAGATGAACCTTTGTGAACTGAAACACAGCGGAAATCACCCATTCACTATATCAATGTCGTATATTGTTGATACGCAACGTTTCGCCACATAACGTAAAAATACGTCATTTAAACTATTAGTTAGAATATTAGTTATCAGCCAAATTAGTTTATTGATTTCGGGTATATAGTAAATATAAAACGACCCACCATACTTATAGAACCTACAAACTCGATGATAATTTACAGTTCGTACGGAACTCGGCATAAATACCTCGTTCCGTACGAACCCTAAATTAGCATCTCGTTTTGTAGCTTGTACAGCATGGTCAGGTCGTTTTATAAAAGTATTGGGGAATGGAACTTTGTAGCGGGCTCCCTTCTGTTGTTCAACATCCTGCAAGTGAGAAATAATTTCAAGAATAACAACTTGAGTACTCCCAACTAAATTTATCGGAAAAACTCGTGTAATTGCGAGAGATGCAATAAACATGAATAAAAGAGAGAACTGCACTCTTATACAGACCGAAACATAAACATTTAGAAAGATTTGAATGTTTTCATTCGCATGATATCATCATACATCTAGTGATTTTCAATTATTTGGTATCAGGACACTCCCTCTGGCTTTTCCATTTAACAACTCATGGGAACTCATGCTGGCAATTTGGAACAGGGGCATACAGACCTCACTCGTGCTCTCTCATCTGTTAGACATAACTTCTCCCTCAGGCAACCTTCTAAATAGACATATCAACTCAGTGTTGATGACTACATGCACTTATTTACTTATTTACAGAAGGAGAGAATGTGAGAAATACAAACATGAAGTGCACTCTCCAATCACATGCATACATATGTGTATTCATTACATGGACTGCGTGTTGGAGAGTGTGCTGCTAGTTACCAGCCTGCCCCTGGTACGGATATGCTTGGGTGCGCCGGTCCCTCTGGTCGAGAGGAGATCTTGGCGAGACGTTGATATGATATAGCTACCACTAGCTTTTCCCTTCACTAAAAACATCCAGGAAAGTATACATAAACCGTTGAGTATACTGACTCCGGGCACACACAGAGCACCCACCGCACCCTCCACCAGGCTATGGTAACCCTCCGCGATAAAGAAGATCCCTGTAAATCTGTATCCATAAACAATGTAGTCTGTTATGCAGCAAGAACAATGATTAGATAGGCATCAGCAGTCGACGGATCAAAATAACCCTACGGATTCTACGGATCAGAGGGTGGTTGATTTTGTCACTCATCCAGGTTTTTTATGGCACTTAAATTACACTTTATTAATCTGTGCTTCAAGCCAGTGACGTCACATACCAGAAATACCATTGAAGCTTTGAAACTGAAACAACTCATATATTATGAGTTAGGAGAATAGAATTGTTAAATGAGCATCACGGACGATCCAGTTTATTCCTTTTTCAGCTTTAAACCACTGTGTAATGTGAATCTAACATTGATAAGACCATTCCAACAAGCACATGTAACATGCGGACAAACCCAGGAATAAATGAGGTTCTTTCCACTGTAGAAAGTAATACCACAGTATTCCTGATTTAACATCACAAATAACATAAATGAGTGTATATTATTTATTATATAAATATGTACATCTCTTTCTACAGCTAAACCACAAAATACTCCCCAAATTGCTTAGAATTTAGAATATATAAAAAACTGGCGTATTGGGCAGATTTTGCCCCTAGGAGGCAGGTCGGTACAGCGATATAAACAGGATAGGAAGCTAGGCACAGAATCTATGTTGGGAGAGTGTCATTTTGTTTGACTGCTGGTCGGTGATTGGTTGATCTCGGCTGACGAATCAGTGACATATAGGTCCGTGACTGATATACGTATCCCACCTGCCAGTCATCAGAGCCGGCAGTCACGTGACTATACATTAAAGTGGTACTAATCCTTAAACTGACACCACCAGTATGTTCAATTAACAAGAATACCCTTAACTTAACTACATATATTGCAAACGTTTTTTTGGTGTGTTTTTTTGTGTGCAAAATAATGAAATTCATCCTTTATGTTTCCCTTTTCAGTTTTCATTTGATTGCTACTAAACTATTCTAATTCCTGTTATTTTATAAACAGGAAAAGAAATCAAGGATTTTCATGGAAAGGTGCCATCTGCCACCCCTGGTTTAGAGGATCGTAACCTATTATGACCCAACCCTTCAATTGGTTCTCGAAAATCAGGACAAATCAGTAAAAATACTGTACGGACCACTGGTCCGTACAGGAATATACGGACTACCTACCGATACACGTTTATTAAGATATTGGTTGTGAAACCAAATGAAATAGATGATTTTTTTATTAATTCGGGTATATAGTAAATATATAACATCCAACCATGCTTGTACAAGTCACAGAACTCGATGATAATTTACGGTTTGTACCGCCTCGTTCCGTACAAACCGTAAATTAGCATCTTGTCCTGTGACTTGTACAGCATGGTGAGGACGTTCTATATAAATAATATATCTACATGTTCCCTTGTCTCGACAGATGTAAGGCGACCACAGTGACTGACTCATACACATGGAAGCTGACTCTAGACCTGAGGGAGGCGCTCTACACCAAGTTCAACAAGTATCCCTACGCCGTCATCAACAAACTCAAGCGAACCAAGATGGACGCCAACAGAGAGCGGGGCCAGGCCAGCTTCAACGTCACTTCCGCCGCGCAGGCGTGGGACGAGTACCACGGCTTCATCGACCAAGCCAAAGCGGAAGTGGAGAAGCACGGTCCGGGTATACTCTTTGACATCCACGGGCACGGCCGGAAGCAGCAGTGGGCGATGATGGGGGTGCTCATCCGGGGCACCGAGCTACAGGAGGGAAGCTTCACGGCGGACCAGACGTCCATCAAGGCTATGATAGAGCGTGAAGGCGTGGAGCATCTGGACGCCATCGTTAGAGGCTCGGCCAGCTTCGGCGCTTATCTGATGGCGGAGGGATTCGACGCCGTGCCCTCACCCACTTACCCGGACCCGGACGGCGCTACTTTCTACAGCGGAGGCTACATCACGCGCCGACACGGGTCACGTGACGGTGGTGACATCGACGTCATCCAGATCGAGTCTCCGCGAGAATTCAGAACCTCCAGGTACGAGGACTACGTGGAGGCCCTGGCCACGGCCATCCAGGGTTACCTGACCCGCTACTACCCCGTGGCCATGCGGGAGGAGGTTAGGGACACGGACAAGCCAGGAAGCACAGCCACCGCTCATTGCTGTAATACATACTGTGTTCTGATCACTTTGATGTCTCTTATTTTAACTAAACTGTTGTAGTTATTGAATCAAATAATTAGAAAGAATCTGATTTTATCTCACCCCGTATAACATGATTTATTGATAAAATAAATCACCCAATTAGCCATTGAGTATTGGATACAAGAAATTCATGGCCGTGGAGTACGAGTTCCTAATGTTAAGCCTATGGAGAAAAATACCGGGGTGAGATAAAAGCCAGAACTAGGATGAATGTAGATCCTGTTTATGGGAGTGGGAGGTGTGTAGGGGAGGTTCAAGGAGTTTATCAATTACGACAACATTCTGCCTTACGCCTGTTTGTCGATCAATTCTTCTGATGTTCACGATATCATATCTACAATGCATTATTGTATTTGTACACACATAATTCCTACTGGTGTTAGACCTTTTAGTCCTGTCTCAGATATATGTATTGTATTTTGTACATGTTCGACTAAATAATATAAACTTCCTATATTGAAAGCCTTTTTCATTGTAACTATTTTAATGAATATAACACTATGTTAATTCTGTTTGAACCACTTACATGCTCACTAGTTATCGTCGTCAAAGCGCGAGATAGATGGTCGTAGCTCGTGTCGTAGACATTTTCGTAGGCAGGGAAAGCCGCACTAGTCAATTGTGTAAATTCAACTCAGGTAACTACACAGTCCACTGAAGTCAACACCAGGGAGGTGTTTTTAAAACTAAGAACAATAAAAGAAATCATCTTATAGTGATCTTTGTTGCATTCTCGTTACCTAAGGTGGTCTATTTTTATGGAGCACGGCCTTACAAGTCGATCAGGAAAATATCTTTATTTTGTGTTCATTATTGTAAATGATGAAATTAGTTCTCAAAATTACCAATATGTGGCACCACTTGCAGCCTTGCAGTTTCCCCCAAACAAGATGATAATATCTCTCCCTATGAACAATAGACCTTTTTCCACTGGCCGGTGTCGCACCATATCTTCTTAGTTAAGCCACGGCTGAAGCCAAACATTCACCTGGCAACGTATTCTTTAGCATTGAAACACATAGTGTATGAGCGTAATATGTTCATAATACCCGTGTACATTATTTCCAGAGAAATAACATTGATTGCATCGTATTCTATGGTATTCCAGCTCCAATTTCCAACGCGTATTATGAACATATTACCCTAATACACTCAATGATCCAATGGTAAAGAATACGTTGCCAGGTGTTTGTTTGGCTGCAGGCTTGGCGTAACCAAGCAGATAAGAGGCCACGCCAGCCTGTGGAAAAAGGCCTATTGTACGCGATAGACGAGATCTGGCCAAAATGCTGAAGTCACCGCCAGTCGTTGTTACTACTGCAGCCTGAGTGAATACACGAAATTCCTCAGGGAACTAAGCATCTTTGTTTATCATTTGGACTCAGTGCTGACTGCGGGCGTCGTTGTGAACGTATGGATGGTTATCAGCAGTGGACATATTAATGATCAATTGCAAGAGTTTCGTAATCATCCTAAAATACAATCAATTTAGTAGAAATAAACACAAGAGTTAAAACGCAAATGATGATCAATGTATGTATTTTAATCCTTCAAAACTAGTTTTTATCACCACATATCATGAGATTGCAGATACCCATAAACTGGATTACCATGAGGTAATGAGTACAATATAATTTATATAAAATACTTTACATGTTGTATTAACAGTTGTATTTTGAATATATATGTCTTATTTTCAGAACACTATACAATGTATGGTTAGATACAAAGCTCATAGAAACATCAGAGAATTATCATCTTTCTGGATTATGTACACAGACACGGTATCAGTATCGTTTTGAAAAATAATGTCATGTATGGTTTCCTCTCTTCCTGCATCTAGACAGCCCCTCCTCTCAGTTAAATGCATTTCTTTAGTATCCTATGAAGGTATGAGTTCATGTACAATATGCACACAATGGAAACAACAATAAAATTAAGTACAACATCACATGGTCAGACTAGACGGCTCGGCGCTCACTTAATTCTCTCACACCTACGAGGGCAGAGAGGCTCCTGACAAAATAACATCTTCGTAGGACGGGGGTTGATAGACAATCACCCCCTGACCAGGTAGTTCAGATGCTATTGTCTCTATCACCATGCCAGGTACCCCCATCCCTACAGCCTCATTATAAGAGGGCGGGTCGCTTATATTCGTCTCCACGCTGTAAGTCCGCTCCCGATTGGCTCTGCTGGCGTCACGTAACGATCCAACAGCCAATCGGTGCATAGAATGCATGTTGAGTGTGGAGTTTCGCCGTGCTGGAGTGTGCTGGCTGTCCTCATTGGAGGAGGAGGTATGGCTGTGGCGGCTAGAGCGGGATAGCTCGCTCATGTTGAGTTCTACCTGGACCTGCTGGCCAGCACCGCGCGAGCTCCCCCCGCCACATCCTACACTCTCCTCCCGGAGACTACAGCACGAGCAGCCGTAACACTGGCACCCGCCCCGCTTACGAGCATCCATCACCTTGACGGAGATAACGGTGATCACCACCATGCTCACCCCGAGCCCGAACAGGCTCATCAGCAGGTAGAGCATGATGTCCTTGATCTGGGCCCGGTACTCAGTCGCCGAGGGCCCCTCGCAGTCTTTGGTGTCGTTCCTGTACTGGGATTCGAGATTCGGGACCCCTTCGTCGCCCTCATCGTGCAGTGAAGGCTTGGGGTCGCAATCAGAAGGGAAGTGAATCTTCCGACGCCGCGGTGGGCGTTTTCCACCAGGACGGGGTGGTGGTCTTGGGCGGGGTCCTCCGAGCGGGGGAGGAAGGCCGAGTCCGGGGCTGCCGGGCCGGGGACGGGGACGCGGCCGCCCCTCGAGTCCAGGCTTCGGCGGGTGAGATCCTCCAGGCCGTGGAGGGAGACTCGGTCGTTGATGGTGGATACGAGTAACCGCTCCTGGTGCTTGCGAAGGTGGGACAGTTGGAGGGTAAAGGCTGTAGGTTGCAGCAACGGTATGTATTGTAGGCGACACTGGCCTACCCCTGGTTGATGGTGGTGTCATTATTTTTGGTGTTGTTGCTGTTACATGGAGCATACTCTCTGTTTCTCGCATAGTATGTCTAGTATCACCGCGAGGTCCAGAAATCCGGCCTCGTTCAGAACCTTCTTTTTCGGAAGCTCGACTATGTTGCCCCTCACTTTCAATATGTGACCCAGGTTCTCCATGTGCCTCAGAAAGTTCAGGTGGCCCAGTAGGTCCCTGTGGCCCAGAGGGTCCATGTGGTCCTGAAGGTCCTGGTGGCCCAGGGGCTCCTTGTGGTCCAGAAGTGTCATGGATGTCTGAAAGAGACCCTACAGGTCCTAACGATTCATCCAGGGACCCTGGTGCCCCATGAGGCCCTGACAGTCCTGGTGGTCCTTGTGCCTCATCTGGTATCGGGGCTGGTGACTGCGGGCCTAATGGCCTGACAGTCACTGGCGAGCCGAGAATGGCTGGCTGACCACCATCTCCAGCAGCAGAGGGCGTGCTTCCAGCAGCCAGTGGCAGCGTTGGAACGGACGAAGGTAGAAGAACATCCCCCTGCGTGGTGAACCCCGCTCCGGATGTTTGTCGGGGTCTCTCCGTCGGTCGCTGGATGCCCACACCTGGCGCTCCGTTCCAGGGTCCCCCGGAAGGCTCGTCGAGGATGTCGGCTTGCACACCCGCCGGCGCCGACACGCGGGTCGCCGGCGCCGACACGCGGGTCGCCGGCACCAGAGACGGCAGCGTCGTAGGGCGGAGCGTCATAACACCCTCCGCTGACGTCATCTTGGACGTGACGTCAGCCTCGATTTGGGACGTCGCAAGCACGGCCGCATCTTGACCTGTAGAGACAAAAGGGGGGTATATGTCAGAGACTGGTGTGTGGAAGGTTTCGTTTATAGACAGTCACACCTTCTGGTAAGCTTTGAACCAGGAAGGTTGGTTATTTGATCATGGTTCCCAGACAAAAATTGGTGATGGAGTTCTATGACTTTCCCATCACTTTAAAATAGCTTGATTTGTAATAAACACAAACCGAACAAACACCCTCGAATTCAATTCTGAATGTAGTTTTAATTGATCTTGACACAACTTTGCTCTTCTACTAAGGGGTTATTTTCGAATCTGTGAGTGTGTAACAATTCACTTATTAAACACAGGGTATGTTTCCCCTTTATAGAATACCTTTAAATATGTCAGATTCATAAGAAGTTACCATTCAGAGTCTTATTTCGGCATGCAGAGCTAGTCTGTATTACAAAGTACAGCAGAGTAGGCCATGCATGATTTTTACGCTATAGGGAGCAGAGGTCAATAAGTATAAGTACAATGTGCACAGGTGTATAGTAATGATTGCGTTTACCAAGAGATGCCATCAGAGTTATAGTCATTATATTATTCTAAAAAAAGAACGCAAAAAAACATGAAGTCACGCATGCAGGTGAAGGTGGTGACGGCTAATGGATAAAAAATATTTAACAAAAGAAAAATAGGGTAGGTCATGTACTTAAGCTAAACCACACTTTTTATGTTATATGATAAAACACATGTATTCTTCACTAAATCTCACAAATTGATCAGGAATAACAAGAGTATTATTTCCAAACCGAGGCTGTATTTGAAAGTGGAAGGAGGTGACCTGAAACTTAAAGGTGTGGCCTTCTTTATGTGTGTTGTTAATATTACTTAATCAAATATTCCTATAAGAGAAGGAAGGACCCAATATTTATGTAGTGGTTTGGTTTCTGTTTGTATTTGAGTTAGACATACTCTTATTACGTGGTAGACAAAATGGGAAGTCGAACAAATCATGGACATTATATTCAACCCGAGTGCGAGTAGGTATGGGGTGTGTTCACTAAGTTGATTCATGTATCAGGCTAACAGATCACTGAAGGATGATGTCGTTCGACCTGAGATGATGAAGGAATTTCACGTGAGATGAATTCAACTGAATAAATCACATATTGCATCAAGTGTTTTATTCCTAAACTACACAGAAGACGGTAGAATATACTTCTGAAATCAGCATAGATAACTAAAGTCAGACATAGAACTTATCCATGGTAGACGGATAACCGCATCTAACAGCGTCAGATATGCTTTGCTCTCCTATACTTCATACCATACATTTCTCTCATATGTATCATCTATAAATCCATATTTCTTTTTGACTATTTCTAAGGGACTGAAGCCAGTCTAACCCGATCCCTCCCTGCCTATATCCCTGCAAGATGTAATATTGTAATCTGTAAGGTGTAATCTGTGCAATCGACATCCACACATCCTGTTGTCACTGTTGTCATATTTTACTCTGTAGGAGTACACCCCGCTTAATGAACCCTAGACTTGCTCAAGTCTTTGATTGTGAACATTCATTAAATGGTTAAACACAATAAGAATAAAGTCCATTAAAGTATGTATCATTCTCTGACTGGCCCATGAACCTGTATCCCAACGAGGAGGGTAGCCATAGCATGCAGGAACTGGAGCCAGTCTTAATGAACTCCAGATTCCTACTGTTATCCTGGGGCAGCATTATAGTGTCCTAGGCTCGTAGGAACATCAGTACTAGGTAAGTACCTCGGGTAATTAACTATCCTTTGCGCTGTGTGGTAGTGACTTGGGTGGGAGAAGGTGAACTCATCCATGTTATCCTCCCTCAACCCCTACCTTCCCACACACACACACACACACACCGCCGGATACATTCAGCACTGGTGTTATACTGCGTCCAGTGTGGGCAAACGTAGGGAAATGCACTGAAATAAGTGATGCATGACGGTGACATGCGACTCAGTGGTTGAACTCTGTACTCAGAACCTCCTGACACAGTTTAAAAGTCAATCACGAACTCCACACCACTCTCCACCCAGTGACACCGACTTTGTGAGGCAGTCATCGTCAAACCAACATCCGCCGGGAGAGTTTCAGATCACCATGCAGAGATGTCGCCGCTGGTTCAGCCAAGGGACACCAGCGGGCGCCACTTTGGCCGGGTTTCCGGCTACTGTGGGAACGCCAGGACAGGAAACTCATTCAAATCGCGTTTTATGGGCAAATAAAATTCATGATTCCAGAAAACCAAACTAATGAGTGGACACCGGTGAACAACTGGGACAATCACATCCGTGCGAAGCTAACTCGGTGGCTGAGTCTGGCAGCCGAATTAGCAAAATAAGCGCTATTTACATTCGTATGCATGTCTGTGCATATGGACCAAGTAACTAAGATATTAGCCCTCGATTGAATATTTCAAATGCTAATCTTTGTCATTTGTGTATGTGCTTATTCACATCATAGTGTCGGTCACGTATTTATTCATGATTGTTCATCAATGTATTTATCTATTCATTCATTTAGGGTTTATTTTATCCAATCAAGGATTATCTTTTATTGTCAGATATGGTCCCTCAATAAACTAAAAAATAAAATTCAATTTACAAATAAAAAATGATGACACATCAACACCCAACAGCAAACATACTTTGTGTGCAACTGAAATGAAACACCGCTATTTGTAAATACTAAGTATTCAATGAATATCACAAAATTACCCTTAATCATTTTAAATGTTTCGGATGTCTACCTAAATGAAGACTGACCGCGCTGACAACATAGCAATAGATCCCTTTGTGTAAATCATCAATAATGCGTGTATTAGCTATATCAAGTATCGGGAAATACCTCCTTACGAGGATTCGATACACGTTACCTGATATACTCAGAGGATGGTTGTAAAATAGAATCAGATTGATACAGAAAGTAAGACAATCAAAATATAACAAATGACAGGATGGCAAGCAATTTAGAACTAGGACTTCTAGTCAAATAGGCTCTTTTCAGACAAAGAGAACACACACACAAAATATTTTCGATCTTAAGTAGAAACTCATAATGTATTTTCATGACCACAAAGAACAATTTCGTTATACTTTGAGAATTTGATACCAATGTAACCACGTTCGTTTCAACTAAAAGATCATGTTCCTGTACTCCTTGTAATGGATACTGGAAATAAACACTAATCTTATGAAAGAAACGAAAAAAAAGACAGCAACAATAATAATGCATGTATTCTTTAACGTATATCGACCGTCGCCGTTATAGCAGCTCTTACCAGGCTACAACAATAGCGCCTTAGGCGGCATGGTGCCAAATATGTAATTCTCCCGGCATTCAATGATTTCTTTACGTGCAATAATTCACCCTGGTTGTGTTTCCTAAAGGCACATAGGAGATTATTGTAATCTGTAGCATAGCAGGGTTTTCTCACTTCCAGCAGGCGGCGGAATGTCGCGTTTTAAGTGAGGTATAAGGCAGGTATGAAGTGGACAAGCCTTGTTTCAGTTGAGGTATAGGGCAAGTATGAAGTGCACAAGCCTACTTTTAACTGAGGTATAGGGCAGGTGTGGAGTGGATATGCCTGGTTTTAATTGAGGTATAGGAACGATGTGAAGTGGACAAGCCTTCTTTTGATTAAGGTATAGGGAAGGTGGGAAGTGTAAGGCCTTGTTTTAATGAGGTATAGGGCAGGTGTGAAGTGGCGAGCCTTCTTTTAATTGAGGTTTTGATCAAATGTGATGTGGACAAGCTTTATTTTTATTGAGGTATAGGGCAGGTATGAAGTGGACAAACCTTCTTTTAATTGAAGTATAGGGAAGCTGTGAAGTGAACAAGCTTTCATTTAATTGAGGTATAGGGAAGTGGACAAGCCTCCTTGACTATGGGTCACATGTTCATATACAATAGTCATTGCTACATTTAGACATGCAGAAATGGCAGGTTCACTGGGTGCCAGTGGCTAACAGAAAATGATCATAGACTGATTATAATCCAAACCTTTTAATTGTTATTGAATGTGGGCTACACGCTCATATATACTCTGTATTAGGATAGAGTGTTCACATACACTCGGAGCTTGCTGCAAAAACACTATCTCTTATATCTCTCTATCACTATATGTATGCTAACACTGTGGCATTGAGAAAGGAGCAGAGAGTCAGTATCTAAGGATCAGAGTGGTGTGTCCAGCTGAGCATGACCAATCCCTAGAGACCGAAATACCTTATTAAATCACTAGTGCTTGATACATCTTCGATAGGCTGTTGTAGAAAGTTACCGATAGATTGAATATAATCCAAACCTTTTGATTGCTACTTTTCTATCATAGTTCTAGGCTAATTCATCAATGATGAACATACCATTTATGTACTTATATAGAAAGTCTTGACCAGGCTGTACAAGTCACAGAACGAAATGGTAATTTACGGTTTGTACGGAACGAGGCCTTTACGCCGATTTCCATACAAACCGTAAATTATCATCGAGTTCTGTGACTTGTACAAGCATGGTTGGACGTTATTTATTTACTATATACCGGAAATTTTTAAAAACCATTAATTTCATTTGGTACAACCAATATTTTAATAAATGTGTATGGTTAGGTAGTCCGTATTTCCCTGTACGGACCAGCGGTCCGTACAGTATTTTTACATTATATGGCGAAACGGTGCGTATTTACAGTATATACGACATGGGTATATGGTAATATGGTGGTAAGTGGACTTGGCGGCTATAAAGCAAGTGATTGTCTTAGGCTGCAGTGCACCAATCTTGGGAAAAACCTCCAAGAACACCCCACAAGGTGTGAGGTGCACTTCCTAACAAAAAGGAAAAAATGAAACCCCCCATTTGTGTACAATGTCTAAATACCATGAGTACACCAATACTACTACATTGTACCATATAAATTGTATTAACAGTACAGTGGCGCACTGAACCATAAAAAAAGAGTATGTCTTTGTATAGGCACATACAAGTACAGGACTCTGTACTGCGCTGTGAAGGGTATGTATGCATGTGCACTGACCCATAACAGTACATGTCAGTACATTGGGCTGTCAAAGTGCCTAGATGTTCACTTGGCCATGAAAGTTAAGGTATGTGCATGAGCGCGTAAAAGTGTATGCCGCTAGATCTGTAGATTCGTTATCAAACAAGACGCCTCCGTTTGGGGATAACCGGTCATGACTAGATCCACGGGGGCCGGTTCCTGAAATCAGTCCAGGGGAAGGCTTGAGGAGAATAAGTCGTCGAACCATTAGCGAATTCACATGCCCCAGATCGGAATTCAGTGGCGTCAAGTGCTATCACTCTGTCTCAAGCGCCAAATCCACTAAGGCGATTTTACATGCGAATTTGCCTTTGCAGACATTCGCAGACCATCGCAGACCATCGCTCAGTCGCATGAAATTCGCATGAAAAATCGCTTTAGTGGATCACGCCATCGCTTTTGCGACAATATCTAATTTATTTGATATTATCGCATGTGATTCGCACAGTCGCATGTATTCTGTACTGTCGCAGTAGTGGATCTGGTGTTTGCATGGCGTTCACAACAATCGCACAGTTGCACAGTCGCATGGATCGCAGACGCATTCGCTTGAAAATTCTGTCACCGTAGTGGATTTGGCGCTTCACAGTTACCCGTCATGTAACTCTACAAAGATGGATCTCGTCTCAGAAGCAGAGGGACACCCTGTGACATGTCCCGGAAGGTGTAGCCTGTGCTCGGGACTTCAGCCGCCCACCACAACTCTTGTAGACTTGCTCAAGTCTTTGATTATGAACATTCATTAAATGATTTAAGAAAATAGGAATACAATTCATTATAGCATGTGTCCTTCTCTGACTGGCCCATGTCACTCAGAAGGGGTGGAGGGGTAGGACACAGGGACTGAGGCCAGTCTACAATGCTCGTGCACCACTCCTTGTCACAGCCACCATCATGGCCGCTTTTCTTTCTTCCGGGGTCAAAAGCTGGAATTACATTTGTTATCCACCTCATACGGAGTGTCCATACTAAACCTATGGAGCCTACAGATCTCTACTGAGTAGAATAGAGAAAGCCGTATTAGAAATTTGTATTCTACTCAGCTTTTAATCATTTACAATATTTCTTTTCCTAATAATTAGTCGAAAAGTGAACAATAGATAAAACATTACCATGATTTTGATCTGTGTGGTCGTATTCCCCTTGTAGTTGACATTACGCAATACTCTCGCTATCGCACGGGTTGTTATTATGTGTCAACGACTCGGAGAAAACGGCCACTCAGTTCAAAATCATGTTATATTCGGTATGTCCTACCACTCTTACACCGATTCCACATTTACCAGTGCAAACTCAACGCCATTTAACTACCAATGGCTTATATCCAGAATGTCCAAATCAAGCCTATCACTCAGACTGCAATTACACATGCACCAGTACATACACCACCAATACTGATAATGGATTATATCCAGAATGTCTAAGCCAAGCCTACCAATCAGAAACAATTACACATGCACCAGTACACATACAGGCCCCATACTGTCTCTGGCTTATATCCAGAATGTCCAAGCCAAGCCTACCAATCAGAAACAATTACACATGCACCAGTACACATACAGGCCCCATACTGTCTCTGGCTTATATCCAGAATGTCCAAGCCAAGCCAACCAATCAGAAACAATTACACATGCACCAGTACACATACAGGCCCCATACTGTCTCTGGCTTATATCCAGAATGTCCAAGCCAAGCCTACCAATCAGAAACAATTACACATGCACCAGTACACATACAGGCCCCATACTGTCTCTGGCTTGTATCCAGAATGTCCAAGCCAAGCCTACCAATCAGAAACAATTACACATGCACCAGTACACATACAGGCCCCATACTGTCTATGGCTTATATCCAGAATGTCCAAGCCAAGCCTACCAATCAGAAACAATTACACATGCACCAGTACACATACAGGCCCCATACTGTCTATGGCTTATATCCAGAATGTCTAAGCCAAGCCTACCAATCAGAAACAATTACACATGCACCAGTACACATACAGGCCCCATACTGTCTATGGCTTATATCCAGAATGTCTAAGCCAAGCCTACCAATCAGAAACAATTACACATGCACCAGTACACATACAGGCTCCATACTGTCTATGGCTTATATCCAGAATATCCGAATCAAGCCTACCACTCAGACTGCACTTTCACACGTACCTGTACACATACAGGCCCCATACTGTCTATGGCTTATATCCAGAATGTCTAAGCCAAGCCTACCACTCAGACTGCAATTACACATGCCCCAGTAAATTTATACAACACCAATACTGATAACGGGTTATATTCAGAATGTCCAAGTCAAGCCTACTAATCAGAAACAATTACACATGTACCAGTGACTGACACAAATACATCATATATACTATATACTACAACTCGCCTTCCCACTGAGCCCAAAGGTGATTTCAAATAAACACGCACTTGACTCACGACGTGTCCTGCCCTGCTGGTGAAACTGCCGTACGGTGCACACGGTGTACCGGGAATTGACTGCGTGATTTACCAAATATGATTGGTGTTTCACGGGACAGAAGGAAATAACAATAGGTACTGATGGTTTGTGCGGGTCTACAGCACAAGCCTCGATCATTACTTTGTTAAATGAATAATCAGAAACACATAAGCCCCTGACAAGGCTTACCTGCATATCTAAATTCATAAATATTCGTTTGGTTATTTTATTTTATCATCCACCGAATACTATTTATGTATGCAATATTTATTACCTGCCTTGATACTAAAACTACAGGGACAGTGCAATTAACCTGGCGGAGATTACGGGTGCTCGTAATCTCCGGGGAGAGCCTACTGAAAACAGGTTGCTACCCTAGCAGACCCTGCAGTATAAATAAAATATCCAAAAAAGATTACGGGGAAAAAGGCCTTTATGTACAAAATATTGGGCGTGGAGATTGACCTGGGGACTACCGCCTTTTGTATCTGAAACCAGTTAATATTGTAGATGTATCTCCAGAATATTATGTTATTACTGAGATTGCCAGCATGCAATGCAGATATACATGATTGCATCCGGGCGAACAAATGAATACACGCATACATATACATGTATATATGTATACATATGTAGATAAATATATGTATGTACATGCATGCATGTGTATTTATAATACCCTTCACAACGCTAATAACATAACATTCACACTCGTATAGGCGGACCTACATACATCCATAAACATACAAAAACATTTCAATACACACATACTATATATATGTTTTACATTTGTCTATTCGAGCCATATATTTAAAATGTAGATTATTTCAAATCGTATTAAATTAGATGGTGTATACACCTGATAATACACGCTATCTAGTTCACATCAAGTTTGAGGGAATTTATTCAGCGTGGGCGTGGAAGGGGTGCTGAGTAAACTCTGTGGTGAAGGTGGTGTTCAGATACAAAGCACGGTGTGCTGAGAAAACCAAGTGTCGTGACGCTGGTTGGGCTGTGTGCTACGTGTACGTTAACGTGTTCAGGTCTGTCTGCTATGTGTATGTTCACGTCTACCGGTCTGTCTGCTATCTGTATGTTAACGTCTACCGGTCTGTCTGCTTTGTGTATGTTAATGTGTACAGGTCTGCCTGCTACGTGTACATTAACGTGTTCCGGTCTGTCTGCTATGTGTATGATAACGTCTACCGGTCTGTCTGCTATGTGTATGTTAATGTGTTCAGGTCTGCCTGCTATGTGTACGTTAACGTCTACCGGTCTGTCTGCTTTGTGTATGTTAATGTGTACCGGTCTGCCTGATATGTGTACGTTAACGTGTTCAGGTCTGTCTGCTATGTGTATGATAACGTCTACCGGTCTGTCTGCTATGTGTACGTTAACGTCTACCGGTCTGTTTGCTATGTGTATGTTAATGTGTTCAGGTCTGTCTGCTATGTGTATGATAACGTCTACCGGTCTGTCTGTTATGTGTATGTTAACGTCTACCGGTCTGTCTGTTATGTGTATGTTAATGTGTTCAGGTCTGCCTGCTATGTGTATGTTAATGTCTACCGGTCTGTCTGCTATGTGTATGTTAATGTGTTCAGGTCTGCCTGCTATGTGTATGATAACGTCTACCGGTCTGTCTGCTATGTGTATGATAACGTCTACCGGTCTGTCTGCTATGTGTACGTTAACGTCTACCGGTCTGTCTGTTATGTGTATGTTAATGTGTTCAGGTCTGCCTGCTATGTGTATGTTAATGTCTACCGGTCTGTCTGCTATGTGTATGTTAATGTGTTCAGGTCTGCCTGCTATGTGTATGATAACGTCTACCGGTCTGTCTGCTATGTGTATGATAACGTCTACCGGTCTGTCTGCTATGTGTATGCTAACGTCTACCGGTCTGTCTGTTATGTGTATGTTAATGTGTTCAGGTCTGCCTGCTATGTGTATGTTAATGTCTACCGGTCTGTCTGCTATGTGTATGTTAATGTGTTCAGGTCTGCCTGCTATGTGTATGATAACGTCTACCGGTCTGTCTGCTATGTGTATGATAACGTCTACCGGTCTGTCTGTTATGTGTATGTTAATGTGTTCAGGTCTGCCTGCTATGTGTATGTTAACGTCTACCGGTCTGTCTGTTATGTGTACGTTAATGTCTACCATTCTGTCTGTTATGTGTATGTTAACGTCTACCGGTCTGTCTGCTATGTGTATGTTAATGTGTTCAGGTCTGCCTGCTATGTGTATGATAACGTCTACCGGTCTGTCTGCTATGTGTATGCTAACGTCTACCGGTCTGTTTGCTATGTGTATGTTAATGTGTTCAGGTCTGCCTGCTATGTGTATGTTAACGTCTACCGGTCTGTCTGCTATGTGTAAGTATGCAGCTCGATAGTCAGGCAGGTTAATGTGTGGCCCTTATCCCAATTAGGCTTACACTAATATCTCTAAGATCAATATACTGGATTTTAGCACAAAAGTTGCCGGTTACATTTCCTTTCCTTGTTTTCTCCCTTTAAAACATGAGGTCATGCACCACATTGTAATGTTACATTATATTTATATTTAAGCAAATTGTGGCTTCTTTTGAAGTTCAACGTTGAAATGATGGTGTAGGTATCGTTTGATATACAGTAAAACCCCTCTTCCGGGCCACCCCGCTTAAGGGGAAAAACCCCGCTTAAGGGGGCACCCCGCTTAAAGGGGTGGGCATTGACCGGGGGTATAAAAAGGAGCGAATTTCACAACGAAGGCATATCCACCTTCAACCTCTATTATCTATTTCTTATTTTTTTGTACATTTTTATTCATTTAAATTATATAATTTATATTTATTTGCTTATTTATGTATTATTGATAAACCTTTTAACCTAATAACCATCGTTTCCTTCATTTATGTAGGTATTCTCTATTGTATAACCATTGGCAGACTGAAAACCCCGTTTAAGGGGACACCCCGCTTAAGGGGGCACTTGGCCCGGAACGGAGGGTGTCTCCTTAAGCGGGGTTTTACTGTATGTACTAAGTAAATAAATAAAAAGGTGTTGGTAATCTGTTATTGATTCACTCTGTGTCTGTCTGTGTCTGTCTCTCTCCACCAAGGCCGAGCTTTCAGAAACACTAACAAAATAATTTACAGAAATTTATACAATATTACATCGAAATCAAAAGCCAGAAGGGCTATAGATGGATAAAGGATGAAACAAGTTTCTGATGGAATGAAAGTAAATCAAAATAAGTCATTTGTCCATTTATAAGTAGGAATCTATTTTTCCGTTTGAAGTCGTCTTTTTTCAGAGTATGTTAGATTATAGGGGGCAAGTCCCAAGCTCTGGCATCTCTATGGTGACCTCAAACCGCATGAGCATTTTGTCTTCTTCATTACAATGTTGATATTCTGAAAGGAACGTGTAATTCCTGGTAGAGGCTCAGTCAATTCTTGGTTAAACCTATTTCGATGAATAATTGTAATTAACTGCTTTTTTCGCATTTTCCAAGGGGAATCTACTTTACAGATCGCTAGTAACTCTTGGATATTTTGATATCTGACAAACCATTTTGAAGTTATATCAAACAGAATAATCTATCTGGTTTCTTCTTGTGTTAGACGAGACCTTACCTTTGAAAACTTAAATTTGGTTTGCCCATTAATGGTTTTTTTTATCAATCGAATATCATGTTTACTCAGCATAGTGAGCTATCAATAATCACAACTAGATATTTCTG